>MU227649.1:7148977-7164672 GCA_018584345.1 Thuja plicata
TGTCAAAACCTCGGTGCACCGGGATTGGATTTCACCCACTTGAGATTGCAAAAGTTGCAGAGTCAAGCCATTACTAAGAACCATAGTGCAACCAAATTTTTATTTTCTAGGACTATGTGCGTGATTGAAAAATATTTGAGAACATACACAAGTAGCATTCTTATGGAGTAGAATAACTATGACACTATCTATGTTCATGTGCAAGGTTTCTTTGTCTCTTGCTCATTTTTTGAAGACATTGATTGCTTGAACTGCCTTGATTGCTGTCTTGCATGCCTGATTAATGATAAAACTTGTTAATGCATCTAGTTGGTCAATTAAAATGAACAAATCTGAGTTCCCAAGTGATAAAACTTCAATAGATCTCCCCAAAAAAGTGTTATGACATGTTTCTCAATATCCAAATAAACTTAAATGGTATCAAATTGCACAAAATGACTCTTGGTCTTCTTTCTTCCACATCTCCCATGTCTTCCTAGTCTTCCATTTCCATTCTTTCTCTTCTCCTTTCATGCTTCTTCCTCTTCTTCCTAAGATCTTCACATCTTCTTGATTTTCTTTTCCTCTTACTATCTAGTCTACCTTCTTCTATTCATTTCTTTTGTCACTTCCATTCTTGATTCCTCTTCTTCTAGAACCATGAATTTTAAATATCTTGTTATGGAACCTCTCTTGAGGATAGATGATCTCGAACTCATTGCTCAATCCGAAGAGTGTTATTCCAAAAATTGTATAAATGATGAACTTGATAAAAATATATATAAGAAAGAGAGTGAATCCACTGCCTTTGCTCGAATCATGAGCATGATCTTGTCACAACTTTCTTCCAAATGTCATTCATCTTCTAAGTCATCTAATCATTCTTCATCATCCAAATATTCTTCTTCCACTTCAAAACATATTTCTTCCAAACATATTTCATCTTCTAAGTCTTCTCATCATTTTTCATCACCCAAATATTTTTCTTCTATTAGGTCTTCACATCCTTCTTCTTCACGATCTCATTCTTCTTCTACTTCTCCCAAGAGTCATACTTCTCTTCAAAATACGTACCATAATGAGCAACGTGATAATCCTTATGATACCTCTTCTGTGAAGAAGGAAATACCTATTTATGATGACTATGACTTTGATGATCCCTCCTATTGTGATTCTGATGACTTTGAGGCCTATACTGACAATGGCTATTATGATGAAATACATAGAAATGATTATGACACTTCTATTCTTAAGAGTCCTCCTCATTGTGTGCTTGTTATTACTAAAGGGCCATCCTATTGGATAGATTGTGATGGTGATCCCTATGATTCTGATTTTGAAAGATAATTTGATGATTTTTATGAATAATACTTTGATGATGAATTTGAGGAAGAGAAAGATTTCCGTACTAATTATAAACATAGCTACTATGAGCATCACTACTCTAAGATCAGTTCTCATGTTGAAAAAAAAGATTGCACTCTCAAGCAAGATCATGTTAATGATGAACCTTTGTTTTGCGATGGTTCCCTTCCATCCTCTACTTCTTCCAATACTCATACATCTCCTAAAGTTGCCAAACCTTCCACAAATCCTTCATCTAACAAAATTCCTAGTGCATTTCATGCAGTTCCCTATAGTTATCCTCAAGTGCTACCTCTTAAAGAAACTCAATCTAACCTTCACTTGGCTGAAAATACTTTCAATAATGCTAAACCTAAAGAGCCTAAGCCTTTATCTGCTATAATGCCTACTTTAGTTAATCCTTCTCCATCTCTTTCCAAGTCTCCCATACAATTCCAACATGCTTCCTTGTCCTTAGAAGTGGCTCCATGTCAAGAGGACTCTAAAAATGATAAAGAAAATAACATAAAGAAGGATCAAGATCAAGAAATCTCCATGTATTCAAATCCTCTTTATGAAGACTCTTATCCACGTCATGGTTATTTTGATCCATTACACCCTTTCTCATTCATTCCACCATGTCTTAAGTCTTCTCCTAAGAAAGATCAAGTTACTACTTACACCGTTGAGCTTACTGACAATCAAAATAACCTTACCACACTTGCACTTTCCAAAGATGATACTTCCATTAAGGTTATTAAAAATGGTGTTGTTACTTCCAATGTTGAGCCTATTGAAAATCAAGAGGAACATTATGCTCTTATGCTATCCAAAGATCCTTGTCAAGATCAAAGTCTTCTATCTTCTTGTTCTACCAGTCCATGATTGCTTCCACTTTCTACTCTTCCTAAGTCTTTTCAAGCTTCGAACAATCCTATCAAAGAAGGTTCTCCTATTCAAGATGTTCACAATCCTATTGAAAATCCTAATTCTCACTCTAAAGATGTTGATGTCCTTGGTTGTCATATACACGCTGATGAACTTATTGATTATCCTTTTGCATTTTCCACATCCATCCTTGGACCTCCTCCACCAATACTAAGGGCTTCATGTTTTCCTTCCATCTTGGGTCCTCATGTCCCTTCGCGTTCCCCTCCTAAGCCTCCTAATTCATCATCCATCTTGGGCCCTTATGTCTCTCCATCTCCTATCTTTCCTCAAGATCACATAGATGCATACCCTTGAATCCTTTTCGTCCATCCACCCATCTAAACCAGTCATAGTCTTCTTCTTCCTCCAAAAGTCCCAAGTCTTTTGGAAGAAAATTGAATGTTCAATACAAGAAAAATAAGCAATAAAAGAATCCATCTAAAAAAGTAGATCACCATGTCTCCTCTAATCAACATGGGGGCATAAAGTCAAAAGAGATATCTAAGAAGAAAACTACTGGAAAAGTATGGGTTCCAAAATCCATCATTGAAGATATTCTCTCTAAATCATCAAAAAAAAATGAAAAGCCTATGACTATATGGATTCCAAAGTATCTCTTGAGAGAGTCTCATGTTGAGAAACAAGTGAAGTTGACATTCAAGCTTCCAAAGGCTTCCACTTCATCTTCTTCCAAAAACATTCTTTCATTCCATGCACCTAAACCGCAACCTCTGCTATCCATTCACCATATTCCTTCATGTATTCCTTCATTCATATTTCCTCCATCCTCTCACCACCCTTCAAGGTGTGTATTAACATTGATCTTGCCTTCCTTTTTGTCTACCCTTTCACAATCCTTCCATTCATTATCCTTCTACATTCTATCCTTTTTCCTCATTTGTCTATTCCTCCTATCTTCCACCAAGAGATTTTTGGAATAGGTAGTATATGGTCTTTGACCAAACACCTTGTAACAATTGGGAGGTGCCTCTATATTTTTTGAGAAATCTACATTGTGAGTTTATCCTCAACTTGAAGCCAAATTACTTTGGCATGTAGTAGTTTCAGGGTAGAGGGAGAGGCTCCATGCAAGATAGACTTGGGGCTCGTAGGGTGGTAGATACATAGCATAGGAGACATGTAGCTCCTAAACCCATGGTTCATGTCACGGTCCCAATATTCGTAAAGAAGTATATGGAGTTACATACTCTTTAGGCACCTGCATCATTGACTAATGTCATTGTTCATCATGGAAGACACTTAGTTAGAAAAGATGATGGAACAACACCTATGGAACCTCCATCATCAGAAAATGCATCATTTGGCACAAGCCATCCCATTGAGAATATACACTCCACATGTCATAGTATATGTTCTATTGTAGACACTGATGTGAATGAGGATGGTTCAATATCCCATTCGTGTACACATTGTGGGAGTAGATGTCATGCTTCCACTAGAGAGGATATTTCCCTCACTAAAGACCTGATGAGTTTGGTGTTTTCTGGGAAGGAGATGCAGGTGTATTTATTTGTGTTTATGACATTTTATTAATTAATTACCTAAATCTTATAAAATTAAATAAATTTTTATGTATAGAACAATTTAAAGTGACATATAAATAATATGTTGTGTAGGGTGTAACATGTGGTGTGAGTACACCATGTAGTGTTTGGTCGTCTCCATGTGCACAAATAGTTTCACCACCCGAGGTAAAGATTTGAAAATATTGTTGAAAATATAATAATATGTTGGTTTCAAAATATCTTTTGTTAATATGTATTTTTATTTTGTGTTTTAGAGGGCTTATCAGGGGCTTAGATGTCCAAATTTGATGATATCATGCTTTTTCTATTGACTTTAGCCTAGATAGCTCCACGGTTCATATTTTGCACATCTCTTATTTACAATTTTAATAAAACCCATGCGAATCTTTTAGATTTAGATTTTTTTACTTAGAGTTAATATTATACATTTTTTCTCTTATGTTAATTTTTTTTACTTTAGGTTACCCACCTGGCTCTACGACATCTCATGTGTGAAAGCCATCTTCTAGCACACCGAGACAGAAAAAGAGATCCTCCTGGATACCCAAATGACAAAAGGTAATTTAGTACAATTTAAATTTATTTGTTGAAATGTATTATGATTGAACATGTACATGTAGATATTGATAAATGCACCTGATTTATTTTTTCTATATATAGAAACAAATGGAGTTTATAGAATTAATGAATGCACCTAATGTCGATGAGGTTCAGGAGAGGGAAGAGGTAACTTCTTCATATTCACTTTCGATTGCATTCTTGCTTGTTTGAAATCTCTAAATCCTTCTATGACTATAACATATGTTATCATTTTTCATACAAGAGATGGTCACAGCTTTGTTAGTTGCGACAATGCCACTTAAGAGTATAGGAGAGTCATCTGAGGCTTCGATGTCTATTTCTTCTACATATGTTAAACATATATATTTATGGGTGAACCCACAATAATAGGATATAATTTTTTGGAGGAAGCAATTCCTCTTGAAATTTGCAAAGTAGGTGGATTAAGAGACTACTTTCGATAGAAAGTACTTTCTATCGAAAGTCCTTGATTATGGAAATTCCACTCAATTACTTTTGATAGAAAGTAGTTTTGATCAAAACTAATTAGTTTTGATCGAAAGTCTCTGATTAGAGACCATTTGCAGAGGCTGACACAAATCTAAAGTCTGCATGGATTTGGGGCTCAAGCGTAGGACTCAAATGGAAGAATAAGGAGATGTCCTTTTGCATCACACAAGTAATTTGAACGAGCTTTCTAACGAATATATATTTGGCAATTTTTTAATTAATTAGGCCTATGTTTTTTGGCGTGCATTGAATGTAGGTTTTTTATCCAATATAAACCTCCAAGTTTGACGTTCAATGAAAAATAGTAGAAAAGAGATTTTTTTCTTGATAAATAATAGTGCCCTTCATCTTCGAGTCTACTTTCTATCAAAAAAAAATTGAATTTCGATAAATACACAACAAGTTATATGCTATGCAGTCAAGGTATGTCAAAACTACTGTTTACTTGACTTCAAACATTCATAACATATGCAATAATCATGACAATGTTGGCAACTTGACTTTATTGTGTATATATGACTAAATTTGTGTTTTCATTATGACAACAAAGTCATATGGAGTTTTGACAGTCATCTCATAAACTTTGAAGATCATAATTTGGCTAAGTATAGAAGATAGTACAGATGGAGATATACCCCTTGATCAGAGCACCATCACACATGAGTATGGTCACATCATGGTATGCACCTTTGGATATAAGCTTTTGGATACATTGTTATGATAAGTCTATATGCGCATGTTCAGATATGTCAATATGGTGAAGTTATAGGAAGTCTAAGTGTCACTATCAGTTCATCTAACAAAGCATGGAGCCAACTACATCTTTTGTTTAGCTCATATTAATTTATTTTGTAATGGCGATGTGCCTGTTGTAATATTTTTTTAATCATGTTATTATCATTCACGTAAACACGCTTGAACCAATTAATTTGGAAGCCTTGTGTATGTTGATTTTGGGCCGACTCAGTCTTAGTTTTAGTCGCATCTATTAAGGCATGTATATATACATGACATGAATTTTAGTATTGATGTGATGTACGTATGAAGTATAGTAGAAGATATATATAGAAGAGAATTATATATTCAATTAGTATGAGAGAGAGCTCTACTAGAGGTTAGAGCATCAACACAAAAGGAACTGATTAGAAACAATGTCATAAGCAACAGTTCACCTTTCAAATATTGTGTGTATCTATTATAAGAAGGTTGTAACCTTCTTCTTAATGAGAAGTGAGCTCTAGCAGTGTGCCATCCACCTTTAACAGGGTTTGTAAGACTCCTAATAGAGTCATTTTACTCAGCATTGTAATGACTGTTCCTAACAGGGCAAAGGAACTCTAACAAGTTCATAAGACTAGTGCAATTAATTGTGGGTACTAATTCCCACCGGGATTTTCCTCTGGTTAAGGTCTCCCCATAAAAATATCTTGTGTTATGTTTTATAGTTCATTTTCTTTTCTTATTAATTCTTTTATCTATTATATTGGGATAAGTTTCAAGTTTCTGCATTATTATTAATTGCTGAACACTAATTCAACCTCCCCCTCTCAGTGTTCCTATTCTTAACAATTGGCATAAAATTTTTGGTCTTCTAAGAGAATTTTAACCACTTGAGGAGATCATGGATTCAAAAGAAGTGAAACATCTGAAAAATATTCTTGAAACAACTCTTGAAGATCTTGACAGATTTGAAAAAGAAAATGAAGAACTAAAATTGAAAGTCAATGGCCCACAAGTATTCATCAAGAAACTGAGAAAAGACTTGAAAGATTGTTCTAGGAATAATTTTGGAAAAATGGTCAAAAGATGAATGAAGAAAACATGTCTCTAAAGGATCATATTGAAGAATTGAATGAACAGATAACTGATAGCCAGACAAATCTTGAAGAAAAGACTAAAGAAAACAAACAATTAGATGAAGAACTTATGCAAGAAACATAAAAATCTTGGAGTTGGAGAACATCAAGAAAAAGATAGAATCTAAGTTGACAGAAGTCAAGAATCATATTGACAAATTACACACAAGTTCTGATCTAATACAATCACAAATTTATGCATAGAAGATAAGAGGTAATACCATTGGTATTTGATAAAATGAAGCACAAATTCAAATCAATGGAATGCAAGAAAGAAAGAAAGCACAAGAAGAATCTAAAGAAGCTAAGAAGACTGAAAATCACACTGAAGCCGAACCACCTAAGGATGAATGTAAGCCAGTCAACCAAACTTTTTATGCTTGTAACAAGCAAGGACATATAGCAAAAGATTGCAAAGAGGTAATGCCTTTCAATGGCTATTGTTATTCATACAATAAATTTGGTCATAGAGCTATACATTGTAGATAAAATCAAAGAAGTCAGACTCAGTACAATTAGAGAAATCAACCACAACAAAGTTCTCAGAACATTACATGTCAGATATGCAACTACAATGGACACACAGCTAAATAGTGCAACATGTTAACTCATATCAATACGCCTAGAAATTAAAGACCTCCATTCATTTTTTACTCTTGTAACAAGGTTAGACACATCTCAAGGTTTTGCAGATCTAGAGTGCAAAGACAAGAAAGACCTAGTAAGTCTCAAGGATCACTATTTGAAGAATATGGAGAATTTAAGTTTGTGAAAGCTACAAAAGATTCAAGAAATATTTGGGTTGAAGTAAAGAAAGATGATGATGTTAACAAAGTGGTAGATGCATCCGTAATGGACACACCTTCCATTTCTAGATAAATGACCCTCATGGTCATAGGGGGAGCTAGACAAGCTCTAAACCCTTGCACGACTGGTATACTCACCTCTAAGTATGCACCTATGGTTTTATGTACTTGTTTACAAATTGAAGCAGTATGCAAGAGCGCACAATATTTATTACAGTAGGAAATGAGTTTGGAATTCACAGTTGAAACCTGTGCTATGGCAGCAAGCATTAATTGTAGAAATTTAATTTATAAGTCACCAAAGATCTATTATATTCACTTCTACATTTGAGATCAAGCATTTAAAGAGCACAGGAGATTTAACCATCTAAGTGTTGAAGGATTGTCGTTGTTTAATTAGCAAAGTGAATTGAAGTTGTACTAGAACCCTAGCTCTGACGCATCATTTCAGAATTTCCTTGGAACCCTATTTTAGTGATCAAAAAGTAATGGAGACTTCAGTAGTCTTTGACATCATTGAAAATAAGAGATATGTGTTTAAAATAATCCATTCAAGTTAGTGTTAGATGATGTTGAAGGGGCATTTTCCAAGACTCCATTAGGAGTCGTGCATGTCGAAGATATTCATTCTTACATTTACTGTAATAAGGAGTCTGTAGGTGAAGACAACATAATGTTGCTTATAATCTATGAGTAACCTTGATTTTTCATTCAAGAACGAGTTCTCACATCTATCAGAAAACCCTATTATTGAATATGTGAATGCGCATGAGTTTTATGAATCAGAATGGATTAAGATTTTACTCAGTAGGATTCGTGATGACCTATTTTGGATTGGTGAAGTCCCTATTTGCATTATAGTTGATCTCATCCATGAGATGATTGGACTCTCTAAAAATGGTCCCCTTCTTCCCACTGGAAAAGATGTCAAGAAACAATTTGAGCAAGCATGTAAGTCTAGGAGTGATAAGTGTAGCATGACTATTGAAGCCATAAAAGAAAAAGACATTAAACTCATTGCTATAATTCTTGCATACAAATTTTAGTACGCAAGTAGATTAAACAATGTATCGACAGCTACAGTTCTAGAAGCCATAAGGATAGTGAAAGATAACACTCACTAAAACCTTTGTGAGATCTTGCAAGCACTATTGATAGAGAACATTAGAGCTATAAAACATGACAAAAGTAAAATATTCAGATTTGGTTCTTTAATCATATACATGTAATTTCACATTGTTGGTAAGGTTTCTAACCTCTACCTAGACAGAAGTAAACCTACATTACCTCAGATTCCATTGAAATCTACATATGAAAGCACTCTTAAGGATCCGATGGATATGGAGATCAAGACATTCAGAATTAAGATGCTGAAAAGGTTCAGAATATCTGAGAACATAGTTGACAAATACAAGGACACTATATGTTTTATGGTGGAAACATATTCTACATGCATGGAAGCAGTTGAGCCTAGAACTAAATGGATTCATCCACTGGGCTATGAGGTAGATGAACATATTTTGGAAGGATATGCACAATTCCTTCTTTTTGTGCCTAAAGATTCAAATGAGCCTAGATTGGGCACATTTAGAGAAAAGACAAGACAAGTTGATTTTGTCTTGTACAGTGCAGAAAATAAGAGGAAAGCTTCAAGGATTACCTCTAATATTTTGAAAAATTCATGGTTTCACCCAAGAAGACCTAGATAAAGCTAGGGAAGCTAAGATTGCTAAGGAACTTTAGAACACATCTACATTTTCTGAAGTTAAATCTGATGACATTCAGAAAAAGAAGAAGAATAAGTCTAGAGAGAGCATATCTACACCCTCAACTACAACTGATCTGGAATCCTCTCCGCCCTCTGTGCCAGTCAAGCTGACCAGAAGAAGGAATAAAATATGCACAAGCCACTCATCCTCAAGGACAACTTGAAGCAAAGTAAAGAATACTCAAGAACCTCCTGAGGTAGGATTCAAACCTAGTTTGGAAATTATGAGAACTAGAACCATTGATGAAGGAAGGTTAGATTCAATTGCAAATTTCTATGATAAGTATCAAGAGATCGATAAATCAAAAATACATTCTATGATTATCACACATATGATTAAGTTCAAAAGGTCAGTTTTGGAACTTAAGATAATCATCCCAGATAAAATATGGAACATACTTGACTCATTGAAAAGACAAGCTTTAGAAGAGGATACAAGGATTAGAGAGAAGACATTAGATGACCTCCTTACTATTTTTTCACTTAATGAGAAGTTGATACCATTAGATTTGGTAAAGCCTCATCTGAGATCTAAGAACAAAACTCTACACATAATGAAAAAAGAGTATGAGTTGGTTGCAAAGGAGACAAAAAAATTATTTGAGCAAGTGTTTCTAGATAGACACATATACCCTTCAACCACACCTATAACCAAAGAGAAAGTAAAATATTCAAAGATCCCTAATGTGCCTATTACAAGTCCACATGATTTTACGCCTAAAGTCTCAACACCCTTTGATACAGTTAAAGATATAGATGAAACTATTATGATAAATGATGTTGAGAAAACCATGTCAGCCTTAGATAATGATTTGAATAGGTTTGAAGAAGCCTTTGTGAGTACTGAAGAAGCTAAGATTTTATGCAGTGACAAAGCATCTTTGCAGCAAAAAGAATTCCCAACTGAAGATACAACAAGTCAGAGTAATGATAAAAAGGATGAACCTAATGAACCAACCTCTATTGAGATCCCAGTGAAGAGTGAATATATGGATGTAAGTGTGAATTCAATCTTTATTCATTCTACCAAGCCATCTGTTTCATTGTTGTCAAGTTTGACCCCTGATACAACAATCCTAGATTCATGGGGAGAAGAAGATCTGATCAAGATAGGTGTATTGGCAATGGAGAAAGCAAAAGAGAAGCAAGTAATGAGAAATCCTCTCTTTCTTGAACCAGTCAGCATTTTAAACAACTTAGTACCTGCAGACAAGAAATTGGTAAATATTAAATCAGTTGATGATGTCAATAGTATTTTGTCAAGCTTCAAAGAAAATTTTACAAGTCTAGTAGACTCAGCAACAAAAATTGCAGAAGACAAGTACAATAAGAAAGGAATGTATGAGTTAATAAAGAATTTCTCATTAGATCTAAATTCACTGAAGATTGGTCAAGAAATTATGAAAGAGTTAGAAACAAAAGGTAGAAAATTGATAGCTAACTATATGGACAAAGATAAACTCACTTCATAACATACCAAGAAGATTGAGGAAGCAGACATCTTGATTGTAGCTGTAAGGAAATCAGTTTAAGACCCTTCTCAAGACATCAATGTTTGTAACAAAATCTACCAAGGGTAGTTAGATAAAATTGTGAAAGCCAAGATAGAGATTACCAAGATAAGGGCAAGACAAACACAATTAAGAAATGCACTTACGCCCTCCTCAGATGTATCGAATCAAAATATCATACATATTGATGCAACTATTGCTACATATGATCAAGGCCCTTGCATGGATCTGGTAAAGATGGATAAACTCACTTATGCATTATGCGCCCATCTTTAGACTGTAGATGCACTCAAGGTGTTTTGGTAGCAGTAAGTCAAAAACCTTCAGATTGCATATCCAGATGTGTACTCTAAGTAAGTACTTAGAGACTTTAATTTTTTGGCACCTTTGTCATTAATGTCAAAGGGGGAGTACAGTGTATGAAGGAGAGTAATGTATATAGCTAAAGATATGATGTACAGTATGAGGAGATTATATTAGTATAATTGCAATTTTTTGTGTTAAGTCAAAGTTTAGTAACTTGGCCACATTCCTTTGTTGCCATTAATGAAAAAGGGGGAGATTGTTGGAAAGTTGAATTTACTATGTATACATGATATCTCTATGTTTTCATTATGGAAACAAAGTCATATCTAGAGTTTTGACAGTCAGCTCATAAACTTTGAAGATCATAATTTGGCTAAGTATAGAAGACAGTGCAAACAAAGATATACCCGTTGATCAGAGCACCAACGCACGTGAGTATGGTTGAGTCATGGTATGCACCTTTGGATGTAATATTTTGGATACATTTTTATGATAATTATATACACGCATGTTTATCTATGTTAGTATGGTGAAGTTACAGGAAGTTTAAGTGTCACTAGTAGTTCAGCAAACAAAGCATGGAGCAGACTACAGTTTTTGTTTAGCGTGTATTAATTTATTTTGTAATGGATATGAGCCTATTGAAATATGTTTGTAATTAAGTTATTATCATTCATGTAAACACACTTGATCCAATTAATTTGGAAGCGTTGTGTATGTTGATTTTGGGCTGACTCAGTCTTAGTTTCGGTCAAATCTATTAAGCCATGTATATATACTTGAAATGCATTTTTATATTGATGTGATGTACGTATGAAGTATAGAAGAATATATATATATATATATAGAAGAGAAGTATTTATTCAATCAATATGAGATAGATCTCTACTAGAGGTTAGAGCATCAACGCACAAAAGGAACTGATTAGACAATAGTGTCATAAGAAGCAGTTCACCTTTCAGATATTGTGTGTATCTGTTATCAGAAGGTTGTAGCCTTCTTCTTATTGATAAGTGAGCTTTGGAAGTGTGCCATCCACCTTTAATAGGGTTTGTAAGACTCCTAACATAGTCATTGTACTCAACATTGTAATGACTACTCCTAACAGGGCAAAGGAACTCTAACAAGTTCATAAGACTAGTGCAATTATTTGTGGGTAGTAATACCCACCAGGGTTTTCCTCTGGCCAAGGTTTTCCAGTAAAAATATCTTGTGTTATGTGTTATGGTTCATGTGCTTTTCTTATTAATTATTTTATCTATTCTATTGGGCTAAGTTTCAAGTTGCTAAATTATTATTAATTGTTGAACATTGATTCTATTAGTAATAACTGAGAGGGGGGGGTGAATCAGTGGCCTCAAAGATTTATCCAATTTTTAATCTACCAATCAATACTTCTCCAATCATTAAGTCCCTACAAGATGTATGCCTTTGAAATAATTGAAACAAATAACTGTCTGTCGGTTTACCTTGTCTGTCCTTATTCTCCTTGATAACCGATAAGCAGTAAACTGTATTTACCGATACTCAGTAAATATGTAGAGTATACCAATAAATCCATAGATGCTTATGTGAAATGTAAAACACTAAAGTAATAAAACATACACACATAACACAAGGATTTTAACATGGAAACCTTGTTAAGGGAAAAACCACTGGGACCGGTACCCCAAATTTTCACTCTTCTGAAGTGAGCCCTGTTAGGAGCCAACCCTGTTAAAGGTTACAAACACACGGTTAAGTGTGACCTTGTTAGAGGATTTTTATACATAGGTTGTCACTTAGTATCTGGCATCTATGCTACCATCCTTGAATCAGTCTCATGATTATCAATAGGCTTTATGCTAATCTTACTACCATCCTTGAATCAGCCTCCTTCTTAGACTGTCAATAGGCTTTAGGTAAGACCGATGCTACTATCATGAGTCAACCTTTTGGTAATCTGTTAGGGTATACCTCAATTACAATAGACTGTTAAGTCCTGCTCTGTTAAGAGACTTAATGCTTCAATGGTTAAACTAAAACAAAATGACCTATTTCTAATGCAACTGAATTGCAGATTTTTAGATCTATTTACTTACAATGTATTTCTGAACAATGTATCAATTCAATTCCTTTGTACATAACTCTTTCTGCTCTATGGTGCTATGCTTTTCTATTCGTCGGTGTCTGCAGAATTTTTTAGCTCTCCCATAGCTTGATTGATCAGGACTGCATGAAGTTTAACCTTCATCAGTTTCTCTTCAACATCTTCTATCAGTTCACTCCCCTGTGTATCTGATTGCTTGCAGGAATAAATTGTGCTTGTCTCTTAAATAGACATGATATCCCTTAATTCTATTTCTTGATTCTTGATTCTTGGCATAAAAAACAATCCAGCCAAATTGATTTATGGCTTTAACTCCTGATTTATCTTGTAGTTATCTTCTTGCCAATTGTATAAATCATCTTTAAATCACTTACTTAACTATGGTCGAATAAAACAAATAAAACAACCAGTTAAGTCTATCCTTAAGCTCTGCCAGCTAGATATTTTGTCATTTTCTGATCTCTCTATTCTGTCGGTCAATTTTGCAGTTCGTCGCCAGTGACAACTGCCAGTTCTGTCGGTTCAACTTCAATTAGCTTCAGGATCTCTATCCATTGGGCATCATTGGATCTTTCTTGTCGGGCAACATTGGATCTTTCTCGTCGGGCAACACTATTTTTAGCTCGTCGAGCATCCTGTGATTTTGCTTCGTCGGGAAACACTGTCTTCTGCTCATTGGGTATCACTGTGACTTTATCTCTGTCTTTACCGATGGTGTGCACTCTGCCAGTGTAGTCTATCACTTGGTGAATACTTGACTTTTATGCATTGCTAAAATCATAACCTTTATTCCATTGATTCTCTGAAGTCTTTGGCATTATGTATATGACCATACAGATGATATCAAGATGACATCAATGACAATACAAACCATTAACTAATTTAATGTCTTACATCATCTTCAACTTAATATAGTCAAACATTGAATCAGTTACATGTCATCAATCTCTCCCTTTGGCATTGATGGTAACATACTATATTATCATACTATACTATTGCTAATACAATATGAAATACAATTGTTGAGATTCATCAAATTACCAAACCATTTGTTTTGATAACCGATAAAATGTCTGACCACCGGTAAGCTCTGTGTAAGCTTAGATTTGATTCTTGCAGCTTTTATTTTTTCTTCTTCTGATGTGTTGTGTCCTCCTTGACTGTTCTGCTTCTTTGATGTCTTTCTCTTTTACAAAAATTCTCTCCCTATGGATATGATCTTTCCCTATTTTGAGTAATCTGATAATGAATAGTATCTGATGATAATATGAATACATTCTCTCCCTTTGACATTAATGCCAAACAAATATTTTCACAAATATCTGACATTTTGTTAAACAATGTCTTCTATCCATAATATATTCCTTGAATTTCCCTTATCCATCATCAATATAATAGTTTTCTCTGGTGCTCGGTTCTGATATATGCCTTTCTATATATAGATGTAGCTTTGAAGTTCAACTTCTGCTTGCATCAATCATGAATGATATCATGATAATATATGGTTGATGCAGTGTCTAGTCCTTTTATTGACTGTTAGACATGGGTTTGACCCCTAGTCTTTTTCTTAGGTGCTCAAATGTATCCTTTGGCAGTGGCTTGGTGAAGATATCAGCCAATTGTTCTTTTGATTGCACATATTCAAGTATTACCTCTTTTTCTTGAACTTGTTCTCTTAAGTAATGATACTTGAGGGCAATGTGTTTAGTCTTTGCATGCATGACTGGATTCTTGGAAATATTTATTGCACTAGTGTTGTCACAATAAATAACTACTGGTTCTTTGATCTTCATATGCATACCTTCCAGCAACTGTTTGATCCATGCAATATTTGAGCAGTTTGCAGTAGCAGCAACATATTCTGCTTCTGCAGTAGACTGAGAGATGCATCCTTGCTTCTTGCTAATCCATGTGACAAGTCTATCACCCATAAAGAATGATCCTCTTGTGCTCTTTCGGTCATCAAGATTTCTAGCCCAATCAGCATCTGTAAACACTTTTAGTTCAAATTTTCCTTCTCTTCTATATCATAAGCCAAATTCCTCAGTATTCTTCAGATATCTTAGAATTCTTTTCACAACAGTTATATGTGATTCCCTGGGGTTAGAATAAAATCTAACAACAAATCCTACTGCATGTGCAATATCTGGTCTAGTGTGTACAACATACATGAGTTTCCCTATCATTGATCTATATAGAGTCTGATTTACCTCTGTTGTCTTGTCTTCCTTTTTTAATTTGCATCTAGTAGCCATCGGTGTTCCAACAGGTTTGGAATCTTCCATCTTGAATATTTTCAGAAGTTCTTTGATGTATTTGGACTGTGTAATGAAAATACCTTCACTTTGTTGAATGATCTACAGACCAAGAAAGAACTTGATCTCTCCAAACATAGACATCTCAAATTCTTTGCTCATCTCTTTAGCAAATGATTTGCATAGCATATTATTGCCTCCAAATATGATGTCATCAACAAATATTTCAGCAA
>MU227649.1:7168565-7182643 GCA_018584345.1 Thuja plicata
TCAATTACAAAAGACTATTAAGTCCTGCTCTGTTAAGAGACTTAATGCTTCAATGGTTAAACTGAAACAAAATGACCTATTTCTAATGCAACTGAATTGCAGATTTTTAGATCTATTTACTTACAATTTCTTTCTGATCAATGTATCAATTCAATTCCTTTGTACTTAACTCTTTCTACTCTATGATACTGTGCTTTTCTATTCGTCGGTGTCTGCAAAATTCTTTAGCTCTCCCTTAGCTTGATTGATCAGGGTTGCATCAAGTTTAACTCATTTTCTTCTTAACTCATTTTCACTACATGCACAATGAAGAGAAGAGGTATGCATTTATTCTTACCTCATTTTCACTACGTGCACAATGAAGTTGAAACACTCTCGTTAACTCCTTTTTTATTTCTTTCTTGTTTGTTTGAAAGCCCTACTTCCTTCTTGTATGACTATAATATCTTTTATCACTTACCATATAGGAAATGATCATAACTAATTCATCAATGACTTTGCCTCCTACGAGAATAGGAGATCCATCTGAGGCTCTGGTATGCATTTGTTTTTTAGTCAATGCATTTTTAATTACTTAGTGTTTTTTGACATATATGCTATTCACTTGTATCAATGTTGTTTTACCTATTACATCCCCCTTCAAGGCTTACCACAGATCCTCAGCCTTTGCAGAGTGTAGAAGAAAGAGATGAGGTAATCAACATTTCAACTACAAATAATTTTTAGTCTAGTATTTAGATATTTTGATGTTATATTGAGAAAATATATCTAATTCAACATTTGAATTGTCCTTGTGCAACCACCTACTGAGCCATGTACTACTTTGAAGAGGCTTGATTTTGATGATCCACCACAGTCATAGATAGCAATAGATATATAGTTCTAGTTGTGGTCATTGAAGGAAAAATTTAATTATATATTTGACATTTGTATTTTCTATGTCAACCTTGACATGACACATGCCACATTTTTGTAACTCTATTATTGACTTGACATTTATGCTATTTTTATATATGTACATGATTACTGTTCATTTTGATATATAAGAAAGTTGATATTCAATCCAATCTATTCATTGTGTGCATATATTTGTACAACAAAACTTAGTTATTTGCAATTGAAATGTGATCAAAATTGTTCATACTGTGTATGTCCTGATTAGCCTCAGATAGGAAATTGTGGATTTTTGATCAATTTTGATTAGATTTAGCTTAATAATGGTTTCTAAGGTCACTTTAGACCATTTTATTATTATTTCCAAATTTGTAAGACATTAGGCATCAAGATGTAAAATTTTCTAAAATGTACGATAAATTGTTGAGCAATTTGTTTTGTAAAAAGTTGAAAAGAGGGAACAATCTTGAAAATGGAAGTTGAAAAGTCACTCCAAGGCATGGATCAGTTACATTCAAACATTATTTCCTTATGGTAGTGCCTTAAAATGTGTCTGCAAATATTTTTATTCCTTAGTGAAACTTTTCTTTTTGGTACTCAAGGGATTGATCTTAATTGTATTAACATGACTCAAGGTTTATGTTTCATGTGCTGATCAAGTTCTCCATATGTCTAACCCTAGCCCTAATATTTTTCTTCATTACCTTTTTATGTCTTAAGCCATGATTTTCTTCATCATTAAAAGGGGGAGAATTTTTTTGAAGTCCCTAGGTTCATTGATTTTGAGTTGTCGACCCCGCTATTTTTCTTTTTGTTAAGTCTCACGTATTTTTCAGCTCAGCGGTCCCTTTTTTTTTACCTGCGATGTCAAGATTTATGATGTGGTTAGTTTTATTGTTAGTGTCACAACGACGAACAATATTTCAACTAAAATTTATTATTTCCTTGAAAGCTCGCATAAATTGAGAGGCTAAAGGATTGTAGCCTTTCTTTCCTACAATTGCTGTTTGTGGTTTGTTATCTATCATGCTACTAAAAGGACCATATTTTTGCATGTACAAGTTTGAGCAGTGATCTTATGTTATAAGTGATAAATTTTCTCAAGTTTTAAGTCAAAGGGGAAAGGGGATACAATGTTGATTATTAGATATAGATCATCCAAGAATGATGGTTACCGTTGATGCGCAATAAATTTTTTAGGATTTTAATGATCACAGATTTGCGAGATTCTTCCACGTGTCCTCGTCGGGGTAAAGGTTTATTGAAAGACTATGTAAGTGGATGATGACAGAGAACCAATTTGGATCTTTCCCATTTGTTGAGGTGGGACCTTTCATGCCAGCATGGTGGTCAATCTCAGTATGGCCATTGTGTATCCATGGATGTGCTTGTCTGGAGGATGATCAACAGTGGAGTTTCAAGCATGAATTTTTTAAAAAGAGATGATTATAGCCATTTCTCGTCACTTCATGGAAAGTGGCCACTGAACAAGGAATTTCCTTATTGACCTAAGTATAGGTAAAATATTAGGTTTTCAACTCATTACCAAAGGATTTGAATTCCATTATAACATGAAACCAAGTTCTAGAGGTGCACATGGATAATGATGAAGTATGGGTTGACTTTGATGTAATTGTGATACGCTGACAAGATCAAATAGTTGTAGATTTGTCAGAGATCTTCTCCAAAAGGGAAAAGATCAAGTAACTATTCCTGAGAAAAAATTGAAGTAAAAAACAATGGATTGTTATAATCCTTTCATTGGAGAGCTTCAATATGATGACATTTTGGTCTGGTTGATATGATTGATCGGATGAGTAAGCTTCAAGAAATATTATTGAAGTGACAACACCACCAAGTGGAGTGTTTATGAGTTGTAAATGCAGAAAAGTGGTAGCTTAGCTGGTAGAAAATAATAGAGACCTCATATCCTTTGAGGTATTTTTCATTGAGCGAATAATGAAGGCTGAGAAGTGTTGTGTAAACTATCATTATAAGCTTTGTGATAGTAGTTGGAAGTTCTTCTAGGTGGGTGTGTTTATAATGACAGGAGTCTTGAAAGTGACATGAATAATCATAGGGTTCTTGAAACCCATTTCCTAATTATTTGGGCCCTTCTTGGTTGCTCCACTTCCTCCCCTCGATATTTGGTTGTCCTAGGGAGATACCAAGGGTTCCACAGGGTGGAAGAAATAGTTTTAGGACTATTTTGGGGTAGCAACTAGTCATATCTACAACAACATTGAAGCTGCAACCCCTCTCCACCTTATAAGTTTCCCTGTGAGCCTTATTTTCCACTTTATTTGATGCTAGACATGAAGGTTTGAGATCCTCTTCTAGTTTAGAGGTACTTTTCCTTCTTGTTGTCTTAGTTTTTCTTTATAGGAAGGGAAATGCTCTATCTGGAAAAGGAAATGATCTATAGCTCAAAATGACGCATCTCACGGTCTATCTGGAAGCACTCAAAAGTGATGATGGAACGACTCATGCAAGTTTTGGTTTATACCAATGTAGTTGAAGTTATATTTTCATTCCTCCTCACATACTCCAAAGAAAGGATAATTTTCTGAAGATAGTTGTAAATATTGTTGTAGCAAAAATCACAAGTGGTCTTACAGGCTTGTGACATGTGTCTTTACTAGCCTAAAGCTTTTTTTCTCCCTTGTTTCTATAAACGGGATTTCACGGCCAGAAGAGAGAGAGGTCCAATTTTAGGTTCCAAAATCTTAAATCTCTGCAAGGAAGGCATAAATTTTGTAAAAAAACATGTAAAGCTACTGTGAAATATAGCTATTAGTCTTTTAGTTTTAGATATCTTTGTGTTTTTTAATGAGCTTCATGAATATATTTTATTCTGAGACTGTCTCCATGGGTTAAATATATTATTCTTTAAATTTCAATAATAAAATATTATCAGAGTTTTTTCATGCACATTTGAGTTATATTTGTTGTTGCTTTCTGTTCAAAGCATGGAGTAACTTCTTCAACAAATGTAATAGGTGTATTATATCCACAAATGGATTTATAAGAATGGTCATATGGTAAAGTTTCAGTGGTCTTGTTATCTTTATGTGATAATTTTTTTCAAATATTTGCAAAACATGTTTGATATTGCATGATGAAATGCTGGTTATATGACTCCGTATCCCTTCTCTTGATGCTAGTTAAGCCTTATACATCTTCTATTTTTTAGTTTTGTCCCAGCTCATCAAATCATACAAAATATTTCCTTTTTATTTTGTATTTAATTCTTCTCATGCTCCAAAATGGTTGAGGATCAATGGGAATTTTCCATTTCATATTATCATTCTCCCTTTTTGTTGAGCCTTGTTATGAGATTACCTAATTTTTTCAATTTATTTTGCAAGTATTGTTCAATGTCTGTAAATGCATTATGGGAATACCATCTCGGGTTTCATAGAGCCCAAAGTGTAGAAGGGTTTATTTCATCCTTGTCTATTTGTCCAAGTCCATTTGTTTGTTGATCATGAGAATTGGCATATCTTTCGGTAAATAAGTGGTCCACTTGGTGTCATTTTTAAGTAAACCTTGTTCCAGGAACCGACAAAATGGTGACTCTATTGGGGAAAAAAGTCTAAAACATTTGTTAAACAAATCCCTTATAATGCTATCTTATAGAGTCATGAGATTTTTATGAAATGTTCTAGCTTCTTGTAAAGTGAGTCAATTCTCATAAATGTTGCCAGAAAATATGTTGTAATTCATCTTTTAATGTAAGTTTTGTCTAGATCTGTCCATATTTCATGCTTACTTCATAAAATCTCACAAGGTCTGAGTGGAAACTCCAAGATCTCTACGTGCACTAGTGTGCACTAATTGAGAAGAATTAAGAAAGAACCAAAGGATTTGCAGTAGAGAAGAAGAAGATTTGAGATTTTATGATGAAGAACCTGGACAAGTTTGAGGAAGGAATCCATATGATGTCATATTTTTGGATGTTGAGGTGTTGTAGTGCTTATGTTGGTTTTTGAACAAATGTGACCTATGAAGAAATTCTTGTTGGTCAAGAATTTTCCTCTGCAAAGAGGTGATGACTCTACCAATGAACCTAATGAAGATGTGAAGATAGCTTTGGATCTATTAGTATTTCCTACCAGCAGAATTATTTACATCCATTACAACACTCCAGGAATTTTGATTTTCATGAATCAAATGCTTTTCCATGAAAATCATCTGTAGATTTGTTTTCCCTATTAAGTGAGTTCAACTCTAAGAAAGGGAATGGTAGTAATTTGTCCACATGATCATGAGATAATTTTCAGATTTGTGTATTAATTTGCTGAATTATTTGTGAGTTATGCATTGTAATATTTTAAGATTGGGATAAAAGAAAGAAGTAGGGATATGAATGACCAGATGTAAGGTTGATGTCTGAAATTGATAAGAGATATAAGAAAATGTATTGTTTTCTTGTACATCCCTATGAGGTATCAAGTGTCAATATAAAAAGTATGCAACTCTTGTCAAGTCATTGGAGAATTTTTCTATTGAAAGATACAAACGTTAAGTTTTAATGGTATTAAAGGTTTCCCAAATCCATTTCCTAGTAAGGTTAGGAAACATTTACAAAATTTTAATGGGAAAATCTCAGAATCAGCATGCCAACATTTGCATGAGTTTTCAGATTTGATGGAAATTTTGAGATAGGCCATGGAGATGTTTTCATGAAAATTTTTGTTAAATCTTTGAAGGAAGATGCCAGAGATTTGTTTTCATATTTTCCAATATGTTCTATTTCTTCTTGGGATGAGTTAAGTGTTGCTTGCATTGATAAATTTGGTGAAAGAGTTAATCCTAGTTCAGTTATAAAATGATTCATGAATATTCAAAAGGAATAAGATGAGTTGATATATGGCTTCAATCTCAGATTTGCATGAACATTGGGTGACATTCCTAGAATATATAGGCCAAATGATGAAGTGTGTTTTATTGTTTACTTAGCTGTATTTGATGAAGAAATGAGCTATTTTATGAGAGGTAGGGATCCTCAAATTTTGCATCTCGCTTATTGGACAACAATGGACATTGAGAACAAATGGGAGTATGGAATGCCTAGGGGCTATCTATCTATAAGTGTTTACTATCCTAAGACACCAGGTGCTAAAGAAAGGTGTGAGTTAAGAAGTGAAGATCAATGTCAAAGCATTTACATCTCTACTAATCACACTAACCATGTTATGAACTATGATTCAAAAAAAAAAGAGAGTGAAGATAACTTGTCCCAGACGGTGGTTATTCCTCATGTTGGTGAAGAGAAGGTTAGTGAGAAAATATGTGACATAGTTGATACAGAGAAGGAAATAATTTCAGATATCACATCATGTAACATAACTATTAATTTTTCTAGTAAGGAGACCACACAAAATGTCCATCTGCAGTCTTATAATTCAAATGAATCTAGTAGCTTGTGTGAAGAAGAGATGGATGGTTATACATGTGTTGAAGAGAATGCTAGCATGAAAGACCTAGATGAGCCTTCTGACCATACTATTTTATATTATGAGGGTATAAAAAAATATTCAAGTATGTGTGTTGATCAATCACCAGATGAAATAAAGGACAATTATGGTTTTTGTCAATTCATGGCTGGCTACAATTATGATTCTGATGGGGACACCATTTGCGAAGTTTTAGAATGTCGTGATGTTGAGGAAATTTCAAGTTTCTATGTGGAGGATAAAAATATTTTTGCATCACTAATTAGTGTTCAGAAAAATCCCTTAGTAAATGAGCCCCCATTTTCATCAGATAGTATTAATGGTGATCCTTATTGGTGCAGAGATAATCCAGTCTTTGATAAGGAATCTTATGAGTACCTCGAAGGAAATGATTATAAATATTTTACATTAAAATTGGATGTTGTAGATAAGCTTGAGTATCATGTTTCACCTCACTTGGAAGAGTATGAGTACTTTCCATCTCCAATTCACTACAGAGGTACTTTGGTGGAGCAGGAAGGTAAGATGAATAGTAAATAATATGAATGCATTTCATGTGATGAAATTAATATATATGTGTTGTGTGATGATAAAAATTTTCAGTATATGTTTAAAAATAGAATACCTGATGAAAAAAATGGAAGAAGGTTATGCATGCAGCAATGGTATGGTGGAAATAAATATGGCTTAAAAGAGATCAGGTTTTTTAGTAGGCTGATTTTTGACAGAGGAAAAATTGAGGATTTCCTTTTCATTTGGTGGCATGGAGCCATCAAATGAGTTTCTGAACATTTGAACAAGATAAAGGAAACTTAATAAGGTTGTTCTCCTTCACCTAAGATTATGGTTTTCTTGCTTTATTCCAGTGGAATGAACATCCCCAACTAGAGCCACTGGTAGTGCCTTAAAATGTGTCTGCAAATATTTTGATTCCTTAGTGAAAATTTTCTTGTTGGTACAAAAGGGATTACTGTTAATTGTGTTAAAAGGACTTAGGCTTTATGTTTCATCTATTGGTCAATTTCTCCATATGTCTAACCCTAGCTCTGTTCTTTCTCTTCATTACCTTTTTATGTGTT
Organism: Thuja plicata; assembly: GCA_018584345.1. Lineage (NCBI taxonomy): Eukaryota > Viridiplantae > Streptophyta > Pinopsida > Cupressales > Cupressaceae > Thuja > Thuja plicata. The sequence continues at coordinate 7,175,998 of MU227649.1, forward strand.
AATACATGAGTGTCATCATCATTAAAAGGGGACCAATTTTTTTAAGTCCCTAGGTTCATTAATTTGGAGTTATCAACCACATTGTTTTTATTTTTGTTAAGCCTCACGTGTTTTTCATCTCAGTGGTCCCTTTTGTTTTAACCCACGATGTCAAATATTATGTTGCAATTAGTGGTTAATTTTATTGTTAGTGTCACGATGACGGTCAATGTTTCAAATAAAAGTTATAATTTTCTTGATTGTTCACATTCTCACAATAAAAAATGTAACCTCCAAAGTTGATCATGAATACGCAAGAAGGTGACACCTGACATAAATTGAGCAGCTAAAAGATTATGTCCTTTCTTTCCTGTGGTTGTAGTTTCTAGTTGGTTATCTGTCATGCTACTAATGTGACCATCTTTTTGCGCGTGCAAATTTGAGCTTCTCAGATACTTCCATACACTCCTTAGGAATCATCTTGGTTATATCACTTGAATCTCTTCATCTTTTAGTTCACCTTCACCCTTTTTTTCAGAACTGGTTGAATTCTTTGTTCTACTCTTCATCTTTGTGCTAGATTCATTAGTTAGATCCAACTTCCCCTTTACTAAAATTACATCTTCATCACTCTTTTGACCTTCACCTTTTTGTCTCATCACTTTCTCTACAGTTTGTTCTTTTGGTCACTAGTACATTTGAGACCTCTTTTCGACGGCTATGCGTCACTTTTCTGACATTGTCCCGCCGGCCTAGCGATAGAGACCCGTGTTGCATTTTTGGTGTCAGAATTAACGACGGCTGTACCATCTATCATTATTGTGATGGTACTAACCATCGCAATACGAGCCTACTATGATGGTTACCATGTTGTCATTACATATTTTAGCTGTCACTATTATGACACGTAGGCGTTGCATCTTATTTGTCGCTATTACGACACGTACGCATTGCATCTCGTCTGTCTGTATTACGACCCGTAGGCATCGCATGTTATCTGTCACTTTTTTTAGATGTGCGACAAATTTGCAATACATGCAACGTCGAGCCATCGATAATTGTCTGATGGCCTGACGTCGCATGTATAGAAAATTTGTCACACGTCTGAAAAAGTGACATCTAGGTGTCGCAATACGAGACAACTATCATGTTTATCATGCTGTCGTTACATTTTATCTGTCACTATTATGACACCCAGGCCTCGCAGAATGAGTGTCAAAATTATGATAGATGTGGGACAAATTTTCTATACATGTGACATCGAGTCGTCGGCAATTGCCGACGGCTCGACGTCGCATGCATTTTTTTAGTGTCGCTATTTTAAGTAATTGTGGTTTTACTTATTTTGGAACCATGATTTCATGTGCTTTATTTGGGATAATTTCATTAGCGGTTGGCCAAATAAATATAAAACAATTGGTATTACCAAATTAGTTCATCCAAAGAACTAGAAGACTGTGACTATCTGATAAGTACAAGTAGGATATGTACTTACTTATGATATGTACATGTTCAAAAAAACTATACTTATGATATGTACATGTTCATTAAATTCCATAACACATGAGTGCTGAAAAACTTCTACCATATGAAGTATTATAACTTTTGAAAAATAAATGGGAGAGTTGTATGTAATGCCCAAAATTCATAACACTAGATTGGACATTAAACAAACTATTTATACTACTCTAAACATATCTAATTTGTAATATTTTTTTATTTCTAAACAATGACATACTACATTAATACATAGTGTCAACCTATTTGTTATATCATTTAACTGGAATCTAAAATGATAATAAATCTACTTAAAACAATAAAGATTATTACGCTGTCCAAATAACCAACATGACTTGCAATTGCATACCTGAATTTCTCTTTCTTGCATGTGTATCATATTATCCTTGCCTCTCTATTTCCTGCACCTGTATATTGGCTACACAACTAGATGCACGATATAAAATTCATATTTTATTACATACAAGATCGTAAGATAAGATACATCAATAACTTAGCTAAATCAATCATAAGGTATTCAAAACCAGTTTCGTAAAGAGATGCAAAATATGTAAAATATTGGTAAGGGATGGAAATATTAAGGAAGAACTCAAAATTACAAGACCTAAGGGCTAGACCTAATGCCTCGGGGGCTCATCATAGATGACCTTGCCTACGTAACTCGTACAGACATTGTAGTTCAGGTTTAACTTTAAAACCAGTCTTTTAAAGGATGGTAGAAGTGGTATCAATCCTCTTTATCCAAAGAGTATCAATGATATTTCTCTCTAAAGATTTGCATAAGTCACATGAGTCACTTGATACATATGCTAAAGATTGCATAGTAGAAAATAAATAATTAAAGCTACATACAACTGAATACAACATGACATGGTAGTAATGAATAACCCACCCTTGAAGAGAGAGATATGGTACTTTTTCAATGTAGAAAGTGGAAGTTGTTATTGGTTAATCGAGATCAATTGGGTCCACTACAACCTCATGATATTGAGCTTCTGTTAAGGCTATGATAAGGAACACACACATGTCTATGGTAGGATAGAGAATCTATGATCCCTTGGAAATGATTTCCTAGTAGTAATGGTAGGATGTAATATTTATGTTGTGAAGCTTCTTTATCCAAAAGGTATCAATGACATTTCTCTCTTCACTAAAATCAAGGGTGTAGAAGATGCTTTGCATTGTTTGGGTATACCACTCAATTTATATACCCAATGGATGAAAAGAAACCTTCTACACCCCTTATTCTATTGAAGATAAAGGACATTGATCCCCTTTTGATAAAGAGTCTTCAAGAAAGATAGATGGTATATATCCTACTGTTTCTTCTTGGAAAGCATTCCCAAGGGAGAAAGAGATCACAAAATCAACAACTAATCAGTAACAACAATGAAGATAATGAATAAGTATGCCAACATAATGAATAAGTGGAAAAAATACATTGATCCAATAACAAAAAATACATTACAAATGCCAAGTTCACGGTCTCAATGAAATAAACAGTGTATAAAACAATATATGCTGCACAACAGCAGCAAGCATACAATGACAGCAATAACATTGCATGATGCCCAAGCTCAAATTCAAAATAGTAAGTCTATTAATGTATGATCTAATAGAAGCAACCTCATTGATCATTACCTTTGACTCCATCATTATGGAAGAGATAACTACCTACAACTATATTTCATAAGGCATTTAAAACTAGTTTCGTAAAGAGATGCAAAATATGTAAAATATTGGTAAGGGGTGGCAAGATCAAGAAAGAAATCAAAAGTACAAGACCTAAGGGCTAGACGTAATGCCTCAGGGGCTCATCATAGATGGCCTTGCCTATGTAACTTGCAGAGACATCGTAGTTCAGGTTTAACTTTAAAACTAGTCTTTTAAAGGATGGTAGAAGTGGTATCAATCCTCTTTATCCAAAGGGTATCAATGACATTTCTCTCTAAAGATTTACATAAGTCACATGAGTCACCTAATACATATGCTAAAGATTGCATCGTAGAAAATAAAAAATTAGAGCTACATACAACTGAATACAACATGACATGGTAGTAATGAATAACCCACCCTTGAAGAGAGAGATATGGTACTTTTTCAATGTAGAAAGTGGAAAGCATGCATGGTCACAGTGTAGGATCGCGTCAAGGATGGACCCAAGGTGTAATCTTGGGACTATGTCACATGGAAGATGGGCACACGATTGTGGTGTAGGTCTCACCTAGTGCGGGTCAGAGGAGTAATAGCGGAGGGTAAGTGCCTTGGGTGCACCAGGAAGGCTACAGTGGCCGACCCCCTCAAGAGGGATGAATTAAGCAAAGTAGTCCTTCTCTCGTATCTTGTGGTAAGCATGAGGTATCTATGGATATATAGAGGTGAAATAGAGTAGCCTCGCCTTATCAGAATGTGGTGAGGTTTGCTGGAGAGTGCAGGCTCATGGTCCCGATCTTAGTGAAGCAGAGTAGTTGGGCCAATTCTGGGGATGGCTCTAGGGGAATTGTTCATGACCCAAATACTGAGGAAGCAGAGTACCTAGTCCCAAGGTGGGAGGCAGCTGCGCAATGGTTTGTCTATGTCAGGGAGTTGGAGTTGGAAGGCTATGAGGGTGTGTGTTGTATGACCAGATATCCATGTACGGTGGAAGAGGGCCTACAATGTGCATCGTGAAGGCCCAATGAAGAGGAGCCCTATTTCGCAGTCAATAGTCCTATGCAAAAAAATGAATAACAAGAAAAATGAAAAACATCTAATTCCAGAAGAGCACATATAATAACTTATGCAATCTCATGCTAGTGAATATACAACGATGCAAAAAAACACTTAAACATTGACACTAAATGTTATACTTGAGAGGATTGCAATCTAGGGGTAAACATTAAGCTCAAGTAAAAATTACACACATAACAATAAAACTTGAGCAATTTGATCCAACTTAGCAAAAACATGGGACACAATTGTGAGATCACCAAGAAACTAAGACAATAGATCAAGACAGTCAAAATTAAACCAAAACAAATAAGAGAAAGAGTGACCTAGACACTTTTTTAATGTGGAAATTTGTGTCTCAACCTTACATTTATATAAGGCTACTATTATAGTAAGTTTACATTTGAGCACGGATTGATCCTAGATTTTCTTCAAAGCTATGAATTGGCTAGATAAGAATGATGGTAAATTTTCATTGCAAGAATCATTTCTAGATTTAAAGATATAAAGTTTCCACCTTTGATAGTTTCGTTTGAAAGTTTATAAGTCAATTGTTAAGGCCTTAGAGGCTTCTAATGGACCTGGAAGTGGTCATAACAAACATAGTGGGTTATAGCTTGATAGAGCACATCATGATCTTGTTGGTGCTTTGAACAATTTGTCAATCAAACTCCTGAATCAAAACTATTTTCCTCTAGAAGTTGGGTCTCCTGAAATGGGAAACATAAAAACGTGTTGGAAACATAAATGAGTTAAGTGAATTTATGAAAATAAACCTGATATTCTTGAAATAGAAATCACAAGTTTAAATCTCAAAAGAAGTAAGATATGTACACCTCAATTGTAGCATAGTTAAGTGCCTCCCACAAGGACTAGAAGATTGTGACTATCCATAAGTACCAAATTAGTTCATCCAAAAACTAGAAGACTGTGACTGTCTGATAAGTACAAGTAGGATTCATGAAAAGACATCAAGTGCCTAAAATGAAATAAATAAATAAAATTTAGAAATAAGCATACCATTCATGGTTAGTGATTGAAAGCTTCTTTTCCTCCCAGTTTCCAACCTCTGAGACATATCTAGAAAAGAATACATCTTTGTAAAATAATACATAACAACACAAGGGTATTTGTGAAAGTAACCCAAAAAAGAGAGAAAATAATGAGATCAACATCCATACATTTTTGTACAAGAAATACAAAACAAATTTTCTTACATTTAGTGAATTTCCTTCCTCACTACCTTCACTTGAACCTTCACTACCACTATCCCCACTGAAACTGGTAGTTCTATTTAGATCACTAACATATAAGTTATAAACATAAGAAGGTAAGAAAATGGGAGTTGCCTAGAACAAAATCTGATGTATCTAAGCAGCATCCAGCTAGACCTTCCCACTGATTATTAAAGTTTAATAAGTTTATCAAATTTAGTAGCCTTGAATATCTACCTTTGTGAGAAGGCACCATTTGCAGTAGCAGGTGCTGCTTTTCCACCCTCTCCTTTACTTGTAACTATTTTGAGCTTTCCCAAACTTCCTTTTACCCTCTTCATTGAATTTTGTCCCTTACCTCCCAAGGACTTTGGCTCTGCATCTGTGTTTTGTGCAACTGACTTGTCTATCCACATAAAGTAGATATCAAATTTCCATTCAAAACATTTCTTAAAAGATTAAAACATTAACAACTGAGTGCTAAAAATTCTTATGATCATTTTCCATATAATTACTACCTACAATAGTTTAGTAATTACCATTACGACATCTGTAGGATTTCCATTTGATGGGATTCCATATTGAGTGAATGTGTATGCACCCTAAAGTTGCAATCAAGACCATAATGTTAGAAAATTAGGATAGTAAAATAAGCCATATGTCCACAATAAAAATAGCCAAAAATACATGCGAAACTCTAGGTAACAAAAGGGAGTGACCATCTCCTTCATTATTGAATTACCTGGAAAGAAAAATCACATAGACAGATGCATACTTTCAAATTATATGGATCAAATATTTGAAAAGACAAGAATGACAAAACTCAAGGTATTAGAACTTACAGGAGGTACTAATGGATGGCCATTAATTCCTCTAGATGGATACATAGTAGCATAGGGAGGAGTTTTTCCGTAAGGTGGCATTAAATTTCATTCATCAAAGCATTGAACACATCTGGACCATCATCCCATCTGATAGATAAAAATAGCAATGATGTTAAGCATAGCTGATTCTGTAAAGGGAGTCAATTTCATTAATTTGAAGATTTGAGAGGTGAATCCAAACTCACATGCAAGCAATTAAAAGACTCAATGAGAGCGTTAAATGAGGAAACTCAAGGTTTTAGTGAGAGAGCATGTTGACCCTAGAATCAAGAATGGGCAATAAAATATTGTTTCAATCAAAGAATGAATCAAAGGCCACCGCAATAAAAACCTTTCACACAA
>MU227649.1:7207490-7217695 GCA_018584345.1 Thuja plicata
TAATGAAATCACCAATACAAGAGGAAAATACAGAGTTTTTATGATTTTTCAAGTAATGAAATCACAAATGATCTACAACAGTGATATTTTGTTTAATAAAAGGTACAAAGACATACCTAATGAGGGATGCAACCTGCGCAACAAAATGGAGAGCTTACCGGCCAAATTGAATGCAAAGAATCCTATGGGATCTTCAGCTAAAAAAAATCCATCGAGATTCACCTATTCTTCGCGTCTTCAACATACAATAGTAATTAGGGCCCTCTTCTGCTCGCATGCACAGCTCGATCACAAATGAGCCTTTCTTTTTATTTTATTTTGTTTATAATCAAGAGGGTGTCACAATTACGATGGTATCATCGCCATTACGAAATCATCGGGGGAACTTGGAAAAAAAAACACAAAAATCACACACAAATGGTGGCGTTGTCGCAAACTGGCGTCAAAATTTGACCCCAAATGTTGTAGTGGGTGCATCAACTTCAGTTTGTGTAATAATAATCTATATCTGCTTATGGATATCAAAGATAACATTATCTGTGCCATCTCTTATCTCTTCGACTGTGGACTCTTAACCTTTTCCTTTCTCTTCTACTGATTTTTCTTTGGTTTCTTTCTCAGGTTTCATTAATTTTTCCATGTATCCACTATCTCATCTCTTAGCGATCAAATTTCTCTAATGAGAATCGTTGATAGTCTGTTCCTTGTCTTGAATTCTTTCCTCATTTCTTTAACCATTATCTTTACACCTTCAGTTGTCAATTTAGGTTGTAATAGTACAATTTCTTGTTACATCACCACTCTATCAATCTTCAAAGCTTCTGTCCATCTCTTATCTACTTCCTTGTATAGCTCCTTAGGTATATCCTTGTATAATTCACTTAGTGCTTTACAAAATGTATGTAGGCTTTCTACAACTACATCCTCTATCTTACTTTTATCTTCACTATCAAATTTGGCAAAGTAGTTCATCACATCAGTCATTCTTCCACATTCCTTAACATATTTGATTATGCTATCAATAGTAATAGTTTTATCAATCTTGACATTTTTATCAGTTGGCTTTCCTACTATTGTGGACTTCTTCCGACTAGCTCTTATCTCTTTTTGTTCCTTCTTAGACTCAGTTTCTACTTCGTCTTCCTAAACCTTATCCTTACTCTCTTTCTTACATTTTGACTCTTTGTAGAAAGATGTATTCTCTTTCTTCCTTCTATAATTTTATTGAATAGTCACATGTGACTTATTTAGTGGCTTAGTCATAATATAAGTAGTAGTAGTTTGAGCTTATTTTAGTGCTGAACTCCTAGTGAATCTAGAGTTGTTAACCCTTCAAATTCAGCTTCCTTTACTTCTGCAACAACCAATGTGCCTGATTTCTCACTATTTAGTTTCTTACTAAGTTTTTTTATCATTTCTTGGTTAATATCACTCATTCTAGCTAAGTTATCAACTTGTTTCCTTAATTTACTTTGGATTATCAGTGCCTCGAATTCATTGTAAATTTTTAGAGATGACTCCTCATATGTTCCAAACCTAGGTGTTGAAGTATCAATTAGTTTTGACAATAGTACATTAGCATGAATAGTGACTAAGTCACCATCAACCTCATATCCCATAGCTGGTACCCAAAATATCCTAGGTTGAAGTGCTTGCAACATATAGGTATATGTATCTACTGGAAAACAAATAACATATTTATATTTTTCAACAATACCGGTTGGGATTCTCTCTTATGTATATTTTCCCTTGAAAATATTTGAGATATCCGGGCACATAATAGTATTAAAATTATTTCCTAACGTACTGATAGATTTCTTAGTATGCATTATTACCGGTTGATCTTTTGACCATGTAATTAGACCTATTCCAGGAAATTGATTCTACAAGTAAAAAAATATACATAGTAGGAGTGATCCATATTTGAATGATTTTTTATTATCCTTCTTGATCCTTTCCCTATTTATGAAGAATTGGCTCCTAAACATCTCACATAGGTCGTATTTTGCATCTTCCTTCACCATTCTATAGGCAACATGAATTGCTCCACTAGGTACACTGTTTAACCGACTAGAGTGTTAAACTTTGTACCCTATCACCATTGAATAAAATATCACTTCCTTGTCTTCTATGTCTTTGATAGTCATACCTCGGTGATCTTTCTTGGATTTGGTCAAACGTGTAACCAAATTAGCAGCTATAGTTCAAAGAGTTCATGGCTCACCGGTCGCGCTGAACCTAGTAACCCTATTGATTATCTCCTTTGTGATCATGTGTGGCTTGTCCAACCAGATGAATTTATCATGGACTATACTCAATACATATCTTATCCAATTTGGATGAAATCATCGGTTATCTCTTCCGCATATGTAAAAGCTTTGTGCATCAGATGCATATGCTTGTGTTTTAAACCTTGATCATTGTATTATTTTGTGAACTAATCGTAGATTTTGTAAGGTCCAAGATATTCCAGCTTATAGTGAATGAATGATCAAATATATTCTATTAGAAATACACCATAGTATATCGAGGATAGAGAACCTATTGGATCATTTTAATTTTCCTTCAAAGGATGTAACTTGAACACGGGTCTCGACTCATGAACAATGTCGACCAACACAGGTGTATCTATAATTCCAACAATCAACTCTCTGCAATAAAAATTCTACAAAATCTCTCACAATACAAGAAACAACCTTCAAGTTCACCAATTAGCATTCTTCGATAATAGAAATGATTCACTGCTCGAATTCACAATTCACAAATGCACAACACTCTTTAATCACTTAGGAATGAATAAGTGCTCTAGTAAAACTCATTAGAATGCAAAGTAACAAATGATTTACTTTTCCACCTTTTTATCATTGAGAATTTAGTCATTATACACAATGGTCAAATAGTGTTTTTCACTGACCACAACGGTTAAAATATAACAACCATTAAATGCACTAATAAATTCAAATATAGCAATTTATCTTTACTAATCATCATTCAAATAAAAAATAGGCATCTCATTATGCATATGAATCTTACCGCTCATTCACTTATAGGAGTTCTTTATGGTTTTTCCTTTTAGTGCTCCCCCTAAGCCAAAAGTAGGCTTAGTTAACCGATGGATTCTCCTTATTTCTTGAATTTGTGGAGTTATCAGTCAACTTGGAAGATTTTAACTCACCTTTCTTCACCCATGACTTCATTATCTCACTTCTAACTTCCTCAACATCAATAATTTTTTTCCCTTTATCATTTACAACCTTGTTCACTGGTTGACTTGTGGTATTCTTTCTTTCTCTGCATGTTCTAGCAAGATGACCAATTTTTTTACAATTGTAACAAGCCATACCTATTCGTTTCCAAGGTCTAGCATTACCTCTAACCGACCTTAATCTACAATTCACAACCATATGTCCATAGTTATGGAAAAAATAATAGGTAACATCTTATCAGTTACCCTAATTATTAGGTCTTTGTCTGTTGTAATCATATGACCGCTAACTGTTGATTTTGGCCCTGCACTCATTAGCCCTATGTCCAAACTTATTGAAATAATAACAAGCTCCATGAAATGTATTAGATCTAGCATTGTAGTTATCAGTTCTACAGTAGGAATTACCCGATTGAGTAGTAGGACCTCTATGTCTAACATTAGGACCAATTGGTTTAGAACAACATAAATTAGCAATATGACCTTCCTTATGAAAGTTAAAACATACCAGTCTATACATTCTCTTACAAACATTTTTGTTCACTTTGGGGACTAGTTTGTCTCCTACATTGATGTCCTTAGTGCTAGATGATTCACCGAACTCAAAGTTTGAAAAACCTAGACCTTGTTTCTATCCATTCCTCCTCTGACTAGCGATTTGTTCATTGAGTTTAAAGCATAACTCTTATTGAATTTATCTAGTAGATTATTTGTAGCTTTAAGCTCTTCTTTCAGCTTATCATTCTCTTTCCATAGCCCCTCATTCTCTTTTAAGATGTCAATATTTTATTCATTTGTGTCATGTAAGTGTTCATTTAATACAAAAAAGTCTTTCTCTGATATGAATAGTTGCTCCAACTTTTCTGTTAGGGTTTCATCTTTATCCTTTAGGGTATCTTCAACAATTTTCTTTGCATCCTCAGCAGCTCTTCTTCCTTCAAGATCTTCACACATCTTGACAGACTAACTTTCAAGCTCTCTTTTCAATTTTTTCTCTTCTTCTTTAAATCCATTGTTCTTATCCGTCAGACCTGCAATTTCTTCCTAATATTCTTCACACATACTACCTTTAGATAATTTCTCAATGTAATCTTGGCTTTCTATCAATTTCTCACTAATTTCTCTTCTTTTTACAAGGGAGTTCCTCAGCTTTTCCTTCAGTTCATTGATTACTCTATTTGCATCCTCAGTTGGCTCTCATACCTATAAATTTCCATGTTGGTTTTTAGGGATCTTTTCCTTAAGTGGTTAAGCTTAATATCAAGAGGACCAAGGCTCTGATACTAATTGTTAGTATTCAGAAGCACTAAGAGTGAGGGTGAATCAGTGCAGACAAGTACTTAATAATTTTCACCATTGATCCAACAAAGTTAATCAACAACTTTTAAACAATGAAACATACAACTAATGATCTATCAAATAGAAGTAAATAACATCAAGCATCCACATAAGCATTACATATAACACAATTTTTTCATGTGGAAACCCTTGTAAGAGGGAGAAAACTGTGAGGGGGCGAGTGACACTCACGAATTCACTTCACTACAATATAAAGTGTTATCCCTATTTGGAGCTTCAATACCTTATCAAGGGTTCACCCTGTTAAAAGTGATTAGTACCTTGCTAAAAGTACAAAAAGACCTGTTAGAGCCTACCTCGGTAGAGGATTTCAAAACCCCCATTAAGAAGTTACCCTGTCAAAGTATTTACAATAGGAACCTGTTAAAGCTCACCCTATTAAGGGATTTAGCTTTCTAGCCTAGAAGTTTGGCCTAGAGTAAAGTACTCTATCTTTTGATCTATAGAATTAGACTGTTTGCCTATCAAATCCACTCTGCTCTTTGCTTTCTAAAAATGGACTAATCTCTACTCCTTTAATCTCTGATCTTTGCACTTGAAAATATGATCGTAACCCTAAATCAAACAATTTAGATCACCTTATATAGTATCGTCCTTAAGTTACTTAAGACCTATAAAATTTCCATCATAGTCGGCACAAAGTATTGACCAACCACCTTTAGATCAACGTTAACAATACCTAACATGTCGACATTAAACGTAATATCCATGTTTATAACCAATGGATGACCTCGGATCCACCGCCTTAAGATATTTATTATGAAACGTTGATCGGTAAACCAATAGGTATACTGGTCCCTTCACCAAAAACACAATTCACTCAATTCATTGAATTACCTATCACGACTAGAATCATGGATTCCACTAACCATATATAAACCTCCTCTATGACCACAACGCCTTATTTGTACTGAAACTCGATCGCTACCAAGTTCTTTGACTGAAACTGTTCTTCCTAGACACCGATCAATGCACTTAACTGTTTCTTTTGTTACCGATCATGCAAAGATCTTACCAGTCACTCCAATCATGTTAATTGACAATGTTGCCATCAATGAAAACCAATTATGCATCCCTTGTGACCGTTCATCATAAGAACTCCAAAAACCACCATAATACCAGCAAATTTATCATCACATGTTTCTCCAAAAAAAATTGCAAAGCCACTCGCTCCCTCACTATCTAATTCTTATATTTATGCTTTTGGGGATCATACTGCAACTACTAATGATGTGGATGATTTTGGTGCCTCTTTAATTACAAATTCCACAAAATTTGAGACATCCAAAGAGCCTCTAAGTACTGCAATCGTTGCATGCTATGAAGGTTCAAGTAAGAAGCACAATGATGTTCTTGTGTTTCAAATGGGACAAGAGTGGAAAAAGCTTAAGAGGATAAGACCATCAACATCAAAATTCAAGCAAAAAATGATTCTAAGGTCATCAAGTAAAGGGAATAAAATTGAAGAAAAGTGTAAAAATAATGCACCCTTGTATATGGATTGATACAATTTTGTAATTTTTTGTATTTAATCAATTTTTATGAGAAATGGTCCCCAACCTAACACACACACACACTTGTAAAACACATGTTAATTATACTAATGATATAAATATTATATTATAATATTTGATATATTGTTACATTTTTTTTATTACAACTAACTAATTTTCTTAAGAAGCTTGCAAAAGTAAGATAGTATCTATATACAAGATACCACTTAGCACCATGATAGTTATCCTATTATTGCAAAATTAAAAGATCTCAAAGCTCAAAGGTTTGCATCCCAATCAAACCCTTCAATATAAACTTCTATGGACAAAAAGGATCAAACATAAAGAGATGAGCAAAGGAACACTTTAGCTTAATTTTGTCTCGTATTTCAAAATAGAATTAAAAATTTCTGACAAATATTTAAAATCCAACATTGCCAAAGTCACAAAGGCAAAGTGATAGACTCAAGTTAGACACAAAAATTAAGCCCCTTAATAGTCCTAACCATGGCACTTAGTAAACATTAGATATGTTCAAATTTTAAAGTCATCTACACCCTACTTCTAGTGTTATATGTTTAAATTAATCAACGTACAAACCCAAAAATAAAAACCGCACACAATACATTTCTTCTTACACTACAGAAAAAACAATGACTAAATCAATAACAAATTCTTAAAGTTCAGATAAAAGCTCAATCATAAAACTGTAAAAGTACAACTCTAATTGAAGAACCCACATGTAGGAGCTGGTTAAACCTGTCCAAACACAGATAGACACTTAAATGCGTTTTTAAACAGGTCATCCTCACTGTTAACAATCTTCACCAACTTTCTGAACTATTGTTCATAAATTTATTGTACTTGCACATAAATGTTTGGTTTATTTCTTAGACCGGCTTTTAAATGGCCTGATATGATGCCTGTGTAAGATGAGTAGAATCCCACAAGTTCTGTCGTCTTTGACTATTACTTAAATTAAAATCATCATCATAAAAACTGGTTTTTCTATAGTTCGACAATTAAGCAAAAGTAATGCAAAAATTGAGCGCTATAAATGTCATTTAAACATCTACTATCAATAGATAAAAAAACGTTTTTCACCAGAAGTAGTGCAAAAATAAATAGCACTATAAATGTTTGTTCTATCCTACTGCAGTGTACTGCTTTGGATTAAAAGGTGAATCTCTGGTTTGAATGTCTGCACAGATTCAATGCAGAATACAGAGGATCAGGCAGAGTGCAGAATACTTATGAATGATTTATAGTATTTTAATGCGATAACACAGGGTTGGTATTAAAAAAGGACTGTCTGTTTGATATGCTTCAATGGCGTGATAAAAAGGTCTGATACAAGAATTTTTAATCTAATTGATCAATTCGAAATCATTTACTAATCTTTTATCTTAGCCATTAACTACAGTCTTTCCAATTTCTAATCAATTTTAGATGTTGGAAATCCTACATTATCAATGATGAATATAAAAATCGATGTATGAATGGGTCCCAAGTATAAGACATATTGACATACACATGAAAAAATTCAAATCTCTCATAACTAGAGAAAGAAAATGCCATTGGCAAAATCTCCTCTTTAAAAGAGAGAGATAGGAAAAAAGGGTACGTGTGACAAAAGAATGCAAGAATCACCTTGTGCCCTCAAATACTACTTAAATCACATACATACAATCAACATCCCTCCCAAACAAGAGAAAATAAGAGATGACAAATTCCCCACACGGAAGTAGTTCCTATGTCAAAAGTGCATGATGAAGAATAATGAATATTATCCAAAATTGGTGAACAATGTGCCTCCACTTATGATGAAATAAATCTAATTGGTGAATATATCTAAGAACTCCATATATATATATGGGAGAAGAGGTCTCATCATTTGTACCTAACAAAATGGTTGAAGTGTGTACACGGCTATATCAAAATATTTTATATTAAATAAAGAAAATCAGAATAGGCATAAATATTATACAGAAAAACTTCCAAAGAAAATTAAAATTTGATAATAGAAGTGTTGTAGTTGTAATCAAAGAGGAAGCAAATCTCATTGGTCATGTTTCTAATATTTGTAATGTGACTCAATAAATTACTTTACAATTTCTAGGAAAAAAATATCTAAAAAAATAATAAACCCAAAAACAAGAGACAAACTATTGAATTAAATTAATATGTGAAGATATATGAAGTAGAGGATATGGAATTTCATGAAAATTATCATGAACCAAAGTAGATGGAAGAATAGATAGGTTTAGGTGACCAAACTTCTACTTAGATATCTAATTGACTCTAGATGCATGAGAGTGCAAACTATTTAAAAGTACTACAAGATCATCTGGAGAAAATTTTGGGAAGACATAAAATCAAGATACATAATCAACTAGAATTAGCCCTTTACTTTGTAATTCTTTGATAAGAATTAAAGTAGGTGTGAACTCAGTAGCCTTTCTGACCTTTATATGTGTAATCTAACAGAAGGAATGTATACTAGTGGATAGAGAAGGAACACAAAGTAAATAATGAAATATTCCAAATTAATATCAATAGATCCTTTCCCATGAAAAATTATTTGAGTGTTGTTCTCTACTAGTACGTGTGATGAGCTACAAGGCTCAAATGAAGAGAACATACTGTGAGATGAAGCCATGTAATTTGAAGCTCCGAAACGAAGTAATCGTTGACTTAACTAAGTACTACTAAATGCAAAGAGTATGGTACTTTTCATTTTGTCTTTTAATTTGCATGTATAATTACACTAGCTCTAAAAGTGATAATGTCATTTAAGAAGATAATACACTAGATGAAATAGATGAAGAAAACTAAATATTATTATTTAATTAAAGGAGTCTAAGCTCATCAATCTATTTGGCATAATATTGATTCTCACCATGTCTATATATTTTACAATATGCGCATTTGATCTAGGAAAAAACACAAGAATATTATGACATGAGTGCATTTTAATGCACTTACGTTATGCCTGTCGTAAACAAGGATACACAATAATTATTTTATCATGTCCACTATCTCTACTTGTATCTCTATCTATCCCTATTCCTCTATTTCACTATATCTATTCAATCATATTTCTCCCTCTCTATCTCCCTTTGTCAATTTAATAGAGAATCATCTGTATTTTATAAGGAAAGATTTTAAAATAATTCTCTTTAGGTTCCATGCCCTTGAACACCCACTTTGTGGGCATCAAAATGCAATGGTATCATCTCTAGACCCATGCATTCATAATAGAATTAGCAAGGGAAATACTCCTATAAGTCCCATCAAGAAATAAAATTCATGTATAGTTAAGAGAATAGTCTCTAAATTAGCCTTCCAGTAGTGGACCCTCCTCTTGGTACCTATGAGACTGATAAGGCGAAATGCAGCAACAACATTGTGGGTTCATGGGATACTTGATGACCTTGTGGTCCTTTAGCTCTTTTTTTTCTTTTTTCTCTTAGACTCTGGTAGATAACTATACTTTGATATGTAATGACAATGTAATGGATAATTGATAGATGGTAGCCTATACTATAGTAACTTAGTGTTAGGATGCTTTTGATTCAGAACTCTTTTAGTTCTCAGATACTATACTGATGTTATCTTGTTTATACTATGCTTAATACAAAAAAAAAATGGTCTCTATATTAGGAAGATAATCAAGCTCCAATACCAATACAAATATCTCTATCTTTTTGTATCTCTTTATGTACTTATCTCTGTTTACCTCTATCTTCATCTCTATATTTATCTTCCAATCTTTTCCTTTATCTCTAACCACATCCCCCTCTATCTATTCATCCTTGAATCTCCTTGTACCTCTCTCTCCCAGAACTCTTTTAGTTCTGAGATACTATACTGATGTTATGTTGCTTATACTATGCTTAATACAAAAAAAACTGGTCTCTATATTAGGAAGATAATCAAGCTCCAATACCAATATAAATATCTCTATCTTTTTGTATCTCTTTATGTACTCATCTCTGTCTGCCTCTATCTTCATCTCCATATTTATCTTCCAATGTTTTCCTTTATCTCTAACCACCTCCCCCTCTATCTATTCATCCTTGAATCTCCTTGTACCTCTCTCTCTCTCTCTCTCTCTCTCTCTCTCTCTCTCTCTCTCTCTCTCTCTC
>MU227649.1:7239511-7290106 GCA_018584345.1 Thuja plicata
GGACTATGAAGACCTAGGACCTGATATGCAACCAGCAATGGAGACCTAATATGCAAGCATCAAAAAACCAACCACAAGGCAATGCATGGGACCTCTACTCCATACTTTCAATTATGCCTTCTATTCTTCAATGTACTATTGTTCTGACATGAAAATAAAGATGAAATAACATTGGTATAATACATTCAGCTTGTATGTGCACAATGTAATTGATCAAAATTGTAATTTAAAAATTCTGGAATGTGATCAATTCTTAGAGTAAAAAATGACAATTTTTGAAAATGAATGTAATTACAAAATGTTGATTAATAATATCTAAAGGATAATATTAATGAGACTTCTAAAATGCAATCTCTTCCTATTTTTGATTATTTTGATGCATGCTGAAAATTAGGATAACATGTCCATGAAGAGAAGACCACACATTCTTTGTGGAAGAAATTGGGAGACATTTATCAGGGAAAGTCCTTGGCAAACAAGCTTTTCTTGAGGAAGAAATTATACTCTATAAATATGGATGGAGGAACGGCTGTGGCGGATCACCTAAACTCATTTAATATGGTGATTGCACAGTTGATATAAGTTAGTGTGTCTATTGTAGAAGAAGAGTGTTGCATGTTATTTTTGTGCTCGTAGCCTGACTCGTGGGATAACTTGGTAATAGCTGTAATAATTTGGTTTGTCACAACTATGGACTCTATTTGCCCTAAGTGTGATCATACCCTCGATTATGTCCAAACGACCCTATTACTGCTTGGCATAATTCTTTAAATCAATTTAATGTCCTAGGTGATTTTTATAACTGATTTATATTAACTATTATAGCCATGCGCTTCAAATCAATTTCGACCAATCAAATCAAATCAAAAATCAAATATGGCTATAGTATTTAATTATAAAGGAATTAAATAAATTCCAAAATCAAATACCCACTTGCAAATAACCCATTCCCCTAGCCCATTTAATCTAATTAAAATGGCTATAGTCCCCTAATTATTAAAAAGCAATTTCATTGTTTAAATAATTAATTCCTATGTTTCTAAATGAATTAAATAAGTTTATTTCATTTATTAATATTCCCCTAAACCCCAACCTAACCCATCTCAACCACTTCTACCCTGGGTTCTAACCCTTCTCAACCCATTCACCCATGCTAATCTAATCCTAATCCTAAATTCTTCTCTAACCCACCTCCTAATGTTGTCACATTCCATTAAGAAATACTTAGCAACTCAACCCACTCGAGAAAGTCCACTTTCTCAAGCTAGACTTTCTTAAAGTCTAGTTTCTCAAGCCACTCTCTTACATCCTCCCTTCCCTCTTTAAGGCCTTCATTAATATGAAGACCTTAAGCCTATGTCTCTCCCATGCCTTATTAATGCCTTAGGCATTAATGGCTCTTACATATTCATTTATGAGTCTCCAAATTCATAAATGAACCTTGTCCCCCCCCCTCTCTCTCTCTCTCTCCCATTCTTCTATAAACAAAAGCCTATTTTGAGAGCAAATAAGCCTTCACCTTATATCAAAAATACATTGTTATGCTGTTAGATTCACTCTAGACTCACATTTCATCTATTATATCATGCTAGTTCATTGTTTTCATTTCATCTTTTAAAGCTAGATTGCATGCTTTTTCACATTTTTAGCTTAAATTTGAATCAAATCCTTCATGCTAGAATAGTATTGGTCATTGATTTGAAGCATATTCTGAGGGCTAAATATGCAACTAATCACACTCTTTCTAGTTAGAAGGCAATAGGTCGATATTAGTGGTTTTTAACGTTTTGACTAACCATTTGAACTAATGCAATGACCTATTGAGTGTTTGTGTTGTTTTCAACAGGTACCCAAATACACACACACATTTCTGGCGCCCACCTCGAGAGAGGATCCCCATCTCTGCCAGGGTCCTACTCCTATACTCTCTATCTCTGCTGTCTCTGCTGCTTAGGAGTAAGTAAAGGGCCTGGATCTCTCTGGGGGCCACAAACCTATGTCTCAGCCATCTCTGACCACTGCCACTCAGACCGCCAGTATCTACTGCCTCACCTCCTCCCCCCCGGTCATCACCATCATGTCTATCATCTGGGGGAGGATTCCTGCCGCCTCTACCTCCATCTCTGCTGCCATCACGGCCCCCATGTCTTCCTGGAGCTCTATCTCTGCCACCTCTCCCCCTGACAGGTCGGTCCTCAGGATCATAATCCAGCGGCTCCTCTATACGAGGAATCATCTCCTCCGGCACTGTAAATCATGGAAATGGATGTTGAAGCATCTCTATAGCATACCCATCAGAAACACCTGCATCCTCAACGTCTAGGTGAAGGTCCCAGTCTATAGCTACCATGTCCCAGATGTCATGTGCTGCAGTATCATAAGTCAGCTGAGCTCCCCAGTTAGTCACCTCATCCCTGATCCGAACATAAAATGCCACATCCTCTGTATGGCCCTGTCGCCACCCATACTGCCTCAGAACCCTGGTGATGAGGAAGCACTCTATGATGTATCTGGTACAGCCAATCAAATATCTTCTCTGACACAAAAAGGGAACCTGCCAAGCATCAGATGTCCATACCTCATAGTCTAGGTATGGTCACCACATGACCTCTGTCATATCATCAAAAAGGTGGCACCAGTACTCAACCTTGCCTAGGTGGGGCTGCTGTAATAGACCTGCATACATATATACATAGGGCTGCTCTGGTGCCCTCTGCCTGTCACGAATCGGCTGTGTAATAGGGATGTGCTCCCAGGCCCATACATGAAGAATCAATATGCCCACACTCATGCTGCGGGTATGGTGGTAAACGATCTCGTGTAGCTCTCGGTATATGTGAGCTAAAATGTAGCTCTCCTAAGAAAATCATCAGCGGTGGACGATCATCTACTCTACCATGATGACCCAGCCCACCAAGAACCCATGCTATCCTCTGTCTAGCATAAGGATGCTGCCTACCAATCCAGCTAAGTACAGAGCTAATCGATCATAGTGATCGACCATGTAGTCCCATGACAGGTATCTGCAGTCTATGCTGTCATCCTGAAAGAACCTCCGAGCAGTCCCAATCGCAACGCTAGCTCTTGACTCAAAGAAAACCTCATGACCCACCATGGGCACGTGTAAGATCCTCTAAACATCCTATGGTGTTAGAGTAATCTCACTAGTCGATAGGTGGAAGGTGTTGTGCTATAAATGCCATCTCTCGGCCAGAGCAGTCAACAACCCTCGGTTTACCCTGATCTCGGGTAAACCTATCAATGACCACAATCCACATCAGATCATGATATTCTACTCATCGTCTGATAACCATCCAGACAATGCTAGAACTCGTGCAGGATAAGTGCCACGAAAGGCGACTACCTCAAACTGGGCCTGATTTTTGAAAAAATAGTAAAGCATCAGCATTTTATCTACAACAAAGGGCATATTCCTACTCTCTTAAGTCATTTCAAGTTCACAGAATGCAAACAGATCAAAACAAATTGAAAACATAAGTCTTTTTATCAGATACGATCCTGGAAATACAGGATGCGATTGCGCATACAGGATGCGATCCTAGAAAAATAGGATGCAATCCTAAATGTAGGGTACAATCCCCAAAATTTGGGATGCAATTTACTGATGGAATCTAGCTCAAAACATAACTAAACCTAAAGGACTACATACGATCTGGGAAAACCCAGATGCGACGCAGAATCCGGAGAAAATCAGATACGATCTGGAAAAAACCGGATGTGATGTACGCTTCACATGATGCGATCCAGAATCCCAGATGCAATCCTATCTTTGACTAGCTATAAAATGCACAAAATTGCTTGAAATTCAAAAATGCAAAATTCACAGGGTAGTTTATCAAGCACTTACCGGCGGTGGGTAGTCGGCTGGTCGCTGGTGTCGTCGGCTCATCTCGAAATGATGTTTCCTCATAGGGACCACCATTTTCTTTGCAGAGCTCTCTAACTTGCTATAGCTGAATGTCAAAATGAATAGTGAAATGGTCAATTTGGAGGCTTATATGGGTCTTTTGGAATATTTAGGGTTTTTGGAACTCCTGCCAGGACATTACACATTAATCTGTGTTCTCTTTTTCCTCAATCGGGAACAAAATCGAAGGTGCCTATGCCATTTTCAGCAGCACAGTGTCCTTTTGCGACAGTTTCAAAAGAATTGCAAATTTGCTTCATATCTTCACCACATTGGTAAATATTGCACATTTTATCATACATCTTGATCTAAAACATCATTATCACTCATATTTTCACATAAATAACTTGATATTCGTGTGTTTCTTTTTAAACACACTGTCTTCTACTTTTCTCTTTCTGGCCTTATCACTTCCTGCAAGTGTTCTATTCTCTACAACTGAGGGATTTTATTCTTTTCCTTCGATTTCGTTCCTGAGGGGGCATGATCACACTATCATCAAATAAATTTTTGCTCGAAACTGCATTAACAATGACTTCGTTATCAAACAAACTAGGGGGATAACAGTTTCTTGACTAAAGTTGAAACTATTGGATAGAAAGCTTTGGTTCTCATAAGCTGGGTATTTTATGTTTCCTCATTTTAGAAGATTTTTTTTTAAAAATAGCTCCTGGCAGCTTCATACTAGCTTTTGGATGACAACCAAGTTTAGAAACAGTATTATCAATTTTCAGACGACAACCAAGTTTAGAATTGGTATTTGTAAAATCTTTTATTGATGTTTGCATGACAACCAAGTTCAAAATCAATTCTATCAGTTTTGTTTAAACAAGTGCGAGACTGATCTCATCAACATTTCGTTCGACAACCAAGAACGGGGTTCTCAATCTTTTTGAAGTCAAAATCAAAAACTTTCTTTGAATCAATGTGCTGCTCGCACATCAATTCAAAGAGGGGAAAATGTAACCACCTAAATTTGGTTTGTCACAACTATGGACTCTATTTTCCCTAAGTGTGATCATACCCTTGATTATGTCCAAATGACCCTGTTACTGCTTGGCATAATTCTTTAAATCAATTTAATGTCCTAGGTGATTTTTTATCACTAATTTATATTAACTATTATAGCCATGCGCTTCAAATAAATTTTGACCAATCAAATCAAATTAAAAATCAAATATGGCTATTGTATTTAATTATAAAGAAATTAAATAAATCCCAAAATCAAATACCCACTTGCAAATAACCCATTCCCCTATCCTATTTAATCTAATTAAAATGGCTACAGTCCCCTAATTATTAAAAAGCAATTTCATTGTTTAAATAATTAATTCCTATGTTTCTAAATGAATTAAATAAGTTTATTTCATTTATTAATATTCCCTTAAACCCCAACCTAACCCATCTCAACCACTTCTACCCTAGGTTCTAACCCTTATCAACCCATTCACCCATGCTAATCTAATCCTAATCCTAAATTCTTCTCTAACCCACCTCCTAATGTTGTCACATTCCATTAAGGAATACTTAGCAACTCAACCCACTTGAGAAAGTCCACTTTCTCAAGATGGACTTTCTTAAAGTCCATTTTCTCAAGCCACTCTCTTACATCCTCCCCTCTTTAAGGCCTTCATTAATGCCTTCATTAATATGAAGACCTTAAGCCTATGTCTCTCCCATGCCTTATTAATGCCTTAGGCACTAATGGCTCTTACATATTCATTTATGAGTCTCCAAATTCATAAATGAACCTTGTCCCCCCTCTCTCTCTCTCCCATTCTTCTATAAATAGAAGCCTGTTTTGAGAGAAAATAATCCTTCACCTTAGATCAAAAATATATTATTATGCTGTTAGATTCACTCTAAACTCACATTTCATCTATTATATCATGCTAGTTCATTATTTTCATTTCATCTTTTAAAGCTAGATTGCATGCTTTTCACATTTTTAGCTTAAATTTGAATCAAATCCTTCATGCTAGAATAGTATTGGTCACTGATTTGAAGCATATTCTGAGGCTAAATATGCAACTAATCACACTCTTTCTAGTTAGAAGGCAATAGGCCGATATTAGTGTCTTTTAACATTTTGACTAACTATTTGAACTAATGCAATGATCTATTGAGTGTTTGTGTTGTTTTCAACAGGTACCCAAATACACACGCACAATAGCCATCAGAAGTAAAACTACCAAGTTGAAGATGGATGAAGTAGTTGCTGCACTTCTATCAGAGGAGATGTGAAAGAAGTCCTCAGAGACAGCCAAAGAAGCTCTTGTTGTACAAGGAAGGTCTAAGGAAAAGAGTAAGAAGAAGGACACAAGTCAAAAACTTAGGAGTGATCTGCCACTCCTAGAAGGAAGTCCAAGGTGAAGTGTCAGAATTGGGGGAAAAAGGTCATATTCGAAGGGATTGCAAGGAGGAGAAAAAGAAGAAGAAGAAATATTGTTTCAAAACTGAATCTTCTCATAGTGATGCTGATGCCTTTGTAGCAGCCTTGGCAATGCTTGTGTCTAACGATGTGTGGTTGGTGGATTCAGGAGCATCATTCCACATGACGTCTCACAAAGAGTGGTTCTCAAAATATTAACCGTATGATGGTGGAAAGGTATTCCTAGCGAGCAATTAAACACTGGAGATCATTGGAAAAGGAAATTTAGAATTCATTTCCCCGACGGGAGAGTAAATGGAATTGATGGAGTACTTCACATACCTGGCCTGGATCGAAACCTACTTTCTGTTAGTAAGCTGAATGATGTCGGAGTCCATGTAACTTTTGTCCATGACAGTTGCAAGATGACTAGGGGTTCTATTGTTTTGGCTAAGGGTGAACGCATTGGAACACTGTATAAGTTAGATTCCAAAGTTGTATGTTGTAATAGTGTCCCTTTAAAGTCCAATAAAATTAATATGGA
The DNA here is from genome assembly GCA_018584345.1 of Thuja plicata. Lineage (NCBI taxonomy): Eukaryota > Viridiplantae > Streptophyta > Pinopsida > Cupressales > Cupressaceae > Thuja > Thuja plicata. Next base: position 7,246,355 of record MU227649.1, read on the forward strand.
AACACGTGGTGTAAATGCAATGGAAGTTAAAATTCTTGCAGAGAAAACAATGCTCTGGCATAATAGGCTTGGCCATATTGCCGAGAAAGGCTTAAAAACCTTAAAGAATAAAAACCTAGTTGAGGGTTTGGTTGACTGTAACCTTGAATTTGATTTCTGCGAACATTGCATTTTTGGAAAGCAAAACAGTGTTCAGTTTTATCCCAGTTCTGAAAAATCTTCTGGTTTGCTGGATTATATTCACTTTGATGTATTTGGTCTTGTGGATGTTCTTTCTTTGAATAAGTCAAGATATTATGTATTTTTTATTGATGATTATTCAAGAAGAGAATTCATTTATTTTTTGAAGAGTAAATTAGAAGTGTTCAGTTGGTTTAAGGAATTTAAAAGTCTTGTTGAAAATCAGACTGGGAGAAAGATAAAATACTTACAGATGGATAACGGTGACGAGTTTTGCAATGCAAATTTTGACAAGTTCTGTGTAGATCATGGCAATAAGAGGCATAAGATGACTCCTTATACTCCAAAAAAGAATGGAGTAGCGAAAAGGATGAATCAGTCGTTAATGGAGAGAGCAAGGAGCAAGTTAGGTAGTGCTGGTCTAGAGCAGAGGTTCTGGGCCAAAGTAGTGGCTACAACGTGTTACTTGTTGAACCATTCTCCTATGGCAGCATTGGTGGAAAAAACACCTATCGAAGCATGGTCTATTCAGAATTCCTCATTAAGATATTTGTGTGTCTTTGACTGAGGGGTACGCTCATGTACCTGATGTGACTCGGTCAAAGTTAGATAACAAAGCGGTGAAGTGTATCTTCATCGTGTACAACATTGGTGTGAAGGGATACAAGTTATAGAACCCTCTCACTAAAAAAGTGATTTACAATAGGAGTGTTATTTTCGTGAGATAAAACCTATCTCACTATCTCAGCCAGAGAAGATTGAAAAGCTAAAGGGATCAGTTAAAATTCCTTTAGCTTCCAAACGGGAGGTATTACAGACTCCAAATGAACTTGAGAATTAAAATCCAAAATTACTTGAGAAAGAGGATGGGGAGAGTTCGAGTACGAGTTTAGAAGAATGTGATTGTGAACCTCATGTTGAACCTCATGAAGCTTCACCATAGGAGGTGAGGAGATCTACTCGGGAGAGGTAACATCCTGATAGGTATGACTATTCACCAGAATGGTTTAATTATTCTATGTTGAATGTTAATTGTGCCTATGCTTTTCTTACAGATGTTGATGAGCCTAGGACTGTTAAAGAAGCAATTAATATGCCAGATTCAAATTCTTGGTGGAACGCCATGAAGGATGAAATGAAATCCTTGGAGAAGAATGGAACCTGGGATCTCGTACCCTTGCATAAAGGTAGAAAGCATGTGGGTTGTAAGTGGGTATTTAAGAAGAAGTACGGTCTAGATGGAAACATTGACAAGTACAAGGCAAGATTGGTTGCGAAGGGGTATTCTCAGAAAGAAGGGATTGACTACGGATAAATAGTTTCTCTTGTAGCTAAGCTAACATCTATCAGATTTCTATTGTCACTTGCAGTGGTGCATGACTTTGAAATTGAGCAGATGGATGTGATGACAGCATTTCTTCATGGTGATCTTGAAGAAGAGATATATATGTCCCAACCAGAGTACTTTGTAGAAAAAGGTAAAGAGGATCTGGTATGTAAGTTGAAGAAGTTTCTTTATGGTTTGAAACAGTGAGCCAGAATGTGGTATCAAAAGTATGATACATATGTTTTTTCTTTGGGTTTTATGAGATCCAAATCTGATCACTGTGTATATTATAAAGCTGAAGGTGATCAGATACTTATAATTGCGCTATATGTAGATGATATATTGTTCATAGGCAATAGTAAGGAAATGATCTCAGAATTAAAATCTCAACTTTCCTTGAAATTTGAAATAAAAAGCTTAGGGTCAGAAAAATTCATTTTGGGGATGGAAATTAGAAGGGATAGAGTTGGAAGGAAGATTTGGGACAGCCAGATAAAATATATTACCAATGTTCTTTAGAGATTTAACATGAATGATTGCAAGCAACAAGTAGTTCCAATGTTACATGGAACGAAGCTATCCGTCAATGACAGTCCAAAATCTCCTGATGAGATTGAAGACATGAAGGGGATACCTTATGCAAGTGTTGTTGGTAGTCTCATGTATGCAATGGTAAGTATGAGACCAGACATTGCGCAAGCAATGGGAGTATTGAGTTAGTTTATGGCAAATCTGGGAAAATCACATTGGGATGCTGTGAAAAGAGTTCTGAGATATTTAAAGGGTACGTCATAGTACACATTATGTTATCAAGGTAACTCATTATGATCAAATAGGTTAGTCAACATTCAAGGTTATGCAGACTCTGATTGGGCAGGGGACATTGATAGAAGAAGATCCACCAGTGGATATGTATTCACAGTAAATGGTAGTGCCATCAATAGGATGAGAAAATGACAGAGTGTTTCCGCATTATCTACAACTGAGGCAGAGAACATGGCCTTGAATCGTGCATTCCTAGAATTTATCTGGCTTAAGCGTTTGTGTTTTGATGTTGGTTTTGATGTAGGGAAAATCACTATCTTCTCTGACAGTCAGAGTGCATTATGTTTGGCAAAAAATCCAATTTTCCATGCGAGAACAAAACACAATGATGTACAATATCACTTTGTGCGTGACATGGTCGAAGATGGAAAAGTAAATCTAGAAAAGGTTGACAGTCAGGAGAATGTTACAAATGTGCTAACGAAGCCGGTGAACACAACTAAGTTCAAATGGTGCACAACCTCTATGGGGCTTAAAACCCCTGACTCTTGTTAGTCGCGCTGATTGACTCTGCACTTCGTCAAGTGGGAGATTGTTAAGAAGTGACGAAGTGAGGGTCAATGTGCGGCAAGAGCACATACAGCAGAGGCATGATAATATTACCGTATGAAAAGACCACATAGGGTGGAGGCATGAAAACATCAACATACGACAAGACCACTCCAACGGAGGCAAAAGTGTCAAAGGGACAAGTCATCGTACGACAAGACCTAGCGAAGGCAAAAGTGCCAAAGGGAGAAGTCACCGTATGACAAGACCTGATGAAGGAAAAAGTGATAAAGGGAGAAGACACCGTACGACGAGGTGAGTGGTTGTGACAGATGGTTGGTAAACCGTTTTGCCGGTAACAGTTTCTGTACCAAATTTTGGAACGGTTTGTAGTATGTTTTAATGGCTACAAGAATTCGTTAGAAGATGTAATGCATGAAAAAAAGCAGGTTGATTGTGATAGCAATCTGAGCCTGTGAAAAATTAGCATTTTTTGTATGTAACTTTGTTTACTGAAATACAAAGTCACTCGGGGGTTTTTGTGGTGCTGAGTTTTTTCCCGGAAGGATTTCCCACGTTAAATCTTGTATTTTTTCTGTGTTCTATTTTTGATATCTTTATTGTTTTATTTACCTACACATCTATGTAATATTGTTCTTGTATATTTCCCTATTAATTTAACATTTGGAAAGTGTTTCCACACCATTGCTTTCCTACAAATGCTTTCCTACAAAAGATAGATTGATGGTGACTTAAAATGTGGAAATTTTAGAAGCACATAGATTCACGAATGAGCACTTCTTCAACAAATTAAATGAATTAGATTGCAATGTAGAAGTAGTAGAGGGTGTTGTTCTGAAACAATGCACCACAAGAAGATAATGGCGCCACCAAAACATATTTATTCAGACCATGTGAGAACACTATTCACTTTCAAGACCAACGACGTCTCAAAAGTAAAAACTTTCCCTTAGAGCAGCTTTGGTAAGTTTTTGGCACAGGACCAGGTCGGCAACTATCTTATATGTCGCTTGTGTAGGATGAACAGAATCCTAGAAAATGCTGGTTGATGTATTTCTGCAAGTTATTGGAGTTTTCGCATTGCAAATGGGCCCAGCCTCTATTAATCCTGTTCCACAGCAACCCCTATCTGTTATCTCCATTCCTGCAGTGTACAACCCATTATTATAAACACAAATTATATGACTTCAACTATTTCTAAACTAAAATAAATATGTTTTTGATTTCGCAAATATTACCATAGAGAGAAGGGCTTTCGATCATGTCTAATAGTAGTTATAGATATCAGCGTACTCCACTCTAATGCCTGGAAGAGGAGCTTGCAATCCATTGAGGTTTTCCTTGAATTTCTCATTGTAAGAAGATGAAATATAATTGAATTCCTCAATACATCCATTCACTTAGATGATTGCCCATGGAATGTTCTCTCTGCTGGCACGCAACCCAAGGGAGGGAGCCCAGCCACTTCCAGTTTGCGTATCCCAAGTTTGTAGATCTCCTGTTTAACAAAATTAGGGTTTTTTTTTTTAAAAAGTTGTGTAATAGGAAAATCTGTTCATTGGAAATGAGATTAGTTTTACCTCAATGAAGTTGCTGGAGATCTGAAGTAAAAAATCCTGGTACTGTTGGACGGTAAACTGATTTCTTCAGTTGGGAAGAAACAAATAATTCACTAGAAAGTCGTTAGAACCTGCAACTAGTAGAAATATGGCTTCCTCAATTATTTTGGATGAGTTTTCTACTCCCACCATATTTTCGAGGCGGGCCTTGTATGTCTTGAATAGTTCAACTTGCTTCCACAGGAATTAGTCTCGTGAGGATCCTTAATTAATCTATATTGATATCAAACTAGCAATCAATTTTGACATTTTAGGGAGAAGCTAGTCATATGTAGGTGTGAAGGTCTAAGATTAGGTATTTTATTGATATTAATTGAAAGGACATGCAAACACTAATTTTTTAGAGGTCTTTTAGTTCTTGATGTTAAAGTTAAGGAGGTCATTGTATAATGTAAGATAATAAAAAAAAAAAAAAAACATATTATGTAACCATTCTTAAATTTTCAAGATTAGAATTTTTTTTTATGTTATTTAAGAAAATGAGTTATAAAGATATAATATTATACAATTTGCTCAATTTCTATTATCAGTCAAAGGATGAAAATATGTTTGTCTTATAAACAAAATAAAGAAGATGTATAAGGTTAACACTATAAATGATAATATTTCAAACTTTTTAAAATGGGAAAGAATCAAGTAGATACACAATGATCTAATGTCATTAAGAATCTATTAATTTTTAAAAAATTCTACTATTAATAATAATATTAATAAATAATATTAATATTATTAATTTATTTAAATTATTTTCATCTTTCCTATTCATTTCTCATTTATCTACCCTCTTTTCCCTTTACCTATTCTATTTTTTATTCTTTTCTAATCCTTTCCCTTTTCCCAAATCTCCCCCTCTTATATACATGTGTGCTAAAATGTTGACACATTTCTATGAATCATTCCATTCAAGGTTGCTCGAGAATGAGGCCTCAAATATTAATCCATAGCTCTCTAGTCATGGAGTGCAAAGGTTTGAAATGGAGGCCCTCAGATTGACCTAGTTAGTCCCTATGCAAGTACACCATGAAATGGGAGATTCAAATGCATGAAAATGAGATCTACTCTATATGATTGCAATGCATGAAAATAAATTAATTTAAATGATAACAATGCATGATTATTCTATGAAAGGAAATACAAATGCAAGATTAATTTATGGAAATATACATGAATCTAATCTACATGAATAGCCATGGACGCAAGAAGAAGAAGACAAGAAGAGAGAAGTTGCAATATCCAAGCCAAAGTGCTCAAATCCTCCTCCAAAATTGCTCTCCAAACTTGTAGCATAACAATACTATGAAAACCTAATATGAAAATGAGAAGGAAAGATCTCCTTATAAAGAAAAGTGAAAGGTTGAGATTAAGAGACAAAAATCAAAGGCTATGATTAAGAGGCAAAAAGCCCACCACTTAGGAAGATGTGATGAAAAAGGGATTTTTATTTAATTTATTTCCCTTTTCATCAAATAAAGTGCTTTAAGTGGAGATTTTTATTTATTTAATTAAAAGAGATGTTTTCTTTATAATTAAATAAATTAGAAGAATTTTATTTAATTAAATGGGGGAAATTTAATTTAATTAAATAAGATGAATTTAATTAAAAGGAAGATTAAATCTTTTAATTAAATAAGATAAATTTTATTTAATTAAAAGCAAAATTAATTCTTTTAATTAGATAAAAATGATCAAACTTTAGGAAATATTGAAATAATTGAATAATTGAATTAATTACAATTTGATGAAGAAAATTGATTTGAATTGAAAATATTCCAAAGCATTGATTCAAGAATTTGATAAATTGATAAAATGATAAATGGGGCCCAAAGTCTAGGTGACCATTTTAGAGTGCATACAATACCTACTTCTACAATCTTAATACTCATTTTGCTCTTCCTCATGATAGTACTACTGAGAGTGATCTGGCATACTAACAAAAATCAGCATATACAATCTACAAGAAGTTTCCACATCTTAATAATACTAATATGTTAACATTGTTATTATGTGCATTATTAATAATGTTCAGAAATTGTTCTCATTAAAATTATAACATTATTATTTTATTGAATTGTAATACATACTATCAAATCTATACAATCATTTAATTATATAGCATAGGAATACCAGTTTCAAGTTGAAACGTCTTTGGTTTAGGGTGGTCTCATCCTTTATGATATTGAAACTTCATCTTTAATGAGCTTTTCAAAGAAATTAAACTTCACCAATAGAATAGAAGAGAAAATCTGACATACAACAAGCTCGGAGGTGAGGTTGACGAATCCAGTCCCAGCAGAAGCAAAACTTACGCCTGTAAGAAGCTCTTGGCTGCTTAGATTAGGATCCAAAAATGGTGGAATTGTTTCTTTCACCCCAAGTCCAGAAGCTGTAACCACAAATTCTACCAATTAATTTTAGATCTAGAGATAATTTTTTAAAAATGCTAGAAATAGGAAATGGCGAAAAAGTTTACAAATAAAATCCGTTGCAATTTTGCCATTAGAAAAACGGCCATTTTGTTGGTGACCCATGAAATCTTGGCCATACGAGGCATGATTGCCTTTGAAGATGGTGGGGATGAAGTTGTTATTGCCAGGATCCATGCGTGAGTCACCGAATGTGAAGAGAGCTGGGATTTTCGAATTACCATGAATGCCTGCACAGAATGAAAGTAGAATACAAAGCAGCAGGGAAATGCACCAATAAGGATTCAAGTGCCTCATGTCTGATCTATTGTGTTGAATTACGTTGATGCTTGCTTTGCATTTAAATTGGACGCTCTAATGTCTCTTCCATATGAATTATTTTAGAGGAGATAATAAATGCATTTTCTTGTGCTGATAAATAAGTTTGGAAAGTCTTGGTGGAGACGAATTTGCATTTAGTCTGACCAAAACGTGTTCTTTGCTTTTGATATTTGAAATAAAAAAGTAATGTGGTCATAATGATTGAAATATCGTGTAGTCTTCCTTCTCCACTGATTTTCATCTAATTTGTGTGCTTTAAATTCTTTAAATTATAATGTGGGGCTGTCTTAGTCACCATGACATTTATTAGACCCGTCAAATATATGGGTAACATACTAAATATAGATAGTATATGACATCAATTTGTAATGTTGATTCTACAATGATAGTAGGGGAGTGAGTGTGTTAAGGTGAATGACGATTTAGGTAGAGTGTAACACATTAAACATAGATAGTAATAGAGTATATGACAAATCAATTTTTAATGTCAAGAAGAATTCTACAATGATAGTAGGAGTGTGAATGTGTTAAGCTGAATGGTAATAGGGGTGGAGTGTAACACATTGAACATAGATAGAAGTTGAGTATATGACAAATCAATTTTTAATGTCAAGAGACATTCTACAATAGCAGCTGAGGCATAAAATTGTTGAGGAGAATGACAAGGGATGGAGTGTAATATAGTGAGTTTGTTAAAAAAAATCAGATTATAATTAAATATATGTTAAATTTGAAAACGATAGGTTTTTGTTTAAGAATTTAAACATGGTGAAGTGAATTACTAATCTTATATCACGATAGGGATTTGTAGTTTGATAATTAATGCTACATTATGGATTCAAGAGTTGAATAGGAAGAAAATGTAGATCAAAAGGCCATGGAAAATTGGAATGTTAGATCTCAGGAGCTACCAAGAAAGAAAAACATATGAAATAAGAGTGGAACATAATTTAGAAAGAAAAAGGTGAATATTTTCTATTGGGAAACCTCAAATAAATATGAGAAATTATCGGAGGTGGTTGAAGAGGAGGAAAAACTCATGGACCGAACAGAGACTCCAGAAAATATTCTTCAAAGGAAAGGAAATGGAATTCCATCAGAACAACACAATTTACACAAGGAACAAGGTTTGCAATCTAATATACAATAAGGAACATGAGCACATAAATATCCACCAGGATGGGGGAATAGAGAATTATCACTTTCTAGTATAACTAATTATAAGGCTAGAGGACCCTCCGATCGAAGGCCCATTATAAATTGAAAATATCTAGCTTAGAGATCTAAATTTATATGATTTGATTAATGAATGGTGGAATGAGATCAACATAGGTGGAATGAGATCTAAATTTATATGATTTGATTAATGAATCTATGATTGAAAAAGGATTGTATAGATGATTATGAATTAGAAATTTTTTTGAAACAATAACTATTAGAACTAACGGCCAAGGAGGAATTATATTTGTAAAACAAATTAAGGTAACTTTGTTTAAAGGAGGGAAAAATGACACCAAATATTTTCATAGACCTGGTTGCCAACAAAAGTATAAAGATTATAGCGGAGATTGGAAAAGAAGATGGGACTATGACACAATCCTTAGAACAATTATATCATGAGGTAGTCAAATACTTTTGAACAACCTTAAATGGTAAAAATGAGGATCACAAAGTAGAAAGAGGTGGTATTTTAGAAGATATACTAGCATTAATTAATGATGAGGAGAATGCACAACTACACAAGGAAATTTGAAGGAGGAGGTTAGGATAGCTACTTTCTAGCTCAAACCTAACAATGTCCTTAGGTTGGATGGATTTCTCATCGGATTCTTTTAGATTTTTGGGATATTTTTTGTCAAGATTTATCCATGGCTGCTAAAGAATCGAGAAGCAAATATACTATGCTTGGTACTTTGAACCATACTTTCCATGCACTTATCGCTAAGGAAACATATTCTCAAAGAACGAGTGAATTTAGACCAATAACTTTATTGAATATTGTCTACAAAATTATCACAAAAAATAATACCTAATAGATTAATTGAGATAGTAAATAATTCCTAATACCTAATAGTGATGGTGGGGATGAAATTGTTATTGCCAGAATCAACATGCAAGTCACCAAATGTGAAGAGAGCTGGGATTTTGGCATTACCATCAATGCCTACACAGAATGAAAGAAGAATATAGAGGAGCAGGAAAATGCACCAATCAAGATTGAAGAGCCTCATGTTTGATCTATTGTGTTGGATTACGTTCATGCTTGCTTTGCATTTAAATTGCACGATCTAATGTCTCCTCCATAGGAATTATTTTAGAGGAGATAATAAATACATTTTCGTGTCCTGATAAATAAGTTTGGAAAGTCTTCGTCGAGACGAATTTGCATTTAGTCTGAGCCAAAACGTGTTCTTTGCTTTTGATATTTGAATTTTTTTTTAATGTGCTCATATCTATTGAAATATCGGGGAGTCTTCCCTCTCCACTAATTTTCTTCTTGTGAAGTACTATTTTAGAGGAGATAATAAATACATTTCCGTGTTCTCATAAATAAGTTTGGAAAGTCTTCGACGAGACGAATTTGCATTTAGTTTGAGCAAAACGTGTTCTTTGGTTTTGATATTTGAAAACAAAATTAACGTGGTCATAACTATTGAAATATCGTGGAGTCTTCCTTCTCCACTAATTTTCTTCTTGTTCGTGTACTTCAAATTTAAATGTGGGGCTGACTTAGTCACCATGACATTTATAAGATCCATCTAATATATTTAAAGTGTGTTATTGGATAGATTAATAAAATATGGGCAACATACTAAAATATAAATAGTAATTAAGTATAAGACAAATCAAGTTTTAATGCCTATAGACATTCTAGAATGATAGTAGGGGAGTGAGTGTGTTAAGGTGAATGTCAATTTGGGTGGAGTGTAATAGATTAAACACATATAGTAGTAGAGTTTATAACAAATTACTTTTAAATGTCAAGAGACATTCTACAATGATAGTAGGAGTGTGAATGTGTCAATGTGAATGACAATAAGGGTGGAGTATAACATATTAAATATAGATAGTAGTTGAGTATATGACAAATCAAATTTTAAAGTCAGGAGGCATTCTACAATAGCAGTAGAGGCATGAGTTTGTTGAGGAGAATGGCAACAGGGATGGAGCATAATATAATGAGTTTGTTAACAAAATTTATTTACTTATATACATATACATATGCATTGTATATTTGCATGCACATGTCCTCATCAAAATTGTAAACATAAAATAAAATTAAAGATATTTAAAAAAATCAAACTATTATTTCATCGCTAAATTGGCTAGGAATTTTTTTTTTTAAATTATATATCTGTGTGTGTGTGTGTGTGTGTGTGTGTGTGTGTGTGTGTGTGTGTGTCCTCATCAAAATTGTAAACATAAAATAAAATTAAAGATATTTAAAAAAATCAATCTATTATTTCATCGCTAAATTGGCTAGGATTTTTTTTTAAATTATATGTGTGTGTGTGTGTGTGAAAAATTAGATGTAAATAATCCAATTTTAAAAAATAGAATAAATACCTTGTACTAAGGAAAAATAATATAAATATGATAAAATTTAAATGTTTCTATATGTAATAAATGAATTTAAAGTAAAATAAAATTATTTTATGATAAATAAAAAAGCTCTAATTGATATCTCTTGATATTTCATTATATGGATACATTTAAGATATTTGTACTATTCATAAATTCATTTAGATTATAACTAAATATATGTTAAATTGGATAAATAAAAAGTTTTGGTTTGTGAATTTACACATGGTGAAGTGAATTATTAATCTTATATCATGGTAGGGATTTTTAGTTTGATAATTAATGCTACATTTTGGGTTCAAGACTTGAAAAAGACAAAAATGTAGATCAAAAGGCCATGAAAAATAGGAATGCTAGATCTGCCAAGAAAGACACTCATATGAAATAAGAGTCAAACAAAATTTAGAAAGAAAGAGCTGAATATTCTCCATTGGGAAACCTCTAATAGATATGAGAAACCGTTGGAGATAGTTGACGAGGAGGAAAAACTCATAGATCAAACAGAGACTCTAGAGAATATTCTTCAAGGAAAAGGAATAGAATTTCTTGAGAAGGAGATAATTCAAATGAGGAAGGAGGACTGCAATCTAATATACACTAAGGGACATGAGCACATAGCTATCTATCAGGATGAGGAGAATATAGAATTAGAGAAAAGGGAACTAATGAAAGGCAACAAGAATCTTTCTACAAAAGGAGCATTGTCAAGATCAGATAAGGAAGCGTTATCAAAGAAAACCACATTATAGACAAAAAACCTGAATGCGGAAATAGAGAAGAATACTACCACTGTCATTTTCTAGGAAGGAGAATCAAATCATTAAATGGAAGAGGAAGTTGACTTTGAATTTGATTCTTAGGAAGAGAAGAGTTATAAAAATGGAGAAGGGGAGATATTGATAGAGAGAAGCATTGAACAATCCAATTAAAAACTAAAATAACCAAATATCAAACCTATAGGAAAGAGATGTTAGCATATTAACATTTTGGATGTATTTTTATTGATGCCAACATATTTGTGGAATCAAAGGAATTGATCAGAAGATCTATTTGTTTGTTGCTAGCTTAATTTTTGTAGGTTAGCCAATGGAATACGATGTTCATAGGTCCGATGATGATCAAATATTATAGATATCATTACTTAGTTCAGTGAAATTTTCAGAGGTTATCTTGACAATCTGAGCATGATTCAAGGTCAAAATTGGTGATTAGCAGACAGAGTGACATACAATGTTGATAAGAAGACATAAAGAGGTTTGGTGTGCACAATCAAGTTATAATTTCATGGAGCAAACCTTGGAGTGTGTTTGTGATATACTTAGGTGTCATCAATTTAGAGGGTTTGTACTTTAGAGGTCTGCAAGGCATATTTTTATTGTCTCAATGACTTGTTGATAGTGATCTTCAAATTCACTAAAAAAGTGTTAGAAAATCCAATGTTTATGGTGGATTTATATGTTTGAGTGTTTATCATGATGCCATAGGATGTTCTTGAAGTATGTGATTGATGATTTGGTGATAAACATGAATCAGAAGGATCATATTGGTGGAGTTTTCAGTTAAAAATAATATTATTATTACTATTGTTCTTGGTCGACTTAGTTTGTAAATCATGTTCAACAAGTGCTAAATAGTGAAATCTAGGAAATTTATGATCTTGACACAGTTGATATAGGTCATGGCTATGATTTGATGGTCATAGATAGATTTGAAATATGAGATTTGGCGTGATGATTTTAAGAGATGGGGAATTATGTTATGCTAACCTAGTTCTTGGTATAAGATAATAAATCAGGGAAAATTCAAGGTGTAGATTACAAATGATAGAGGTTTCTAGCAGAGGGAGAGCCTGATTCAGTGGTGATTAGAAGTGTTTCAATAAGGGGTTGAACAAAGATATGCATTGTGCTACATTGGATCTATATCAAACATAAGGTAGATGCTATTTTATAGTTTATAAAATCTCATATCATTGTAGTGATCAAATTGTAAGGTAGTATGCCTTCCTTAGGGTTGTAGCATAAGGATTTTTCATTCAAGAAATGATCTCTAGGGACTGAGCCTAAATACATGTGCATTACCCACATATTGTAATAGATTTATACTTCCAACAAGGTATTTACTTGTAGAGGGTAAACAACCCCACCATGGTTTTTCCCCTAACAATGCTTCCATGATAAAAATCTAGTGTCAAATTGTGTAGATGTGATTATGATTTGTCGATGCATATATATTTTATTTTCAAGTAATCAGATTAGAGTTTAGGGTATTTAAGATTAAGGTTTTTAAAGACTAAGGGCTTGAAGTTTGAAGTTTTGGGAACAACTAATTTAGCCCCCCGTCTTAGTTGATCACTGTCATATTATCAATAATTGGTATCAAAGCTTGGTCCCTTGAAGGAAGCCTGACAAATTAAGGGAGAAATGATATGAAAACTTACAAGAAGGCTAGTCCAAGGTTTGAAGGCACAAACTACCCTATATAGAAATATTGAATGACCACTCATCTAATATACATTGGAGAAGATTACTGGACCATCACAAAGAACTCCTATACTCCTCCTATAGATCTATCTATGGATACATCATATGAGAAGAAGACATTCGAGTATAACATCAGAGAAAAAGAAGAATTTATAAGTTCCCTATCAGATACAGACTACACAAATGTGATGGAATTGGGGACTTCTCATGAGATATGGAAAAATCTATAAACTCGTCATGAAGGAGATGCATGTGAAAAACAAGCCAAGTTGCAAAGTCTAGAAGGAAGATATGAATCCTTGAAAATATCTAAGGATGAGAACATTAAATCTTACACGTTGAAGACAAATGAATTAGTCTATAACATCAAATGTGTTGGTGGTGTATTGGATGAAGGAGAGATCATCTCTAAGGTATTGAGATCTTTGCCTCCTGCTCACAAGAGAAAATTTGTTGCTAATGCAGAAATCAGAATTGTTGATGTTGTGACAAGGATCACTTTGGTTGGTAAGTTATCCGATTTTTACATGAGTGAGTTTGGTAATTCTTTACCCAAAGTTGAATCAACTTTCAAGGCTACAATATCAGGAAGACACACACATAGATCAGATCTAGGTTATGGATCTACAAGAAGCGTATCAAGATTTGAAAAGGAAATGAGAGAGATTCAAGAAGAGGAGAAAGAGCTTGAGGAATTGGAAGCACTGGTTTCAAGTAGATTATCAAACAGATCTGGTAAGTACAAAGGAAAAATGTCTTTTAAAATCTTTTTTTTTTGTAATAATATAGGACATTATGCCCCTATATGTCTAGAGAGATTTCCTAAGTATAAGCCTGATAAGTCTAGAGATGAGAAAATGTGTCATTATGTTGTTGATCATGAAGGAGTCACTAATGATAAATTAGATAATGTTAAGAGTAATGATGAACATATGCATGTTTCTATTAAAGATGATAAATCTAAATCTATAAATCCTATGCCTAACGATTCTACTAGATGTATTGTTGAGTAAAATGCTTTAGCTACTCAAGTAACCAAAAGAGTTGAATGGATTATTGATAGTGGTTTGTCTCATCATATGATCAGTGACAAGGAAGAATTATTAACCTTTCATAGGTATGATGGTGGAATGGTAAGATGGGAAAATAATTATGGTGGCATGATTAGAGGAAAAGGATTTGTCTGTTTAAATGGTAAGACTAATACTGAAGATATATTGTACATAGAAGGTTTAAAGCATAATCTTATGATTGTTAGTCAACTGATGGAAAAAGGATATGGATCACATTTCAAGGATGACAATTTTAAAATAGATAATGATTGTGGAATAGATATTTCCAGTGGTTCAAAAACAAAAGGTAATGTATTCCATTTTAATGGTGGTCAAAAGACTTGTTTGATTGCACAAATTGATGAAGGTTGGTTATGGAAAAAGGGTTATGTCATGTGAATTTTGAGAATACTATGACATTGAGTTTGAAGCATGCTGTTAGAGATCTACCTAAAGTGAAGTATCCTATCAATGGTACTTGCAAGGAGTGCCAGTTGGGTAAAAAAACAAGAACTACTTTTAGATCTAAAGTTGAAAATTCTAATGGTTTTCTTGATCTAGTACATACTAATTTGTCTAGACCAAATAAGATAAGGAGTATACAAGGTGATGTATATTTTATGCTACTTATTGATCACTACTCTACAATGGATTGGGTTGCTTTCTTAAAATAAATTTATGAAGCACTTGATAAGTTTAAGATCTTTAAGAATACAGTAGAGATTGAGATAAGATTAAAAGTGAAGTGTCTAATATTTGAAAGAGCTTGTGAATTAACATCTGGTGAGTTTGATTCCTTTTATGAAAGGCATGGAATTAAGAGGCAGTTCTCTGCCCTACAAGAACCACAAAAAATGGATTTTTTGAAAGAAAGAACATGTCAATTCTTGATACTGCAAGAACCATGATGGTGGAAGGAAAAGTTCCATATATTTTTCTGAAATAAGTAGTGAGCATAGCAGTCTATAATCTTAATGGAGAAAAAATAAAAGGAGATACAAGAAAGACACCCTATGAACTTTTGTGTGGAAATGTTCCTACTGTTAAGTATTTTAGAATCTTTGGTAGTAAATGTTATATCATGAAAGATGAGGACATTGGAATGTTTGATGCTAGATGTGATGAAGGCATATTCCTTGGATACTCTACTAAGAGAAAGACCTATAGATGTTACAACAAAATATTGAAAAGGATAGTAGAGAGTGAAAGTGTAAAAGTGGATGAAAGCATTACACATTTATCCAAATCAGGTGGATATGATTCAAATGATTAGAATGCCAATACAATTCAAAGAGATAAAAAAAGAAACATAGCCAAGTCCAAGGAGGTATGGTGAATCAAATTGATGAAGCATATAAGTAGTGGAGAAGATGAAGGTCAAAAGGATGAAGTAAAACCAAAAACACCAAGGTATATTAGATTAAATTATTCTAAAGAAAATATCATTGGAGATAGGGATAAAGGTGTTCAAACAAGAAGAAGAATTGTCGAGGAACAAGTATATCTGATTAAATAAGTTGAGCCAAAGGATTTCAAAGAAGCTTGTAAGGATTAAAATTGGTATAAGGAAATGAAAGAAGAGTTGACACAAATTGAGAAACACAATACTTGGATTCTCTTTCCTAGGCCTATAGATAAAAATGTTAATGGCACCAAATGGGTATTTAGATAAAAGCTAAATGAATATGGAGAGGTTGTGAGAAATCAAGTAAGATTGGTTCGTAAAGCTTATTCACAAAAGGAAGGTATTGATTATGAAGAAACCTTTGCACCTGTGATAAGATTGGAAGTGGTAAGACTATTTATTGCATATATTTTTGATTAAGGGTAAAACAGTTTTTGAAGGGAACAATAACCCTTTACAAAAGATTAAAGATAGGTAGGAAGCATCATAAATAGAAACAAACAGACAACATCAAAAGCAACAGCTGAGGGAAAAGAAGAAAAACATTTATAACCCCACCAACAAAAGCACCCGGTCAAAAGATGAAAGCAGACAAAAAGGGAATCAGCCCAAGTGAACAAAGTCAAGTCTGCTTCAAGATCTCAGCAGACTCCTCCATCACATTTTTGTATTTATCGATTGCTTCTTTGATGTCTTTTATATCTTATGAGCTCCCCTGTTTCACTTTTTTTGCACTAGCCCTAGTACGAGTCCTAGGGCCAGCAATGCTGGGATCAACAGTATTATCCACATCAACATTGATAGGGTTAGAGTTCCCATCTAGCATAGAGAGAAGAGCCCTAAGATTACTGTCAGTTACTTTCATGCCCTCATAGTTATTTTTCATTAGTCGGCTGAGGGTATCTTCAATGCTCTAGATGCGGCTTTCAGTAGTATGTTGGCAGAAGTTGACCACAACATTGATCTTTAGCTCGAGTTTCTCCAGCAGGATTTTTTCCATATTCTCCTCTTGAGCCTCATTGGTTGTAGCTTCTTTCAGAGGTTTAGAAATTAGGATAGCCATCTTATTAACCCTATCCTGGAGGTCATCATATTTTCCATTAATCTCTCTAATCTCTTCAAGAAGCCATGTGTTCAACTACAGATCCATATCAGCACGCTCTCTGACAACCTGGATAAACCTGCAGAGGTCTTGGGTTTTTTTGGTCTCATTACCATGGCTATCTCCATTTTTGTCTTTATCTTTTTTATTCCCCTCAGATCTCATAGCCTTGTCTTCCTTGGAAGTCCTATCGACAAAAGACACAGACTCCGCATAATTTACCAGAACAGGGGTAGTATCAGAAATGCCCTTCTCTTTAGTCTTCAAAATCGGCTCACTATGCTTTTTAATAGGGGAATTAAGGCTTTCCACCTCCAAAGCTGTAGGCACACCCTGAGAAGTATTCTTGTCCTGGCCCTCCATTTCCACTTCCTTAGAGTTGCCTTTACTATCATTTTCCATCTCCTCGGAGGATCCCGTTAATTCCTTCTCATGAGATTCAGTGTCTTCCTCCGTTTCCATACCAGTTTCCTCAGAGAGAAATTTATCAGCTTCCCCTTTTTCCCCTTTCACTTCCTCCTTATCCTTAGCCTCAGTTTTTCTTTTTGTGTTCATGCCTTCCTCCTCCGTGAGGATCTTGACGTGCTCTTCTCCACCAGTGTTGACTTTACCCTTCCTCTTTTTCCCAGGAGTGTTACTCTCAAAAGCCATAGGTCTTTTACCTTTCTTGCCTCTGTTCTAGTCTTCCCCCTTAGGGTTGCCTTGCATCTTAAATTTAGCATGCTCATAAATTAACAGGATAAGCCCATCATGGAGAATAGGCGAGGCAGCATTCTTTCTGTTCTCCAAGATACTATTTTCTAGAGACTTGAGAAGAAAGAATGGGAAATAGATTATCCTTTTGTAACGGAAATGGTTAACCAGCATGAAATGGAAATTGTAAACCCTAGTATCCCGACCATCTAGGGTAAAATACTACATCATAACTTTAACAACTTTAGCCCAAAAGAGCTTCATATGATCCCACAGGAAGAAATCACCCGACTGTTTGACAAGAAGGCCTCTTTCCACCTTAGTCTTAGGATACATTCTAGACACATTTTTAGCCATGACAACACCTCTATAGTATTTAAGACCATACATCTTAAGACCCATAATTTCAGAAATATGTTTCTCAGTCACACAATATGTCTTACCACACAGAGTTACCTGGCCATTGTCCCAACTGTCCACAAATTCCTTGGAGATGTCCTTATTATTTCCATGGAGTCTCTCCATATAATCTGTAACCCTGCCTTCCTTGAGTCTCTTCTAGACTTTGACTTCTTTCTTCCATTTACAAACAGACAGTTCTTCCCTTTTCAACTTTCCTCGCATACTGCTAGAAAACCAGAGATCAAAATACCACAGAGTGAAAGCGAAATGAGAAGTTTGCAAATGAATGATTGTTAAATGCCACAATTTAATATAAATGATAAAACTTCTCCCATAAGTTCTATTATTAATGCACTTGCTGTCGTGCATGCGAAGCTCAAAATTGAGGCAATTTTGTGAACTAGCCTTTCTTGTCATCATTATTGGGGATATTACCGGGTTTTTAGCAGATTTGATCATACTTCACAAGATTAACGATATCAATATTTAACCCTTGATATCCATTCCAGTATATGACATCATCACTAAAGGCACCCACATTTTCTAGGCTGTCAGCCACACAGTTGGACTCTCTAAAGGCATGACTAGCATAGGTGACGTCGAAGCCATCAATCAAAATTTTTATTTCATCAAAGATATGACTAGTATTCCATGAGGGAGATTTAATACCATTAATACAATTTATAGTATTCAATGAATCCCCTTCCAACCACAAATTTGAACAATTCTACCTTTTAGCAAGTTTGCAAGCATGGAGAGCTGCCATTGCTTCGGCCATATGACTAGTTTGAGATCCAATTGGAACAGTAGAGGCTGCAATGCACTTTCCTTCAGTATTTCTAGCAATGCACCCACATCCTGCAATGCCAGGGTTACCTTTGGCTGCCCCGTCAAAGTTCACTTTGAGCCAACTAGGAGGAGGAGAGTTCCAGACTGCAGATTCATGGGGAGAAATAGGGGCTTTATACTTGGAGGTGAAGTCCTAGTTCTGAAGAATCTCCTTATCATAGATCCCTTCCCAAATTTTAGGTTTTAACTCAACAACAACTTTAGTATTTTCAATAATACCGTTGATAATTTTGGATCCAATCAAGAGAGGAGTATATTTTTTGTCTCAAAATATCCTGTCATTCCTTTCTTTCCAAATCCTCCATATGACATGAGGGCCTGGAAAATCTGAAACAAGTTTTCCCAATTGGTGTTGGAAAGGGGATCTCCATTGTTCCAGAAATTCTTGAATTGTATTAGGGAACACCCAGCTAACTTTCCAGTGATGTAACACCACCCTCCAAATATCCCTGGCAAACTGACAATGAAGCAGAAGGTGAGAAGAGGTCTCGACTTATTTCATACAGAGATAGCATATATTAGGGATAATCCATCCTCTTTTTTTTAGATTCTCAGTAGTTAGGATTTTGTCCTGAATAAAAAGCCAGTTAAAAAAGTTAATTTTGGGGATAAGAGAAGGAAACCAAACCTTTTCCCTTTTGGGCTCCTCCTCCCTAGGGGAGATCATCAAATAGGCAGAGGCCCCAGAGAAGGTACCATTAGGATTAGGGGCCCATATTAGCTCATCTTCTTTATTAGCTTTAACAGCCCAGGGAGAAAGATCCAGGTTAATATTTTTCAAGATGGGATCAATATCACATAGGTTTATCCATTTATTTTCTCTCCAGTAATCCACCAATTTACAACCAATTCTGACTTTATACATCTCCACAAAGTTATCTATGCCAGGGTACTGGATTAGAGGTTTATCCCTAAACCATGGACCTTCCCATAAATTAATTTTCTGCCCATTACCAACTTTCCATCGAGCACCTTTAGCAGCTAGGGGTCTAGCCTTCAAAAAGCTATTCCAAATCACAAAACCCTTAACAGCAAGGGGAGAAGAGAGGAAAGAATCAATAGAGGGAGTATCAAAAAGATACTTGGACCTAATAATTTTTTTCCAGCCTTTCTATTCTCCAAAATTTCTCCAGCACTGCTTAGCTAGGAGAGCAATATTAATGTCCTTAATTCTTCTGATCCCAAGACCCCCAAGATTGATCGGCTTACACACTTTTTCCCAAGCCACTAGATGGATTTGATCTTTCACTTCGGTGCCAGACCATAAAAATATTTTGTGAATGTTCTCAATTATATCAACAATCTTGGACGGGATTTTGAAAAGACTCAGGGCAAAAATTGGGAAGTTTTGGAGAGAGCTCTTGAGCAGCAAAACTTTACCAACATTGCTGAGGAGGGAACCTTTCCAACTAGAAAGTTTTCTATTGAACTTGTCCACAATCGCCATCCAGAAAGAATCAGGAGGTTTACTACCCAATGGCAGACCTAAATAGATTGAGGGGAGAGCAGCAATAGAACAACCCAAAATGGTCTCCATTCTCTTCCGCTGATCACAGGGAGTGTTGATGAAGAAAATAGAGCTTTTATCCCAGTTTATAAGCTGACTAGTAGCCGAGGAATAAGTGTTAAGGGATTTCTTGATAGCTGTAGCTTCTTTGATAGAGGAGGACCCCATAAGGACAGTATCATCAACGAACTTCTCATGGGAGCAGGGAGGGCAAGAGGATGAGGGGAGAAGGCCAAGAATCTTCCCTTCCAAGACCCCTTTAGAGAAAATTCTCCCAAGGCTTTCATCCATGATTGCAAAAAGGATTGGAGAAATAGGGTCTCCTTGGTGGAGACCTCTTGAAGGAAAGAAGAGATTAGAGGCAGATCCGTTCACTAGCACCGAAATAGAAGGGGATCCAATGAGTTGTTGAATAAGGCCAATCACTTTCACAGAGAATCCAAAGGAAGACAGAACTTTGCAAAGGAATTTCCAATCCACTCTGTCATAAGCCTTAGACAGATCCACCTTCATGAGGAATCCATTCGTCTTCGAGACTTCCAGAGAGTGAATATTCTCATGAATCGAGATAATAGAGTCCAGAATTTGACGACCCAGGACAAAGCCATTTTGCTGGGGGGAGATTAAAACTGGGAGAATCTTTAGAATACAAGCCATGAGGACCTTGGAGATAATCTTGTAGAAAGTGTTACATAGACTGATCACTCTAAAACTATCTACATTATCCACTCTAGGCCTCTTAGGGATGAGGACAAAAAAAGGTGGAATTAACTTCTCTCAGCAGGGAACCAGAACCAAAGAACTCTTTCAAAGCATTCGAAATGTCTTTCTCCACAATATGCCAGAAGGATTGGAAATAGAAGGGAGGGAACCCATCTGAGCCTGGAGATTTTTCTCTTTCAAAAGACAAAGAAGCCGCTCTTATTTCCAAAGTTGATGGTATTTTTCTTAGCATCTTATTGTCCTCTCTTGACAGGATACAAGGGATCAATTCTAGCAGCAGATGTTGATTTTCCTCGAAGAGGTCAGGGTCAGATTTGAGAAGGGTGGCAAAATAACCAGTCAATTCTTTTTTAATTTCCTCTTCCTTGCTCAGTTTACCCTGATTCCCATTGATGTGATCTATTCTTTTAGCATCCTTGTGCTTCTGGGAAGTAAGGTGGAAGAAACTAGTATTTTTATCACCTGCACGTAGCCAAAGAGCTCTAGAGCGTTGTCTCCAAAAAACCTCCTCCTTAGAGATAATATTATGGTAATCTGCTTGAATTTTATTTTCCTTGAATTTGTTGTCTGCCGTCAGGCCCTCTAGGTCGATAATTCTTTGAATTTCTTCGAGTTCAGCTTGGAACAGGATTTTTTTCTTAAAAATATCTCCAAACTCTTCTTTATTCCAGACCTTGACTCTGCTTTTCATGTTTTTTAAGTTTTTGAACCAATCTGTACATCGTTGTGCCCTCCACTTGGATATTCCACCACTCAGCAATATTCTTAGCCATGTTAGGGTGCTGCATCGATATTTTTTCAAATAAAAAATTATAGTTCCTCTTCCCTGAGATAGGATTTTCTTGAATAGATATAGGAGAGTGGTCAGAGCCACCCCTAGGAAGAGAAGACAAAGATCAGTCATAGAGAAGAATCTAGTCCATATTCAAAAGGGACCTATCCATCCAGACTTGAATCAAGTTATCCCCAACTCTTCTGTTAGACCAGGTAAAGTTGCTACTTCTAAGGTCAAGGTCCAAGAGAGCTTGGTTATTGATGAAATCCATGAGAGCCATTCCACTATTAATTTGAGAGGAGATACCACCCATTTTTTTAGAGTCTATCAGGGGAGTATTAAAGTCTCTAGCCACCATCCAATAATCATTCTTAAAGCTACTTCTCTTAGCTTCCAATTTGCGCCAGAATCTATCCCTGCTAGTTTTAGAGTTGGGAGCATAAATATTTGAGAGGACCCAGGTGAATCCATCTCGAATATGGTTGAATCGTATGGAAGATATATTTCCTTCTGATTTGATGAGGTCCCTTTCCATTTTTAAACATTTTTAGCTTTTCCACTTTATCTCTTGCCATTTTAGTTTCTTGGATAACAATAATATATGGTTTATGATCTCTAACTAAATTTCTCAACACATCCTGCTTGCGGGGGCTATTTAATCCCCTGATGTTCCATGAGATAATCTTCATCTACAACTTTTGGGAGAAATCCTAGATGGTCCTTTGTCGCCCATCCGCTATAATTTGTCTACTCTCCTGATCTTGAGTGAAACTATTTTTAGGTCAGCCTCTCAGAGGTTTTGGAGTACCCACATCTGCTTTCTTAGCTCTAGTTACCACACCTTTTTGTGGCATCCCAGGAACGCTGCTGGTATGTTTCTTCTTACTGATAGGTACCTCACTCTAGGGGTCCCCTCCAACTTCTAAAATAGTGTTAGATTCTTCAAGCGAGTCTTCCTAGCTGGGGTTATTCTATGGGGTTTGAGGGCTAGAAATATTGTCGGCCGATTTAGCACCTAGCTCTATTATAACATCAAATGGAGAAGAGATATTCTCAATACAAAGGGTTTCCATACATATTTGGCCTCTAGCAATTTCTCCTTCTTTGAAGAAATCCTCTTTCCCAGTTGCCTTTGACAGGGAAGGATCCTCACAGCTTCTTTGGTTAGAATCCCCCAGCGAGGAATCCATCAGACTAACAGCTACATCTTTTTCTGTAAATATCAATAGGTCTATCGATGAGGGAGCAGGAGGGTTAACCAGAGGTTTCTCCTTCCAGATCTTTCTTGGTTCCTTTGAAGGTATAGTTTTTACTTTCTGGGTCTTGAGAGGACACTCTTTCACCTTGTGACTTGATTTATTACAGGTAAAGCTTACAAATGGGAGGGATTTAAATTCTACTTCTTGCGACCAAGATCCAAGCTTTGATTTAGTCACTATAGTGTTAGGAAGGTCCACCGTCTGGAGGATGTTGACACAATTCTTGGCATACACCCTTCTTTTTTTAGCCGCAGTCATAGGATCAATTGATAGGAGGTCTCCAAAGGAATTCGCTAGTCCTCCCAACACGTCTTCATGCCAATATTCGAGGGGGAGACCCAGGAATCTGACCCAAACTAGAGCTGAGACAAAGAAAGCCAAATCATTTAGAACCAGATTAGGGGACCACTTACATAGGGCAAGGGAGAAACAACCTAGCATCCAAGGGCCTCCATAGAGAATATGAGATAGATCTTCCATGTTAGAAAAATCAAAGGAAAAGAATCCTTTAGCCATTGCAGCAATATCAACTTGCCCTTTCAGATACCATTTCCTCTTGGAAAACTGTCTGATAGCTTCAATATTAGGTCTCCCTCCTGCAAACATGCCTATCAGGGTCATTTTCATTGCCAAAATGGAATGATCGATCAGAGGGTCAGGTATAATAATAGAAAATTCTCCTTTCGATAGGTTGGATATCACATTGACCGCAGGAAAGGAAGATTTCCCTGATGGTTTAATACCAAAGAGGCCAACCCACTTTCCCTTGGGAGCTGACACTCCTACTTTGAGAGATTATTGAGCCTGTCGAGGACCGTTAGAGGGGCCCTCAGTAGAAGTACTCTCTGGGGCAGTAGTCTTATTTGATTTCAACCCATTTTGGTCAAAATCAACCTTATTCTCAGAATGCTAAGGAGGGAGCCCACCCGCCGGGCAAAGCATAGAATAATCCAAAGTAGATACTGTACCTACTGGAGCTACACCGCCATGGCCAGAATATGAAAGCAGCTTCCCGCTCGAGGAAATCCCCAGAGGTTTCCCGCTCGAGGTTTCTGCCATTCCACTCAGGTTTCCCACTTCTATGTGATGTTATTTATTTATTGCATATGTTGCTCATAAGAAATTCAAGGTATATTAGATGGATGTCAAATTTGTTTTCTGAATGGAGAATTGGAAGAAGACGTAGACTTTGAATAACTAGATGGATTCTAGATGAGTGATTAACCATGCATGACCTATGTTTATTGAAGAAGGCTCTATATGGACTAAAAAATCTCCTAGAGATTTTTACTCAAGATTGGATAAGTATCTACTTAAGCTTGGATTAAAAAAAGGTAATGCTCATAGCAATTTATATTTCAATGTTGATAATGAGAAAATTCTAATTTTGAGGTCTTTTTTGATGGCATTATCTTTGGAGGTAATGATAAGTTAAGTCAAGGGTTTTCTTTAGAGATGAAAATTGAATTGAGATGTCCATGATAGGAGAAATAAATTTTTACTTGGGATTGAAAATTATTTAGTTAGATGAATGAATATTTGTGTCACATACCAAGTATGTAAAGGAGCTATTAAACAAATTTGGGTTTGATGACTCAAAACTAGCGGGTTCACCTATAGTGACTAGATGCAAAATTACAAAGCATGATGAGACTCCAAAGGTAAATAATTCCAGATATAGATGAATGGTTGGTAGCCTACTATATCTAACTCATACCAGACCATACATAATGAATGTAGTGTACGTAGTTGAAAGATTTTAAGGATAACTTAAGAAAAATCATGAGATTCCATTGAAGAGAATCTTTAGGTATTTAAAAGTGATTTCTAACGTTGCAATATGGTATTCTAAAGGTGAAGATGTTACCATGTGTGCATATAAAAATGTATATTGCGATGGAGATGTTTATTAAAGAAAAGAACAAGTTATTGAAGACAATTATTCAATTGTGTATTGTCATTGATGTATACACAAAATGTAGTGATGTTGCACAAATATCTATACCTAAACTGAGCACAGTCAGTGTATGCCAAGTTCTCTCAAGAATTGAAGAAGACCAAAGTGATTTTCAGTTCTAACTGAGTTCACTCGGTCAATACAATAACAGTCGGGCATTAAGGATTACAGTGTTAACCGAGTTACACATTTAGTGTCAGCCGACTAACAATAGTTTACATTTTATGTTTAATTGGTTATATGCAGCCGAAAGACTTAAGTTTTATTATTTATTTGGAAGGTTATTCAAGCCTACTTGAGAATTCTTATCATATATATACATGGTCAAGTTTGGATTGAATGCGTGAGTTTGTGATATGAAGAGTGAAGGGAAAATAAGAGGGAATTCTAATTAAGGATAGAATATCCAGACAGAACTGCATAAGAATATTTGATCAATAAGGATCCAGTTTAAATCCAGAACAAAGATCTGAATTAGAGAAGAAATTTTCTTCTTCGAAAAGATCAATCCATTGTTACTCTCTAACAATTGTAGCAGTGATCCAAATATCTTTACAGAGTAGACTTAACAGTCTTTTATAAATCCTCTCACAAGGTGGCATTTCTAAATTGAAGTGTATGAAGACCTCTAACAAGGCCACACCTTACAGGGTGATTAAATCCTCTAATAGGGTCACACCTAAGAGTGTGTTTTGTAACCTTTAATAGGGTTGGCTCCTAACAGGGCTTGCTTCAAAAGAGTGAAAAACAGTAACTAGTTTCAATTGGTGGTTTTTCCCAAATTGGGTTTCCACATTAAATCTTGGTGTCATATATGTTCATGTTATTTTCTTTATGATTTATGTTTCTACACTTAATCACTAAAGGATAATCATAGTTAATATATTAAGATTTCTTTGTTAACCGAGTAACAACAGAATATATTTGTTAACCGAGTAACAGTGATAAATTTGATTAAGACATCTAAGGGACTTGGATTTGTTTTTGTGGTAACTGATTCACCCCTCCCCCCTCATTTACTCAACTCATTTCCAACAATTGGTATCAGAGCATTTGGTGCTTTCAGGGAAGGTTTCAAGGCCTAAGCTAAAGATCAGAGATGTTTTACAGAAGGAAGATCCCCAAACTTAACAAGGACAACTTTGTTGCATGACAAGATTTGATGAGGCTGTATCTATCTAATATTAGAGATACTGGTTTTCAATTCTTGGCTCAAAAGTATGTGGAACCATCGAGACCTATGTCTATGGATCAAATGGTGGACATGAAGAATCATAACATAATGATGATTGATATAGCTCCTTCACTTAGCTATTCTGAATTAGACGAAGTCAAGGACTGCCCTACTACCTATGATATGTGGAAGAAACTACATGATATCCATGGAGGAGATGACAATGTAAAGAGATCTAAAGAAAAAATTCTCAGAGGTCAGTTTGATAAGATGAAAATAAAAGAAGGAGAAGACATTAAAAAATATAGTGAAATAATTGTTGAGGTTTAGAAATACCACCCCAACTCAGGCATTAGGGCTTAACATTATTCTATCCTAACAATGGAAACCTTCTCAAGTTGTGGGTGAAATCTGATTAAGAAGGAGTCTCTAGATTCTACGTCGGTTCCTATTTGATATGGAATATCACCTCCTGATTGAAAACTTAATGGGAAAAGGGAAAAGGAAACTTTGAAACTAAAACTGAAAGTGAGGTGATACACAAAAATGAAATTAGACTTTGTTTGGAAACTAATATAGTAACCCTAACTCATATACCAAAGTTTGATACCTTGAATCTTTGATCAACATATAGGTTAAAGACCTAGCTACTAGGGTATAGACCACAAATAGCTTAATCTATCAACAAACATACATATTCTTCATGAGGTCTGAATTTTGTTCACATAGAGGAGGAATAATAAACATTCACTTCTCCTAGCTACCAAAATGAATAAACACTTATGAAAAAATATGAAAATAGGATTTGAAATAAAAACTCAAAAGTATATGGAGAAATAGATCATCTGCTTTATTATCCTCCTAAAATATGACAAATAAGTTACAAACAAGATCTCCAAGGAATCAAGGAACTATGTGCTCACTTTCAGCCTTCTCTCAAAAATATGCAACCCCTACAAATAAAGCAAAAGATTAGCTATATAGCCCATGAAGCCAATTTTAGAAAATCACTCCTCCCTCCAAAATACCCTTCAAAATAACAAGTTACTAATCGTAAGGCTTAATGAGTGCCCAAAATTAAGCCCTAAATTCAGCCCTAAAACTAGCCCCTTAAGGTGGTGCATAAAAGATTTACATCTTTTTACATGTTTTACCAACTTATTACAAAATAAATTACAAAACCCATCAAAATTTTACCTAAATGCAACAACCCCAATCATATGTCATAAAAACCTAACTCCGTAGTCTAAAAACCTGACACCATAGTCAAAAACCATAACCCATGGGCTAAGCCAACATCATAGTCAAGTTGACTCTAACTCCATATGCAAAGCCCAATCCACAGTCAAGCTAACTCCAACCTAAGTTGATCACAGCTCATGACTGACATGACAATACCCACTCAGAAATATCCCACTATCTTTGTGGCACCTTGGGGTACTGTCATGGCACTGCAAACTGACAGGGCATTAAATTTTATTGTCAGTGGACTTGAAATTTTTTTGGAAAAACACTGCATAATGTTTTTCACATCTCATTTGCATTTGGGAGATAATGTTTAGGGTTTTTCTTTGCCTTGCAATGCTTGGTTGGATCTGGAGGTTTGATGCCATGATCAATGGAACTATATCTACAACTAGATCTTTCTAAGAAGCTTGGGCTTCTTGCTATGAACTTGGGCTCTTTGTGTAACTAGGAGTCTTGAAACATTGTATACCATTAAACATGGCATTCTCTGTAGATGTTTTGAATGCTTACTGGTTTTTTCGGTCACTTTGCTCAAATCTAGATGATGGAGATCTCGGGCTCTATTTAGACTGTGAGTCTTCACCAGGGCTTTCAATGTATGATGACACATAGTTCCTATTTGTGGATTCTTCTTTGAAACTCACTGGGATTTCAACACACTACTTTTATCTTGAGTGATATCTTTGGTTTGAAAGCTCGGGTTCTTTGTGTTGAAGAAAGAGTCTTGGCCATGGCTTTCACTGGGTTGTAACTTGAAGAGCTCAGGCTCTTGGTGTAACCTCTGTAGCTTTAAGCCATGACACATGGTACCTTCTCTGCATCTGGAACTCAGCTTCTCCATTGTTTTGAACTGGTCTTCACCTGCAACACATGACACTCTGCATACATTTCAGACTCCTCCATGCTCAATATGTGTAACACCAGATAAGTAACTCTTGATTCATTACGTTATCTGAAAATTTATTTGAAATGAATGCATTAAAATACTCAATAACTATGAACTTTTGAATATTAGTTAAAATATCGGGTTTAACTAACTCCTTCTTTTTGGGTTTCTTCAAATTTACATCTTCTGGTAGCAAATCTAGGTTTTGATTTACTTCTCTGTATGTTGAACTTGTGTTGTTTTACTTGGAGTTCTGCCATGTAGCTTTACTTTGTATTATGAAACCCCATGTTTACTTTGAGTCACTCTCTTTTGGTTGAATGTCGACAAAATCGGAATACCCATATGGCCATTCTTACATATCTGGATGTAAACTTAAAACACATGCAAGCTATCGATGTTTTGGTTGAGAGATGAACTCTAGATATAAATTGTCGGCCTCATGAATGTCTTTCCTGAAAAAATGACCATAATGTCTTAAACATAAAACACTCTTTACTGTTGAGGCCGAACTCCATATCTTCTGTCTGAGAAACACATATGTTTGATCTATAAAAAATGTAACTTGTGTTTGATAGTTGCTTGTCTGAACATCTTTTAAATATGCAGTTTCTGTGCAAGAAATAGTGTATAAATACACTGTTCTACAATTTTATATGAATCATCACCCATGGGGTTCAAGCATGGGCTCGTGACTCCCATGGGAAATATTCATAACATGAAACTCATATCAAACATGCACATCTCCTTTCACTGCAACTGCTCGACTGTATCCCCTGCAAGCACTGAACTTTCAATTTTATTCGAACATGAATAATAACAGCATGTTAGTTGATGGATGCATATATCACTACCATTTCTACACATCAGAATAAGATTGTTTTCTTAATACCCTACATAGAACATCACTTCAAACTCACATTAGGAACATCGATACTATACTTGTTCCATTCTTATGGATATATGCATAAAATGTAACTCATGTTTGACAGTATATGCACATTCTCTTTTCATTGTTTTCAGAAGTAGATGTCACTGTATTGTTTTCTTTATCTCATCTAGAGGCGTCATGTATCCAAACAATATTGATATGATACATTTGTTTAATGCCAACAGTTTATGCATATGTTTCTCATCTTGACACAATGTAGTTGGTTATTTTCTATAAATGCACATTTTATAACAACATTTAAATACACTGTTGCTCCAATTATTGCACATTGTTTTTCATGTGTAGCTCATATGGATATTATTAAAACTATTATATATCTTCATTTTTTTCAAACCATACTAATATGTAAACATAAACAACAAAATTTGGATAACATGATACTGATGATAACATGATTGGTTGTTAAGCATGCATTTTCCATAATTGACTCCAATTCACATGTCTTTTCTGCATTTGCATACTTATAGTAACAACATTACTTTCAATTCATCTTGATGATGACAGTAAACATTTCATGTCCATTTCTACATATCTATTCTCAGGACCCTTCATTGACTATGTGTCCCTTGCAGCATCATTGTATCATCCTTCATGCATTGCATGAACTACAACCTCTTGTGAGGCATCTGCATGAACTATAACCTCTTGTGATACAAAAATTTCTTGTATATAATATCTTATGTGAAGTTCGAGCATGGGCTTGTGACACTCACTGCATTTCTTTTTTTATCTGGATTTAGTTACTTGTTCACCTATTGCACACACATCACCAATCAACCTATTAGGTCAACAAACAAAATAAGCTAATTAATGTTTGTGTATGAGTGTCATATGAGATGACACTCATTCATGAATGTTGGTTGGTTTTTTTGTGTTTATTAAACTAACATGCTAATGTATTTCTGAAAAAAGGTTTCTTAGGTAGAAAAACTAAGTCCCTTTCATTCAAATATCTAGCTTTGAAAATAAGAACAACATACATCAGAATGACCATTAATAGTAAAAGGTTTCATGTTTAACAAAAACAAGTCCCTTTAATACTATCTTCCGCTTAGTGTGGATGCACATTTCCTTATTACATTGAATTTACCAGATAGATATGCAACATTGAAAGAATTGATTGTAGTTGTATGTTGTTTGTGTTTCATGCATTGCTTAGATCCAGCTGGATCTAACACCATTTTCTCTCTCATGATGCAGGTAAAAATCCTAAAGTCTTAGTGAAGATGAAGACCTGGACCTGAAGACCTAAGACCTGACAGACAACCAGCTGACAACAAACATACAATAAGGCAATGCATGGGACCCCTACTCCATACTTCTATCATGCTTTCTATTCTGCAATTGTACTCTTTGATTGACATGAAATATGAAATATGAAAGGACACTTGTATACTACATTCAGTTTGAATGCACAATGTAATGATCAGTTATAAGTTTTAAATTTTAAATTGTGATCAATACTTAGAGTACAATAATGAAATTTGATAATGAATGCAATAATGAAATGTTAATCAACAATACCTGAAAGATAGTGTTAATTGGACACTTAAAATGCAATTTTTTCCTATTTGTGTTTATTCTTCTAAATGTTGTAATTTTGGGTAACATTTTTGGCGAATTTTGGTCAATGTCTGCCTGCTAGACATGACCTACAGATCTTATCCTTGGGAAATAGATTTAGAAAACTAGAAACCATGAATGCAACCATTATTCAAATGAAAATGCATCTTATCTAGACTCATGCAACCTACAGACCTAGTGCTTGGACAACACTTATTGAAATGGAATCTAGACTAAAACTAACCCTCAAAGAAAAGATTGAGGTGTATTCCATTAATTGGAATCTGTAGAACATCTCCATCAGCTGTAGACAACTAGAAAACATTATTCTCTTTTCACGTTGTAATAACAAAAAGGGCCTGACCAAAAATTATCAAATTTATCATGATGACTTGGTCTACTCTTCAAAATATCCCACTTGAGTACTAAATCACCTTCCTTGAAGACTCTGGGTTTAACACTTCTATCAAAAGACCTTTTAGTTTTCTCTTGTCTTAAATCTATATTTTTCAATGATTTTCTTCTTTCTTCTTCAACCTGTAGCAATTCAGCATATCTTAGCTTAAGAGGATCTTCCTCTTCAAACAACATCATTTGATCAGCTAGCTATAAAGTGGTAAACTCAGTAGAAATTGGCAATCTTGCCTCCTTACCATAAACTAGAACATAGGGTGAATTCTCGATAATATGTTTTGGTGTGATTCTATCCACCCATAAGGCTTCCTTCAGTTTAGAGTGCCAATCTTTCTTATTTTCCTGCAAAGTCTTTTTGATGATCCTTATTAGGTTTTTAATAGTAGACTCCGCAAGACCATTGCCCTGAGGATAATAGTTAGAAGAAGTATTTAGATAAATGCCATTTTTAACAGCACACTCTATTATAGCTTAACCAACAAAAGCTAAAGCATTATCTGAAATTATTTATTGAGGAACACCAAACCTGGTTACAATATCATCATAGAACTTCAACACAATGGATCTAGTAGACTCCTTCAATGCAATGGCCTTAGTCTATTTGGTAAAATAGTCTATAGCAGTCAAAATCCATTTATGACCTGCACTAGAATTAGGATTTATTGGACCTATAAAGTCCACTCCCCATTTATTAAATGGATGATCAACAATGATTGGCTTTAATGGCAATGCTGCCAAATTTTGATTTCCTGCAAACAAAGCATACTTTTGACATTTTCTTTCCCAAGAATGAGCATCTTTGAATAAATCTAGCCAGTAATAGCCAGCTCTTAGAATTTTCTAGGTTGTAGTTTTAGGACTGAAATGCCCTCCATAGGATCCAACATGAAACTCAGATAAAATCTTGTTTTGATCAACATAGTCTATGCACTTGAGAAGCATACCGAAAGAATATTTCCTATAAAGAATATAATCAACTGGAATATAAGGAATAGATTGTAACCTGAAGTACCTTCTTCTGGATTTATCAAGATTTATTGGACATTGACCAATTTGTAGAAATCTAGTCATATTTGATAACTAGGATGCTGAATCATTGATTAACATAGAATTACCTTGGAGTAAGGACACCTCTTCAGTGGCTTCAACCTTATCTTCTTCTTTTTCCATATGAGCACACAAACCTTTGCCTCTAACCAGCTTTGTTACATGAATTTGCACATCATATTCCATAACTCTTGTTATCCATCCTGCTCTCTTTTCATTGACATCTTTGTTGAATAAGAACTATTTAATGCTAAGATGTGCAACCATCAGATGTATTTTATTCCTAGAAACTAAATGCTTAAAATTTTTCAAGGATTTAATAACAGCTAGCACATGTTTCTCAACAAAACTGTACCTTTTCTCATAATCATCCATACCTTTGCTGAAAAATGCAACTGTTTACTCTTGTTTATCCTCATTCTTTTGTACCAGGACTGCTGAAACAATGTCAAAACCACCATAAGAATATAAAATAAAATCCTTAGATAAATTAGGATTAGTTAAAGTAGGGGCTGATGACAAAGCCTGCTTAATTTGTTCAAAACTTCTCTTTCCCTCGTCAGTCTAGCTGAAAGGTACATCTTTCTTCAGCATAGAAGTCAAAGGTTTTAACAAGTTTTCAATATTAGGGATAAAGCGTCTAACACAATTTATCCTCCCATTGAAACTATACAATCCTTTCTTATATTTTTGCAATGACAATTCCAGAATCGTACGAATCCTTTCAGGATCAATAGTTATATCTTCTTTAGACACTTGGTATCCTAAAAGTTTACCTTCATGAACTGCAAAAATAGACTTTTTTGGTTTAAGAGAGATTCCAAAATCTCTTCATCTTTGTAACACTTGTCTCAGATGATCTATGTGCTGGTTTACAACCTTGTTGTAAATTGTGACATCATCGAGGTATACTAGAACAAATTTATACATTAAATTCCTGAAAGCCATGTCCATTACTTTCTAGAATGTAGCTCTTGCATTTGATAATCTAAATGACATTCTTCTGTAAGCCATTGTACCCCATTTAGTTGTGAAGGCTGATTTAAATAGGTCTAATTCTTTGACTAAAATAGGGTTATAACCAGAATACCCATCTAGGAGTGAAAATCTCTCTGGACCAAGACATATTGTAAAATTTTTTCCATAGAAGGAAGAGGGTATCTATCTTTCAGAGATGCCCTATTAAGGTCTCTAAAGTCTACACAATTTCTTATCTCTCCATTCTTTTTCCTTACTAGTACTAAATTGGAAACCCATGATGTGTGTTTAATAGGAAATATGATACCACCATCCAGGAGTTTATTCAGCTCTTTCAACATTAAGGGCTCTAACTTGGGGTTAATAGGAATTTATCTCTATCTGATTGGCCTAGAATTTGGCTCTAGTTCTATGGTATGCTGGGCTAATTGACGATCAAATCCTTTCAAATCAGCATAATCCCATGCAAACACATCATTATATTCTTTGAACAAATCAACAAGAAATTGTTTTTCTTCTGGAGAATTAATTTTACCAACCTTCAAATACTTATCTCTGAACATGTCCACCTCTTCATAGTGATCTTCCTTGATCAGCAAGCTGGTTTTATTCCTTCTGAATTGATCATTAGAGTTAAAAGATGACTCTAGGCTGACCAATCCCTTTGGAAGCTTATTAGTCTTTAGTTGAAATATTTGATCTTCCATTTGCTAACTGAGTTTGTCATTTTTAGAAGTTGAAAAAATCTTTTGTTTCAGTCATAAAACTGAAAATATGTTCATCAGTGTTAAAAACCTGCCAATTGATATCAATCTGGGATAGATGACCTCACAACAATTTTTACGTGTGACTGATCTAAGATCTTTCCTTTATTTTTAGTAATTGAAACATGTGCACCAATACCAGCCAACCTATTAGCATGCTAATTTTTCCTTCTAGGTATAGAAATGAGGTTAAATGCATCAAAATCATTTAGAATATCAGATACTCTGGATTTATACTTCAAAAGATCATTTTTAACAGCATTGATACCTCTCACCTGTTTTACCATCAAATCACTGTCCCCAAATGCCCTCAAGCATTTGATTCTTCTTTTCCTTGCCTACTCTAAACCCTGAATCAGACTTTCATATTCAGCCACATTGTTAGAACATGAAAAAGATAATTTGTATGCAGCTTAAAATTTATCACCATCAGGTGAAACTAACATAACCCCTGCACCAACACCATCTTTATTCCTAGATCCATCAAAATATAAGTCCCATAGCTGGTTCGATAATTTAGATTTAGAACCTTGATCTTTTATCAGATAAGGCAAAATTGCATCAGATTCCAAAAGCACATAGTTACCAAAACCAGCATCAAACATATCATCATTTTGATCATTTCTATTTTCTGATTCATCCAAAACAATATCAGGATACTCCTTAGTTTGTGTTTTATAAGCCGAATAATCATTAACTCAACTGAATCCATAATCACACAACTTGCATTTATAGGGCTAGGATTATAAGGCTCTATGTGATCCTTAGCCGATAATTCTAATTTTATGGTTACCTTGGTACCATATCTAGTTCTGAAATACATGTGAGACCACTATGATGAGAAATATCCATCTATTTTGGTTGTAACGTCCCTTGACAGACATAGGGCAAAATAAGGTGGCAGGTCTATGACATAAATATCTTAAGGAATCGAGAAATTTGGACATGAGTGTAAGGTCAAGCTTACATTTTTAACAACCCCTAAGGTCTTGACTGAAGTGCCATCAAGCTAGACCACTCCTTTCTCAAGAGGTTCATACTTTAAATCCAACAAGTCAACTATTTTCTTTGGCATGACAGTGCTAGTTGCACCACTATCTACCATATAATTATGCACTTATTTGTTTCCAATGATCAAAGAAACATAAAAAGGAGGAGGCTTATTATTTACAGGTTTCTTACCTTCCTTTTCTATTGTCTTTTGCACATTTTCTAGCTTTTTATGAACTGTCACTGCTGATTGCTTCAAATCTGTAGTCTTTTTACTCACTTGTGCTGTTGGTTGTTGTACTTTAGTAGGCTTCTTTTCTTCTTTAGCTGTTGTTTCCTGAACTTTAGAGGGCTCTGAATTATCCATAACCACTCTAGGAGGCTGCTGAACAACTTGCTGTGAACTTGTTGTCCCTTTAGACAACTCTTCCTTTAATAAATCAGCTTTCCCTGGAATGGCTAATGAATCCCACATAGAAATAGAAAACATTCATCTTCTTCATATTATCAACAATATTATAGGGAACAACAAATTGTACCTTTTGAGATGATTTACCAATGGTCTGATCCACCCACTTCTGATGTTGTTGTTCTTTGTTCGCAAGAGTGGAGTGATCTTTAAGAATATAAATAGGAGGAATGAGTGGTGATTGAGTTATGATAGCAATCTTAGCAGCTGACTGCTCTGATTCTAGAGCTCTCTTCTTGGCTCTTGTGTTTGCTGATATAGGTGAATCATTACTCACTCCACATAACTCTTCTTCTTGCCAATTCAGAAATGACATGTCTAGAGTAGTTAGATCTAACTATTGTTGAGTCTCATCAATTGATGAAGTAGGTTGTCAATCAATCACACTTTGAACCATTATGGCTTGATTAAGCACTCCATTAGTGCATTTACACTGATTGTAGGGTTGCCCACAAGGATAACACCATTCATAATCAACAACAAGGTTATTCTGGTTAGGAGCAATATCCCTAACGGTATTATGAGGTGTGGGATTATAAGGTCTGTAAGGCCTTTGGTTCCAATTTTGCCTATTGGCATTGCTATTTCCTTAGTATTACTGCTTGTTACCTTGGTAAATGGGCTGATTAGGCTGCTAGGATGAAGAAATAGCAAACTGGTTTTGAGTATGGGCTATTGGATTGCCTTGATCTTTTTGCCTTTTAAGGTTTACCAACTCATTTATGAAGGTTTGTAATAAGCTCTTAATCTTTTGTTGGCTTTCTTTTATGCTTTGTAACTCATTAGAAGGGGCAATGGGCATCATCTCTTCATTTTTATAAGATGGTAATGGAGCCAGAGGTGGGGTAATCAATGACATATTGGATTGGATACTAGGAAAGAAAGGAATAGGTGGCCTAAGAGCTATCTTCCCTACCTAAATAAGGCTATTCTCTACCCTAATTGCAATATCAAAATCTTGAGGTAAAGAATTTCCCCCCATAGATTGGATCATAACTGAAATATCACTATTCAGGCTTTAAAGGAAGCATGTACAAAAATGCATATTCAGCAGAGGGTCTTACCATAGTAGGAATCCTATTCCAAGTCTTTTGAAATCAGAGATTGAAATCACTCATCTCTTCTTGTGGAGCCCTTTTAATAGTAGTTAGTTGTTCCACCAAAGAAAGATTATCAGATTTATCTTCAAAAAATTTAGATAATTCCTCACCTAGTGCATCCCATGTAGTAATTGATCAAACTCAGAGAGTTCAGAACCATTCCAATGCTTTTCCCTTCAATGATGTAGCCAATAGCCTCAAAGCTACATCCTCCTTTGTGATATGATGCACATTGCAAAGAGAAGCAACATCTTTGATGTGCTCAATGGTTGTTGTTTGTCCTTCTCCCGTAAAAGATGGCAATCCTTTCAAGGCTACCAATGGTATGTTGTTGTTATTTGCAATCCTCAAAGGGCTTCCTTGATCAAATGGCACAAAAGACAGTCTTCTAGCCATTCTTGGTGTTGTTGCAGTAAAAATTGAAGATGTTGGTAGTCCTTCTTCTACTGATTGTTCAAGAACAACTTGGAATTGAATTGTTGGAGGGCTTTCTAAAGATTCTTGATCTGAATAAGGTAAATCAGTGTAGTAAGTGGGAGGATTTGAACTTATTTCAGATCTTCTTTTCCTTGGTCTTCCTAGCTTCCTACCCCTTGCTACAGGTTGGAAGGAGAGCTATTTTGGGCCTCTATCCTCTCTCTGCAAAGTTCTTCCTCTCCTGGTATGTGATAACTGTAAATATTCAAACTCTTTTCTGGTCCTTGTTTGGATTTTATTCATGTATCACAAGGAGTCCCACCGAGCATGCCAAAAACTGTTGAGGTTTAGAAACACCACCCCAACTCAGGCATTAGGGCTTAATAGTATTCTATCCTAACAATAGAAACCTTCTCGAGTTGTGGGTGGAGTTTGATTAAGAAGGAGTCTGCGAATTCTAGGCTGGTTCCTATTTGATATGGAATATCACCTCTTGATTGAAAAATTAATGGGAAAAGGGAAAAATAAACTTTGAAAGTGAAAGTGAAAGTGATGTGATACACCAAAATGAAATCAAACTTTGTTTGGAAACTAATACAGTAACCCTAACTCATATATTAAAGTTTGATACCTTGAATCTATGATCAACATATAGGTTAAAGACCTAGCTACTAGGGTATAGACCACAAATAGCTTAATATGTCAACAAACATACATATTCTTCATGAGGTCTGAATTTTTTTCACATACAGGAGGAATAATAAACACTCACTTCTCCTAGATACCAAAATGAATAAACACTTATGAAAAAAGATGAAAACAGGATTTGAAATCAAAACTCAAAAGTATATGGAGAAATATATCATCTGCTTTATTATCCTCCAAAAATATGACAAATAAGTTACAAACAATATATCCAAAGCATCAAGGAACAATGTGCTCACCTTCAACCTTCTCTCAAAAATCTGCAACCCCTACAAATGAAGCAAAAGCTCAGCTATATAGCCCATGAAGCCAATTTTTGAAAATCACTCCTCCCTCCAAAATACCCTCCAAAATAGCAAGTTACTAATCCTAAGGGTTAATGAGTGCCCCAAATTAAGCCCTAAATTCAGCCCTAAAACTAGCCCCTAAAGTTGGTGCATAAAAGATTTACATCTTTTACATGTTTTACCAACTTATTAAAAAATATATTACAAAACCCATCCAAAGTTTACCTAAATGCAAAAAACCCAATCATATGTCATAAAAACCTAACTCCATAGTTTAAAAACCTGACACCATAGTCAAAAACCCTAACCCATAGGCTAAGCCAACACCATAGTCAAGTTGACTCTAACTCCATATTCAAAGTTTGATCCACAGTCAAGCTAACCCCAACCTAAGTCGATCACAAATCATGACCGACATGACAATACCCACTGAGAAATATCCCACTATCTTCGTAGCACCTCGGGGTACTGTCGTGGCACTGAAAACTGACAGGGCATTAAATTTTACTATCAGTGGACTTGAAAGTTTTTTGGAAAAACACTGCATAATATTTTTTGCATCTCATTTGCATTTGGGAGATAATGTTTAGGGTTTTTCTTTGCACCGCCATGCTTGGTTGGATTTGGAGGTTTCATGCCATGATCAATAGTGTTGTATCTGCAAATAGATCTTGCTAAGAAGCTCAGGCTTCTTGCTGTGAACTTGGGCTCTTTGTGTAACTAGGACTCTCAAAACATTGTATACCATTAAACATCACATTCTCTGTGGATGTTTTGAATGCTTACTGGTTTTTTGGGTCACTTTGCTCAGATTTGGATGATGGAGAGCTCAAGATCTGTGTAGACTATGAGTCTTTACTGTGGATTTCACTGTATGGTGAAACATGGCACCTATTTTTGGATTCTTCTTCGAAACTCACTGGGGTTTCAACACACTGCTTTGAAAGCTCGGGCTCTTTGTGTTGAAGAAGGAGTCTTGGCCGTGAATTTCACTAGGTTGTAACTTGAAGAGCTCGGGATCTTAGTGTAACCTTTGTAGCTTTAAGCCATGAAAAATGGCACCTTCTCTACATATGGAACTCGGCTTCTCCATTCTTTTGAATTGGTCTTCACCCACAACACATGGCACTCTACATACATTTTTGACTCCTCCATGCTCGATATGTGTAACACCAGATAACTAACTCTTGAATCATTACATTATCTGCAACTTTACTTGAAATGAATGCATTACTATTGTTGACAACTATAAAATTTTGCATACTAGTTAAGATCTCAGGTTTAACTAACTCCATCTTTCTAGTTTTTTTAAAGTTTACATCTTCTGGCAGCAAATCTAGGTTTTGATTTACTTCTCTATATGTTTAAATTGTGTCATTTTACTTGGAGTTTTTCCATGTAGCTTTACCTTTTAGTATGAAACCCCATGTTTACTTTGAGTCACTCTCTATTGGCTGAATAGCGACAAAACTGGAGTACCCATATGGCCATTCTTGCATATCTAGATGTAAACTTAAAACACATGCAAGTTGTCGATGTTTTGGTTGAGAGATGAACTTGATATATAAACTATTGGCCTCATGATTGTCTCATCTGAAAATATGACTATAATGTCTTAAACATAAAACACTCTTTACTATTGAGGATGAAATCCATATCTTCTATCTGAGAAACATATATGTTTGATCTGTAAAATATGTAATTTGTGTTTGACAGCTGCGTGTCCGAACATCTTTTAAATATGTAGTTTATGTGCAAGAAATAGTGTATAAATACACTGTTATACAATTTTATATGAATAATCACCCATGGGGTTCAAGAATGGGCTCGTGACTCCCATGGAAAATATTCATAACATGAAACTCATATCAAACATGCCTATCTCCTTTCATTGCAACTGCTCGACTGTATCCCTTGCAAGCATTGAAGTTTCAATTTTATTCAAACATGAATAATAACAACATGTTAGTTGATGGATGCATATATCACTGTCATTTCTACACACCAGAATAATATTGTTTTCTTAATACCCTGCATAGAACATCACTTCAAACTCACATCAGGCACATGGATAATGTACTTGTTCCACTCTTATGGATATATGCATAAATGTAACTCATGTTTGACAGTATATGCACATTCTCTTTTCATTGTTTTCAGAAGTAGATGTCACTATTTTGTTTTCCTTATCTCATCCAGAGGAATCATGTATCCAAACATCATTTATATGATACATGTGTTTAATGCCAACAGTTTATGCATATGTTTCTCATCTTGACACAATGTAGCTAGTTATTATTTGTAAATTCACATTTAATAACAGCATTTAAATACACTGTTACTCTAGTTCTTGCACATTGTTTTTCATGTGTAGCTCATATGCATATTATTAACGCTATTATATATCTTCATTTTTTGCAAACCATACTATTATGTAAACATAAAAAACAACATTTGGATAACATGAGATTGATGATAACATGATTTATTGTTAAGTATGCATTTTCCATAATTGACTCCAATTCTCATGACTTTTCTGCATTTGCATACTTACAGTAACAACATTACTTCCAATTCATCTTGCATGATGACAGTAAACATTTCACCTCCATTTCTGCATTTCTATTCTCAGGACACTTCATTGCCTATGTGTCCCCTGTAGCATCATTGTATCATCCTTCATGCATTGCATGAACTGTAACCTCTTGTGATGCATCTATATGAATTGTAACCTCTTGTGATGCACACAAATTTCTTGTATGTAATGTCTTATGTGAAGTTTGACAACGGGCTCGTGACACTCACTGCATTTCTTTCTTTATCTACATTTAGTTACTTGTTCACCTATTTCACACACATCACCAATTGACCTATTAGGTCAACAAACAAAATGAGCCAATTTATGTTTGTGTGTGAGTGTCATATGAGATGACACTCATTCATGAATGCTGGATGGTTTCTTTGTGTTTGTTAAACTAACATGCTGATGTCTTTCTAAGAAAAGGACTAAGGCATAATCTACTAAGTGTGGCACAGTTGAAT
Organism: Thuja plicata; assembly: GCA_018584345.1. Classification (NCBI taxonomy): domain Eukaryota; kingdom Viridiplantae; phylum Streptophyta; class Pinopsida; order Cupressales; family Cupressaceae; genus Thuja; species Thuja plicata. The sequence goes on from MU227649.1 coordinate 7,287,385, forward strand.
AACATTGGTTTCAAGGTAGAATTAATGAATGGTAAGGCCAAGATCTTGGATGGTAAAGGAAACCTATTTGGATTTGGAAGGAAAACAAAAGGTAATCTATTCTATCTTGATCTCACTGAAAGTTCATGTTTTATTGCACAAGTAGAAGAAAGCTGGTTATGGCATAAAAGATTGTGTCATGTGAACTTTGATAACCTGTTCAATATAAGTAAGAACAAAAGAGTAAGAGGTATTCCTATTTTGAAGAAACCTGAATTGGCAATATGCCAACAATGTCAAATTGGGAATATGGGCAAAACTAGTTTTAAGATAAATAATTAAAATACTAAAGAAGTCTTGAAGTTAGTGCATATTGATCTGTGTGGACTAGTTGGAACAACAAGTTAAATAGGAGAGAAGTATTTCATTCTATTTGTTGATGACCATTCCAAAATGATGACTGTTATGTTTCTCAAAGAAAAATCATAAGCTTTTTAGAAGTTTAAGTGGTACCTTGCTAGTGTTGAAAAGGAAACAAGAAAGAAAATTAAATTCTTAAGATCTAATAGAGGAGGTGAATTCATTTCTAATGAGTTCAATGAATTATACAATGAAAGAGGAATCAAGAGACAAGTATCTGCCCCAGCTACACCATAACAAAATGGGATAGCAGAAAGAAGAAACAGATCTATTATAGATTGTGCAAGAACCTTGATGATTGAAAAAATGTTGCAACCAAATACTAGAAGGAAGCTACCAGCACTGTAATTCACACCTTGAATAGAGTTCAGCTGAAGAAAGGTACTAAGAAGACACCTTTTGAATTATGGTATGGATATAAACCCAATGTTCATTATTTCAAAGTTTTTGGAAGTAAATGTTACATCTTGAAAGAAGCAAGAAATGGAAAATTTGATGTGAAAGGTGATGAAGGTATATTCCTAGGCTACTCCTGTAAAAGCAAATCATATAAATGTTTGAATCTTTCTACTCATAATTTCATAGAAAGTTTACATCTAAAGATTGATGATTTTGTAGAGAGAAGTGAAGAACAGAGTAGTAGAGAGCCTAAGGACTATGAAAACTTTGTGTATTATGAACTTGATACTCTACCTAAGACATAGGCAACGGTGATTGGACAAAAAACATGTCAAGCACTAAATTCATTAGCACAAACCTTGTTGCAATCTATGCATCCTGAGCTACTAACTATTGAAATTGAGTCTCAGATAGAAGAAACTGAGTCACAGATAGAGGGAACCGAGTTACAGATAGATGCACCCGAGTCACAGACAAAGGCACCCATGTTTCAGACAGTGAAACCTAAGTATCAGTCAGAAGAGAAGAAAAAAATGGTTGAGCATGGTGAACCAAATGGAGCAAGCCCAGAATAAAAGAGGAAGGAACCTGTACTTGCCAAATATGTCAGAAGGCATCATGCACCTGAGCAAATAATTGGAGATCAGAAAGAAGGTATAATGACAAGGAACAAACTTAAGGGTACATATTTTCTTAGTGAAATTGAACCTAGATCCATTAAAGATGCATTGAATGATGAAATTTGGATAGAAGCCATGAATGAAGAGATTGAGCAGATAGAAAAGAACAAAACTAGACTATTGTACCTAGACAAAAAGACAAGAATATAATTGGTACTAAGTGAGTTCTTAGAAACAAGATGAATGAAAAAGGTGAACTATCTAGAAACAAGGCAAGATTAGTGTGTAAAGGATATGCTCAAGAAGAGGGTATTTATTATGGAGAAATTTTTTCTCTTGTTGCAAGATTTTAAGGAGTCAGAACTCTTCTGGCATACACAGCACATAAAGGATTCAAGGTATACCAAATGGATGTAAAATCTGTATTCTTGAACGGAATTTTGGAAGAGAAGTCTATAATGAGAAACCTAAAGGTTCTGTTGATCCTAACAAAAGGAATATGGTTTGCAAATTGCACAAAGCCTTGTATGGACTGAAGCAAGCTCCTTGAGCCTGGTATGAAAGATTGCATGGTTATATAGTAAGTATTGGATTTCAAAGAACTAATGCCAATAGTAGCTTGTATATCAAAGAAGGACCTCAAAACAAAATACTATTAGCAGAGATATTTGTTATTGATATACTATTTACTGGACATGATGATTTATGCAAAGCATTCTCCGAAGCTATTGTATGCACCCTAAAATGGTCGTCTAGACTTTGGGCCCCATTTATCATTTTATCAAATTTCTGAATCAATGCTTTGGAATATTTTTAATTCAAATCAATTTCCTTAATCAAATTGTAATTAATTCAATTATTTCAATATTTCCTAAGGTTTGACCATTTTTATTTAATTAAAATATTTAATCTCCCTTTTAATTAAATAAAATTCCTCTTATTTAATTAAAAGATTTAACCTCCCTTTTAATTAAATAAAATTCCTCTTATTTAATTAAATTCAATTTCGGCCATTTAATTAAATAAAATTCTTCTAATTTATTTAATTGAAAGAAAATCTCTCTTTTAATTAAATAAATAAAAATCTCCACTTAAAGCACTTTAATTGATGAAAAAGGAAATAAATTAAATAAAAATCCCTTTTTCCTCACATCTTTCTAAGTGGTGGGATTTTTGTCTCTTAATCATAGCCTTTGATTTTTGCCTCTTAATCTCAATCATTCACTTTCCTTTAAAAGGAGACCTCTCCTTCTCATTTTCATATTAGAGTTTTTAGTATTGTTATGTTGCAGGTTTGGAGAGCA
>MU227649.1:7290226-7334823 GCA_018584345.1 Thuja plicata
TAGATTAGATATCATTTTCATGCATTCGAATCTCTCGTTTCATGGTGTATTTGCAATAGACACAACTAGGTCAATCTGAGGGCCTTCATTTTACATTTTTACACATCCATGACTAGAGAGCTATGGATCGATATTTGAGGCCTCATTCTTGAGCAACCTTGAATGGAATGATTCATAGAAGTGTGACAACTTTTATGCACACAGCTATGAGTATGAAATTTGAAATGTCTATGTTTGGAGAAATAAAATTCTTTGTTGGTTTACAAGTTCATCAGATGAAGGTTGGTATCTACATTACTTAGTCTAAATACATCAAAGAAATACTGAAGAAATTTGGAATGGAAGATTTCAGACCAAGAAGCCAAGGATAAAATAAAATATAACTTAGTTGAAAAGAAGATAGACCGAAAGAAGACCAGAATAGTAAACACACTTGAGAAGAAGTTGTCAGTTAATGAAGAAGAAACAAAACAACAAGAAGCCACTGAGGGATAGTAACCTGTCGGTGAAGGTGAACAAGTGAGTGACTCTGAGTCAACAGAGTGTGATGCACCACCCCCAAAGAAACCAAGGACTACTTCTGGATCAAGGACAAGGAGTTAAACTACAAAAGCAGACTCACCACCGGTTAAGAGGGTATGTGCACCAAGTTGTGGACCAAAAAGGGGGGTATAAGTGGACACATTTTTTCTAAAATTGGGTACACTTGAACTTGGAACAGGTGTTTGAGGGTCATTCACTCAAAATAAGAAGATGTGTAAAATAAAAAAATTGTAGTACTCTGAATTTAGTTTCTAAAACACTAAATTTTTTAAAAAACCGATAAGATTAAGAGGGTCAAACCTTGCGTGCACGAAAACATGTTCTTGATTTTTTTGGAAAAAACATAACATAGTTGTTTTCGTGCACCATACAAAAGATATAGTTATATTCAGTATTTAATAAATCCCTTTAGTAGGATGATAGGTAACAGTTAGATCTATAATTTGTGTATTTGTTTGTAATTTTCCAATGAGTATTTTTTCAGTGATTTTTTGAAGTGATAGCATCCTAAAAATTTGGTACATGTTTGTGCGCTGGGCATAACTTGCATCAAAATAATTGAAAATGAATTTTTTTTAAAAAGTGTATAGAATCAAGTGTAGAGAAATAATATTTAATTTATTGACAAAAGTTATTAAAAAATTGGTAGACATATGTCTGTGAGGACAATCAAGACACTTGTAAAGAAAATTAAAGTTTACTATGCTAATGTTGTCCAAAAATAGAAAAAATTATATGGTTAGAAAGCTGAGAAGACGTATGAGATTATGGTGAAAATTATAATGCTACCCAATTGACAAATCGAAAACCTGGTGAAGATAAATTTGAGAATTCATATTACAAGATAAAAAAATGTCTAAAAGTACAAAAATGGAGGGAAAATGAGCCTCCAAGCCTTTGGGTCATTTTCCAAAGCTCTTCCCAAGCCATAACCTGATCAAGTTTCTAAATTTCAAATAACCTGATTGGGTTATGTAAAGAAAAAAGTACATTTTCAACTCCTCCATAACCCGATCAAGTTTTGGAGAAGAAAACACGCAATTTTGACTTCTTCATAACCCGATCGGGTTATGAAGAAGTAAAAATTACTCTCTCTCTCTCTCTCTCTCTATCTATCTCCTACTCCTACTCCTACTCCTACCCCTACTCTCTTTCTCTCTCTCAATCCTCCTTTGTTCTTTTTTTTTTAGAATCGGATCAAATTCTAAGTACTTAGGAGGATTGAGTCATTATGTTCTCATAACCCGATCAAGTTTTGAGTAATTAGGAGCACTAATCCTTTATGTTCTCATAACTCGATCGGGTTCTGTGGAATTAGGAATGTTTCTTTATTCAATGGTCTTAAAACAATCATTGCAAGTTGTTTTGAGGTCTCGCAACTATTTTTATGTTGTTTTACTCCAGGAACATATAGGTTTGCACTTTTTTGCATGTTTTTTCTTTGCAGTGATTGAAAATTGTGTTTTCTATTAGTGTTTTTAATGTTATTTTACCATTGTAAGTTCTCATTTCAAGAAAATGATTGATTTGTTCTTATTTTTGGATTTGATGTTCACACGTTATTCTATGTTCATGATATTATTCATAGGGTCCATTCAATACGAACAATGGGAAAGAACAAAAAGAGGAACAATTCAGAAATGAGATATGAAAAAGGTAATACAAAGGGATCCCATAAGGAGAATATGACAAGGTACATCATCAAATTCAAGAAACGTAAGTGATGAAAATGAAAATGTTAATGTTAATGTGAAAAGTGCACCATTTCAATTCGATGTCATTAATGAACAAAATGCACATAATTAAAATGAAAATCATCAACATACACCAATTGAAATGAATCCAATAAATACACCTAATTCATCTAATGAAAATGTAGAGCATGCAACTGTGTTAACACCTCCTAGAATAATTTGTAGAAAACCAAAGTTTCTAATTGGCCTTGATGAAAATATTTTGAGGCCAATGCATGATAAAATGTTGGAAATAAATTCTAGAAGAATTGTTAAAAAGATTTGGAATAACTATTTTTAAAAATTAAATCAAAGTGTAAGACGTCAAGTAGTTGTCGAAATGATTAAGAATCTAAAATTTAGAGAGACAATGACAATTGTGGGGTTGAGAACATATGAAAATAGTACTGAGAGAACCATTGTGAGAAATATATTCAATGCATACCAAGTCATTGGGTCACAATCACGCAGCAAAGATGCTAATGTTACTTGACGTGATCTCACATCAACTATAATGGGAAATGAAATGAAAAAATATCATATAGTAAGCAAAAAAAGACAGTCATTAAGGATATGTAGATCAAAATTACATAGAGCCTTACAAAGGTGAGACAAAATTGAGGATCCAAACACTAATTCTCTTTGGTCATTCTCGGGTAGACTCCCATGCAAGGACAAGGTTGTTGTTGATGCATTAAGAACATTAATTGAAAAGTTTTGGCATGACAACACAAGGGTTTCACCCAACCAAAGAGACGTTGTTAGGAGGAGAATCAGATCTACAAATCTTATGCCACATCCAAAACACTTTTTGGATATGATACAAACACAATTTTATGAAATATTCCTCCAAAGTTTTCCTCAAATTAAAATTAGTCAAAGATTTTTTGAAATGACAAAACCCTTTTACATCAAGATTAATCATGCGTGCACTACATGTTGTTGCAAGGTACATATTGAATTTTCCATGCATTATGATATATATCGTCATGTTTGTTGTACTTTGCAAACTAATACTATTTTTTAGGAATGTGGTCTTCAAGCACCTCCTACATCATCAAGAGATTTTATGTCAAGTGTATTATGAAATCGAGATGATGGTTACATTTATTATAAGGTGATGTGTTTGAATGGATCTTGTAGTGCATGTGGTGGTATGAGAAAGTTGCAGATATGTCACCATCTAAAGAGCACAAATGAGATTGGAAATACACTAGTTTCTTTTGGAAAATACAAGACAATAACTTATGGTCTAAAAGATGGAAAAGAACTTAAGAGGTGTGAGTTAGTGAAAAATGATATATGCCTAGCTGATTTTATGAAGATATTTAAAGAAAAACTAGTTTATGAGTACATACATCATTCACATAGAGCTAGGTGGTTGGATGAGCAATTCAAGATATGTAAGGACACTTTTCCCTTTGGTACTATTGTCTCCATTGTTAATTTTTCTTAGAATTATACACTTAAACCTCAGAATTAAGTGCAAGAATTTTATTACCATTCTATACAAGTGACGATCTTTGTACATATAGCATTCTTGCATGCACATGATAGCAAAGACATGGATATAAAGGTTTTAAGAGAGTATCACTTCTACATCAGTGATGATCGCACACATTCATCAGAGTTTGTGCAAGGTTTCTTCAAAGTTTTCTAAGAGAATTTAAGGGAAAGAGGTATTGAGTACAACCAACACATAATATGGTCAGATAATTGCATCTCACAATTCAAGAATGCAAGGATGTTCTATTGGTTGAGTAGGATGCACGTGACAAGTGGCATTCAACATTTTTGGAATTTCACGGAGGCTGGGCATGGAAAAGGCGAGCATGATGGTGTGGGTTCATGTGTAAAAAGAGCTCTTGCTAGAGGTGAAATGAAGTACGAAGGTGGTGCAGAGTTAATAAATGCACAAACAATTGTGCGATGGTGCAACTCTATAATTGGAATAGGTAATGAAGGTAAGTCTATGTTTAATAGGTTTTTTGGTTGATAAACGAGTCTAACATTAGAAAATATCTAGATTGTTGTACACTTACAGGATCAAGTGACATGCACTCATTTAGAAGTTCAAATGCAACATCACTAGGTATTTATACTAGATTAATGCTATGCTTTTGCTTGTCTTGTATGAATTTTGCGTGGGAGGAATGCGAATCAAAAGAGTGAGTTGATGAATGGTCTTATACACCTTTGCAATCACTTGATACATATCAACTTCCTAGAGCAATACAATTGATCCAGTTTGAAGCATCAGTGGATTTTGATCACATATTTGACCTAGTTGAACTAGGTAATTTCTCAATTTATTCTTCATTTTGAGACTTACCCTTCATTTTGAACCAGATAATTTCTCAATTTCTTAAGTGTTTAGGGTGTTAAATTATCCCTCTATAAATTGGAGGTCATGTATATGTTTTTGTTGTAGATGAGAACAATAAGGAAGGTACTGATTACTTTTTGTGTTGTTGTATTGAGGGCAAAAAGAAATTGACAACTACAGTCATTGATGGGGAGGGTATTGATTACCCAATAGGATCCGTTGTTGTCACAGGGACATGGCTTAGAAGGTATGCTATCAAAATATAACATGTTCTTTTTTGATGAGTTTTAGACCTCTTACCATCATTCTATTACACTTTATATGTTGAATTTTGTATTCATTTATGTTTCTATGAAATGTAGGTACCCTATCCAAAAATCCAAGAAGTGGTTGTTTGAGGACTATGAGACATAGACATTTTGCATTACTCGAACCTTATTGTTGCAATAAATATTGAATTGATAAAGTATACTGGTAGACCTCGTAAGAAGAATTTATGGAAAAATCATGAATATAAACATGAGGCAATACATGACACAATAAGGGTTAGAGCCAATCCAGATGGTTTGCTCAATTAGTTATGGGCCATCATGAAGAATCATTCTACAAATGGTAGAATTATTTTGACAATTTTGTATATAAATTTTGTGAAACAGTCTAACTTCACTTTTTTGTAAATATAAATGACTATGAAGTGGTCTACATGCATATTTGGAGACCACATTTTGTATATTGAAAGAAGATACAATTGTATATAAAAGTGGCCCTGGGTTGACTTGTATATATACAGAGGGTCCATATTTTGTATAGTTTACTATGTACCATTTAACTAAGAGGATATGAGTGAATTATGATTCATTACAATTATAACAATGGCTCATGCAGTGGATATCTCATGTTTCTCTAAATTACAATAATGGTTCATGTGTAGTATTTATGTACATGTATGTTCATTTTCATATTATAGCTTTGTCATGCATTGTATTTATGTATGTATGTTCATTTTTATATTATATATTTTCCATGTGTTTTATGTTTGAATTGTTTTACATCTATTACAATCAAAATTATGGTGTTATATGTTATGCTTTGTGGACGTTTGAATTGTTTTACTTCTATTGCTGCTCAATTTAGCTTAGTGCACCTTGGGAACACTTTGGCCTGACTTGCGCCAAAATTTTCTTGATGGTTTGCAATAAAAAAATGGTATCCCATAATGTTTAACCGGCCAAGTGGAGATAATGGAGCTAGCAGTTTGGTCCCACGATGAACAGTTTGAAAGATGCATCATTGAGCAACTTTCAACTGAGCAACATTGCAACTTTTTGCACCAACCAAGATCGGGTTAGCAAATGGAATCCAAGTGGAATATCCTATAATTGAGCCATGTAATTTTATTTCTTTCTAGGATGGTCCTTGTGCACTTCACAAATCTCTGATATCTCTCATGAGGTCCGAGATATGGCTCTCCAAAAATTGCTGCCCAATTTGGCTTAGTGCACCTTGGGAACACTTCAGTATGACTTGCGCCAGAACATTACTGATGGTTTGCAAGAGAAAAAGGGTCTCCCCTAGTGTTTACCCAGCAAACTAGAGCTGATGGAGTTGACGGTTTGGTCCCACGACAAATGGTTTGAAAGATGCACCATTGAGCAACTTTCAACAGAGCAACACTACAACTTTTTGCACCAACCGAGATCGGGTCAGAAAATGGAATATGAGTGGAATATCCTAGAAATAAGCCATGTGCTTCTAGACCCAAGATGATCCTTGTGCACTTCACAGATCTCTGATATCTCTTATAAGGTCCAAGATACGGCTCTCCAAAAATTGCTGCCCAATTTAGCTTAGTGCACCTTGGGAACACTTCAGTCTGACTTGCGCCAAAATGTTCTTGATGGTTTGCAAGAAAAAAAAGGTCTCCCCTAGCATTTACCTGAACAACTAGAGATTATGGAGCTGATGGTTTGGTCCCACGGCAAACATTTTGAAAGATGCACCATTGAGCAACTTTCAACTGAGCAACACTGCAACTTTTTGCACCAATCGAGATCGGGTCAGAAAATGGAATCTGAGTGGAATCTCCCATAACTGAGCCACATTATTATAGGCCTTCCCAATATGGTCCTTGTGCACTTCATAGATCTCTGATATCTCTCATGAGGTCTGAGATATGGCTCTCCAAAAAATGCTGCCCAATTTGGCTTAGTGCACCTTGGGAACACTTCGGTATGACTTACACCAGAACATTCTTGATGGTTTGCAAGAGAAAAAGGGTCTCCCCTAGTGTTTAGCCAGCCAAATGGAACTGATGTAGCTAATGGTTTGGTCCCATGACAAATGGTTTGAAAGATGCACCATTGAGAAACTTTCAACTGAGCAACACTACAACTTTTTGCACCAACTGAGATCAGGTTAGAAAATGGAATCTAAGTGGAATCTCTAGGAACTGATCCATGTGCTTATAGGCCTTCTGAAGATGGACCTTTTGCAATTCAGAGGTCTCTAATATCTCTCACAAGGTCCGAGATATGGCTCTCCAAAAATTGCTACCCAATTTGGCTTAGTGCACCTTGGGAACGCTTTGGTACGACTTATGTCGGAACATTATTGATAGTTTGCAAGTGAAAAAGGGTCTCACCTAGCATTTTCCCAGCCAAGTGGAGCTGATAGAGCTAACGGTTTGGTCCCACAATGAATGGTTTTAAAAATGCACCATTGATAAAATTTCAACTAAGCAACACTACAACTTTTTGCACCAACCAAGATCGGGTCGGCAAATGGAATCCGAGTGGAATCTCCCAGAACTGAGCCACATTCTTTTAGGCCTTCCCAAGATGGTCCTTGCGCACTTCACAGATCTCTGATATCTCTCACGAGGTCTGAGATATTGCTCTCCAAAAATTGCTACCCAATTTGGCTTAGTGCACCTTGGGAACACTTTGGTACGACTTGCACTGGAACGTTCTTTATGGTTCGCAAGAAAAAAAGTGTCTCCCCTAGGATTTACCTAGCTAACTATAGCTGATGGTGCTGACGGTTTGGTCCCATGATGAACGGTTTGAAAGATGCACCATTGAGCAACTTTCAAATGAGCAACATTGCAACTTTTTGTGCAACTTTTGACACCATTTGTGCAACTTTTGACAATGTTGCAAAATGTTGCTATTAGGACCTCTAAACCTATTTAAAGGACTTAGAAGACCCTTATATCCTATATTAGGAGATCTATTAGACCAAAAACATCAAACCTACTTATCCTATCATAGGTCATGAGTATAATCAACCGTAAGTTTATAAATACACTTTAGATGGATTGACTTTACAATGAGACCAATCTACTCAAAATGAATGGTTTATCTCAAGGATCTAACCATGATTACAAATATGTGAAGATGAAACAATGAAGATTCCTATCCATTCCTGGTGTTTCTTGGGTGCCCTACATAAAAGACCTCTCTAATTTACATTATATAGAGCATGAAAGATAAACCTACAAACATAAATTCACATAAGTAATGGAGTGCATACATATAAAGCATGAAAGATACATCTAAATACAATGTATCACATCAAGGATTAATTCACTTAAATCATAAAATTGCTTATGTCCTAGAGAAAACATGTAGTACATACATTATGAAGCATATACATGAATTCACTTAAGTCATTCACGTAGGTCATACACATGAATTTAGGTTATGAGTCATATCCATGAATATACATGAAGTACACACACAAGTACATTAATTTATCAAAACACACATGCATATACACAAGTCATGTGAAACGAGAATACACTTAAGACATAAACATCCAACTATCAAATTCAAGGATAAAATTTTAAGTTTCATATATAACAAAATAAACAATAATAGCATACATATCAATACATGGCCTACATGCCAAATCCATAATAGAGTTACAAAAAAAAACATCAACTATGTCCAGGTCGATATATACAATGTACAAATGTCACACATATATATATATATATATATATATATATATATATATAATTTGGTCATTCAATGACCACAACTAGATCTATACAATGTCTCAATATATCTATGACTGTGGTGGATCATCAAAATTGAGCTTCTTCGCAGCAACACTTGGTTGACTAAGTCTCTACACAAGAACAATTCAAATGCTAAGCCATATATATTATCTAAAAATAATATCATAATAAATAAATATTGGGCTGTAATTTGCATACTGAAGCCTCAGCTGGATCTCTTATGCTTGCGCTGACTGATAAACAAAATGGGCTCCATCATGGGTGAGAGGGACTCCTAGAAAAATGGCCAGGTAGAGGAAGGACGGGAAGTGGTGAAGGGTCCTACAACAGAAAAAATAATAGAAAATACATGTTATAAAAAAGAAATACTAAAAAATAAGAAATGCATGGACTAAAAAGAAAATGCATACCGTAGCTGGATCTCCTGTGCTAGGCAAGGGATCGCTAGGAAGTGGAGAAGGGTTTCCCTCATCTGAGGCAGATATGACCAATTCCTATATGAAAATTCATAGAAAATTAAATACTAATAGAGTAACATGATTTCTAAAATAGTTTGAACAAACAAGAATGCAATTGAAAGTAAATATGAAAACGTGTTACCTTCTCCCTCTCTTGAACATCAGCAATATCTGGGCCATTCATTAGTTTAGTGAAATCCAAATGATTCTACATGTATACAATAAAGAAGTCAAGTGCATTCATAAATATAGACCAAATTGAAATGTTTATAATACATTTCAACAAATATACTTAAATTGGACTTAATTACATAAGAGATATTATATGATACCGCATGGGTTCAATTAAAACTATAAACAAGAGGTGTGAAAAATAGGATACCACATAGCTCTCTATGCCAAAGTCAATGGCAGAAAGGGTGACATCCTTAATCTCAGAAATCTGAGCCCCTCACAAGCCCTATAAAACACTAAATAAATATATAAGCAATAGTTTACAATGAAGATTATGATTCACTTGAATTCCACAAATGATTATGCTCCACTTAAATCTATTATCACAAGTTTATAATCAAATTTTACGAACCATTATTACAATATAAAATTTTGAACTCTTCTTTCACACACAAGACTATTCTTTAACAAATTTGTAGGCACAGTTAGAGAAGGATGGTCTAGATTATATTCGTAGGGGTCAAAGATTAGGACCACTTTTGCAGCATGTAATGGGACTATTGTAGCCTACCAGTGAGTATGTTTTAGTGTGTTTACCCTTATCATGGAGGGATTTAGAGTGCTTTTAGGTTGAGATTATGGTGCAGGAGAACCTCCTAGCACATGGAGTCTCATAAATATTGCAGACCCTTGATGTTCTTAATGCACCCTTGGCCCAAAGGGACCCAAGAAATCTTGTACTTCAAGGCTTTAGAATTAGTCTGTCATTGAGATCCAATTGTGAGACCTAGTTCCAAGTTTGGGAACTTATAAGCCACTTCATACACTATGGTCATGGGATTTTTACTATAGTCATGGGATTCAACTCTGTATAAAACCAACTTGTCTAGATTTCCCTATGTTTTAGCCTTCAAATGCAACTAGTTTGGTGAAGAGATCCTACCTATAACTCCAATTATCATGATTTTTTCTCTACAACTCTGGTTTTTGTTTATTTCTAAGAGTTTCACATTGTTTTTCAAGTTTGAAGTGTTTCCACCATGGGAATTGGATAATATCTAGTGGAAAGCTTCTTTGTAATATGCTTTCAAATATTATACAAATTTTTTTTGTGTTGATGCAAGGAGATGGCCATATGATCGAGCCCTAGGTGTATATCTCAATGTATGCACCAAATTTGAATATATACAGTATTCTATAACTTCTAGAGATCCAAGTACCAAGGGACCTAATTGTGGATTTGATGTTGTTTTGTGAATACCTAAGTGTTCCAATTGGTTTCAGAAGGAAACACTTCCATTTTCTAGCACTTCCTTCTTTAGTGGAGGCCTGATTAGCCATCTAGTCCAGTATGAGATTGTTTGACTTAGCCTCTATTTTTACCCCTCAAACCTTGGTGCTCTTGGTTAGATGTATCTTAGTAAAGGGTATTTGAATCTATTATTTAATCCCTATTTATTTTGGGGCTTTCTAAAGTTAACTTGACTGTACTGCCTGGATAGGGCTACTAGCATTTGACTAGACAATTTAGCAAATGCCTTCAAAGGTCTCAATTAGTTTGATTGTGTGCATGGACCAAGTCCATTTTGATTCCTCCATGATTTCTAAGGTCCCCATTGATCATTGTGTGGGCTTGTAAGCATTGTAACCATTTTTGCACTAAGACTAGTGGCTTGGGTCTTAGTAAGCCTCTTCATGATGAACCCATCTCTATTGTCTGCAACTCATAAATCTCATGGTGGTATTGAGGTTGTATTTTGCATCAATTTTTAAAGGTTTGAGAGTTAGGGTTTGCCACTCTTTATAGAGAGTTAAGGGATTTAGCTATTGGATCATCATGCCCTTGACAATTGCATCAGAGTAGGTGGTATGGGCAGTGATGAAAATATTTGGGGTGCTAATGAACCTAGGGTTTAGATGGGTTCTTTTTTATGGTGAAGATATAGACTAGTATATGTGGACTATCCTAGTATGACAGTGAAATTCCAGAGAGTAAAGTTTACTAAACTAGAAAGTGAATGTGCTTTGAGCGATAGGATAGCGACCTTGTGATAAGTTGAGGGGTTCTTGGGGTGTCTTATAAGTTATATTTTTGGAGTCTTCAGAAGGCCATGGAGGTGTATTGAAGGATTAAGGATAATCACAATCAGTGAACAACCATAGATTGTATTCATGATTTTGAACAAGAAATAAGAGTAAAAGAATGATGGTTGGATGTTCTGAATGATGTTCAGGGTTGACTCAGAAGCCAATATGTCATTGGTTGGGGTATGAGTCTATGCATGAGTTCAACATTGGTTGAATAGAGTCCAAGGATGGAGGGCGGGAGCTCAAATCAATTTGAGTCATGATCACTAGACAAGGAAGTGAGTTCCTTGAGTTGAATTACATTAGAAAAAAATATTTGAACATAAAGAAATAGCAAACAAACATACACTAAGTTACCACCATACAAATTATTAAGATATGATATTTTCAAAATAATGTACTATTCTATTTTAGGAATATTTATAAAACATTACCTCAGGTGTTTGAGCTACCCATCTACATCTACTATAACGAGCACTCCTTGGTGTGCTTGTACCACCACCTCCACCCTATAATGCATATTCTTCATGCATCAATTTAGATTCTTCTATACATAAAATTTTATTTACTTTTAACAGATTTAGGTAATTAATTAAAATAACATGTCAAAACACAACTTTAAACAAACCTGTGTCGGCTATGTACCATACACCATTGACAATAGATCATCTTTGAGGGCCACATCCTTAGTAGGGGATGCCTAACATCTTCTCCCAAAATGTACACATGAATGGGATGTCAAAACATCCACACTCACTTGACTATCCACCCCATCACATATACCATTACAACTGATGCAGATATGCTTAATGGGATGGGCTGACCTTGCAAATGTATCTGATGATAATGGAGCTCGCACGGGATGAGATGATCCTAATGGTGCATTTGATGATGATGGAGCTGGTGTGGGATGGGATGATCCTAATAGCACATCTGATGAGGATGGAGGTGGTGCATGCACTGATCCATCCTCTCCAACTAACTAAGTGTCATGCTGGATAATGACATTAGTCAATGATGCAGATGCATAAAGATTCTGTATATCCACAGACTTCTTCACCACTACTTGGACCACAACATTAATGAGGGTTTTTCTCATAGTATGCCTCCTCTCTTGTGGTTGGGTAATCCTATGTGCCCCAGGTCCTATGTAGAGCCTCTCCATCTACCCTAGAACTCACGAAAGTCAAAGTAATTTAGTTTCTCACTAAGGATAAACTCATAGTATAGCTTCCTCAAAAAATATAAAGGCACCTCATTATTATTACAAGGCGGCTGGTCAAATACCATGTACCACCTATCCCAAAAAGATTATTTCATCC
This sequence comes from Thuja plicata, assembly GCA_018584345.1. NCBI lineage: Eukaryota > Viridiplantae > Streptophyta > Pinopsida > Cupressales > Cupressaceae > Thuja > Thuja plicata. The sequence continues at coordinate 7,302,892 of MU227649.1, forward strand.
CCCTATGAGCACACCAATGTATAGTAAACCATTTTGTATTAACTTCTAGGGAATTGCTAGTATTAGGATCGGTAAAAAGGGAGCATATGTCACATTTTTCTATGCCTTATCTTTTCACATCCTCATTTATGATAAACCATTAGCATAATATGGATGAGACCTATCCCTCCATGAACCCCATTTTGTCACTTCTTGAGACACCTCATTTGCACTATTGGGCATTTTTTCTAATGTAGTGGAGAGGTTAGAGTGATGTTGAAGACCAGAAGCCTTCAACCTATTAACTAATATATTAATTTGTGCACTATTTTGGTTAAGGCATTGTATGAGGTCCTCTTGTGTTGCATTTACATGATCTAATGGCACATGTGGAGGGTTTATGAGTGGTGGTGGTTGTGGATGAGGAGAATTTTGAGGAGGGTTTACAGGTGGCGATGGTGGTGAACAAGCAGAATTTTGAGGAGGGTTTATAGGTGGCGATGGTGGTGGACGAGGAGAATTTGGAGGAGGATTTACGGGGGGGTGGTCTTTCATTTATTTTTCCTCTTCTGGGGTTGTTTGATGAATCTGATATGAAATTAATTTAAAAGAAAACAAAAAATCAATATCATAACCTAATTTGATAAAAAATGCAAAAAAATAAAAATAAAACAACAAAAACAATAATACATACCTTTCTTACATGGTGCCATTGCTAGAAAATGTGCAAATTGTTGAATATTTCTTGTTTTCTTCAAATCTCGGTCGAGTTCTTTGGCATTTTTGGTCTCCTAAGCTTTGGTTGCTCTGTAGTTTAGGTATTAGAAATGGCCTAAGTCATGGGCTGTCTAAAGTATAATATGTTTCTAATAACCCGATCGAGTTATTAGGAACATCTTAGAACCCGATTAGGTTATTAAAAAATATTATTTCTAATAACCCGATCGAGTTAATCAAAACATCTCAGAGCCTGATCGGGTTAATCGAAACATCTCAGAACGTGATTGGGTTCTTAAAAAGTTAAAGTTTTTTTTAATAATACTGTCTAGGCTTGGTTACCAAGCCTAGTAAAATTTAAAATTTTCAATAACCTGATTGGGTTATATGAAATTTGAATTTTTTTAAAGATGTGTCCACTTTTTTGGTCCACAACTTGGTTCACACACCCAAGAAAGGACAAGTGAGGACTTATTAAAGAAAGCCTCAAACCGGGTAAACATCATAACCAAAGAGGAGAAGGAGATCAATCTGAAGCAAGGAAGATAAGGAAGACACTGAACACAATGAACGACTTGAAAATAAAAAATTCCTACCATAATTGCTAAGATTGTTGCATCAATCATCAAGGCAGGTAGGATATCAGGTCCTAAGATCAGACAATGGCTAACCCTGAAATCCGAGGATCATAATAAGATAGAAGAATCCATCATCAAGACAACATGTGTATTCAAATATATACCTATACAGTTTGATAAGATGATGCCACAAGAAATTAAAGATATGTTATCAGCAATGTGGACATTTGCACTAAATTATGAAAGACAAATAAGGGAAAGATCCCTAATTTCAATTATGCGACCCGAGTAAAAAATGGAAGAAATTGATGAAAGGATGAAGATGCATTCAAAGAAGTTCTCAGAAAAATTGAGAGCCTAAAAAGAACTACAGGGAAGATTAATAGAACTTGACAAAGAAAGTGATGATACTTGGAGAAAAATACTCAATGTACCTAAAGAGGACACAAACTCTGAGAGAGTATTAGAACTTGCCAAGACCCCTCACAATGAAGATAAAGAGGCAACACCGAGCCCTGAACACATCTTCATAAATGACACTAAGGACATCAATGCAATTGAATTGACAACATAGGCAAGCAAGGCCATGGATGATGTACCTTAGATTTTCCAGTCATTAAAGGACACAACAGATGTCAAAATACAAGATGTGATAATAATAGATATCACTGGAGATCCTACTGATGATGAAAAGGTAGATGAAGATGTCACTGGTTCCACCAAGCAAACCAAGGAACATGACACAACAATGGATGCTGCATAGGTTAATATACCAGGAAAAATACCATTATTGATACAGGATATCAATATCATCTCAGAAAAAGGAGAAGTCATCTGACCATGATGCAAGCATACCTGAGGATAAAGGTGAAGAAGAGTAGAAAAGCACAAATGATGAACAAAAAGTAATAGATGGAGAGTAAAAATATGCAAGTGAAGAAAAAGGTGATGCCACACTAAAGGATACTGGAGGAGAAGCTGAAAATAAAGCTAAGGTTTATGTGAAGATGTCCACTACCAAAAAATAGGTAACTACCAAGCAACAGGTAAAAGGAACAACACACCCAAAGCCTTCACCAAGTACATCTGACCAAGAAAAGGATCTTTCTATGGTACTACACACATCTGCATCCAACAAAATTGCAAAGAAAAACAAGTAGAAGAATAAAAATCTAGTCACCTTGGATGAGATAATAGAAATACCTGACTATGATCCTAGGATATTGGATCCAGAGTCACTAATAAAGTATGCAGAATCATGTAAAATGAAAGTTATACAAGACAAACTCAAAAAGGAGACCAAGGACACATAGATACTAGAAATTACAAAGGATATACTATTGTAGATTGTACTTGACATTGACATTGATCAAAATGCACCTATTCTTGATCAATTAGTAGTTCTTACTGAAGCCATCACATCACAGAATGTAGATGCAGAGAAGGCAATAGAAGAACGTGCAGAGAAGAAATACCAATACAAGCTAACAAAAAAAATCAGACAAGAAGTGGTAGAGAAAAAGGTAATGCTATCTAAACTGGTCAATACAATGGAACCAATTATTTTAGAAGTTATCACCTTAATTCAAAAGTTATGCACCTTAGATAAATTCATTAAGGAGAGTAGTGAACATATTGCAAAAATAGATGCAAATCTTAATGCTAGTACCCAAGGACTTACAACCAATGAAAATGCATTCAAGTTGCATTATGAAAAGATTATGGAAGAAAAAATGTTGAGACTTGACATTCTAGAGGCATAATCCAAATTCAGAGATGAGGTAATCGAGCTCCACGCACTACTTCTACTGAATCTCACGTTACTGTAACAACATATGACTTCAGCAAGACAATTGATTGCGACCCTGGAAATGTCTGTAATAGAAATCATATATGATATGCATGCAAGAATCACCTTGGAAATAATCACCCTTGAACACCTCAAAGAACAATGGGAGAAGCAAATGGAGGAAATTAAAAAATCCCATTCCCACATTTTTGACAAATTGTAAGTATTACACCTTTGCCAGTACTATTAAAAAAATGAGGAATTGATATGATAAAAGGGAAATGATTTGGTTTGATAAGGTGAAAGAGGGAGATGATAGAATAAGAATTATACGTATAAAGGAAAGTGTATATACATGTACATATACTATACTAATGCATGCACATAGGAGGAGTCATATTGACAAAGTGAACACATAGTGTATATACTAAACATTTTAGTTTTACACATATGGGTTTTTTGATACTAATGTCAAAGGGGGGATTGATGATCATAGTTTTTCATTAGTATACAAAGGAAATAATTTTTGAACTATCAGTAACATGATCACCAAAAGATAGGTTTAACAGTGCAACCTGACACAACAGTTCACAAAGGTCACCGAAAATACTAAGTACACTATCACCGACAGAATGATTACAGTGTAAACCAACATACAAGTTGACAAAGGAACCTAATAGAGAAGTTCAAAGTGAACATTGACAAACAGTCTATAGAGAAACCTGAGAAGAATAATATCAATAGGGACATCACCGAGGAAAGACTACAGATCAACCCGAGCACCAGTCTACCGAGAGACAACTTTAATTCTGAGAAATGTAGATCTTAGTTACACGTCACATCAGACACTTGAGTTTTATATTTAGCTTAAAGATTAGATTTAAATCCATTTCTTGAGGGACAAGTAAAGAAATTGTAATTGTTATAATTAGTCAAAATAATTATAAGCATGAAAAGTAGGAGATCAAGGTCAAGTTATAAACCTTTGATCATAGAGTTATCATTGTAAAGCGTGAAACCTATTTAGGTCAATTCATTGTATAAATAGATGTGCAATCAATCAAAATAAAATAATGTGAGGATGATTGTAGCCGAAGAGCACATCTAAGGATCAGATGCAAAGTTTCAAGCAGAAGGACAACAAAAGATGAAATTAGTTATAAAGAAAAAGATTCAAGGCTACCGAGCAAAACAAAGGTATTAATTAATCACTATAAGTGATACTTCATATTATAAACTTAAAGGATCCGTACTCAACAATTCAATATTGCATATAACTAGGTCAACAATTATTTTTTACTACATTCTAAAAAGTGTAGGAAATAGAAGAAATCCTTTAAGAAGGTGGATTTAACAATCCTTTTGTAAATCTCTTAATCGAGTTTACACTAAACATTGTTGATAGATTTATTAATAGAGTAGACCTTAACACGTCTAAATATGATACTCCTAACAAGGTAAGATCATCAAAAGTGACCAAACTTGTAAGCCTTAACCAGCATCTTCCATTCTGCCTATAGTGAACTTTTCTGGGTTTCATCCCCACGACAATTTTTACCTTCTAACAGGGGTTTTCTGCATTACCAATTCTTGTGTCATGTGTCATTACATTTCATGAACATTTCCATGGATGTTTACTTACAAATCAATTTTATGAATTGATATTACATGCATAAATATAGAATAGAAACTATGGTCGGTAATGCAAGGAATTGATTACTAAAGGATTAAAGGTTAAGTGATAAAAAATTTTAAGGTTACTGATTCACCCCTCCCCTCTCAGTACACACCATTCCATTATTCCAACGATTGGTATCAGAGCTAGATCTCTTATTTGGAAAATTTTAAATCACTTGAGAGAAAAGATCATACAATGGAAAGGTATAAGCTAGACAAGAATATTGAGAACCAAAAGTTGTAAATATAGATCTTCTATGAGAAATACAAAGAAGATAGAATCAAGATGAGAGAGCTACTGGATGAAAGAAGGGTTACAGTATCTCACTGTAATGAAATAGACTATGATGAAGAAGAGATAACTGATTTGTTTAAGTCATCAGGATCTACATCTAGCAATACATCAAACACATATGAAGGAATCAAGACAAGTCTAAATGAAATCAATAAACATCTCACTAGACAAGTGAAATCACTACAAATCAGTCAAGAGACACAGATGGTAAGGATGATTGAGGTTATGAACAATGCTAGACAAGCTAAACAAGAAATAAAATTAGCTATTGATGACATGAGGAAGATCACTGAAAAGATACAAGAGAGAGAACTAGAAATACAAAGACTTACTAAACATCATCATGAGATGACCAATCAAATTGTTCTTATGAGTCATGAGGCAAACCAAGTGAACATATAATTGAATGGAAAATTGGAATCTATTGGTGAGCTAAGACAAGAAAATGAAAAACTAAAGCATGAAGTACTTGGATTCGAAAACAAAAAAATGATATGATTAAGAAAGTTGAAAAAAGCACAAAAAAATGGATAATTTTCTGGATGGACAAAGAAGATTCAACAACAATACCAGTCTAGGGTATACCAAGCATGGAGAATCATCATACCAAGCTGATAAAAGATGTTTACACAAATCCAAGACCAAGGAAGCACTCATGCAATCACTATGGAAAACCAAGCCACACATCAAATGTTTTTAGGAGAAAAGCTAAAGGTATTCCTAAATCCACATCTACATTCATAGGAAATTGTCATAACTGTAACAAGAAAGGACACAAAGCACATAAATGCAAATCTATAGTGAAACAACCAAAGAAGGAAACCTTCATGGAAAAATATTGTTCTACTTGAAAAATGCAAAGGAACACATCTCTTAAATGTAAAATGAAGGGAAAAAAAAGCATGGAAGCCTAGATAACAAGAAAATGCTTATCAATCGAAAAGAGTCGGTAACTCATATGTTTGGGATTACAACACATGGGCGAATTGAACATCATGTTGTAGATATGGACACATAGCTGCAAATTGCATGAGAAAATGGATGAGAAGGTCTAGAAGCTAGACTAACCCCGTAATGGCATGCTTACACTGTCATAGAGTCATTCATCTAAGCAAGGACTACATTTTTCATTGTCCTCACCTAGGCTATACTTAAGGGGGTGTTAGTGTACATCTATTGAGCCAAATGTTTTTTTAAGCCTAGCTAGGTGTCATACTTAGGTGTCCATATTATATTTGACACAACTCCCTACTACCTTGGGTTGTTGTGCCACCATTCCAGGTTGAAGGAGTCCATCCCAGATTTTATGGATACACTCACTTCTATTTATGTACACTTATTCTTCACTATTGAATGGTAGATTGTCATTGATATTTTGTGCTTGCATTCCAGTTTTAGATCTTGACTCTTTTTTCAATGGTTAACCATGTGTATAGGGAAGAAAATAAGGAAGCTAATTATTTGGAAAATTGGGTAGCTAATTGAAAGTTTTTCGGTGCTATCAGACCACTCAAGGAAATTATTGCATGTAAAAATGCTACTTACCAAACTGATTTCACACAAAATGGCTTAAAGATATAAGATTCTATCATTTTTACCTTGATAAAACACGTGTACTCTATCATACTAAGAAGGATTTGAGGGGATATACAACTATCTCATAACCTACTATCCTAATACTGGAAGCTTAACATGGCATTGATGAATAGTGAAATTCATTAATATGATGTCAAGAAAGTACATATGGATAGAAACTTATAGGTTGAGATTATAAGATGGAATTCCCAACCATTAGACAAGTAGGTATGTGATGTCAATTGGCAGGCTCCCAGATATCATTGCCATCCTAGTTGCTAAATTCAAAATAAGGTGGTGATCTTTTTATATGTGTGTATTTAAATGTCTGTCATGACAACAACTAATAGGATATAAGAAAATTAGAGGCCTCAACTAAAAATAACCAATTCACTTTCAAAATAACATAGCAATTGAGAGTCTTTAGTAATACATAGAAGTTTTTATAGTGTAATTTCATCTTGGTAGGTGACCATCATAATGTATATCTCCATTCACCTACAAAGTAAACAAAGGAAAATGACCTTTCTTGGACTTATTTTGGTCCTTAAGCTTGATTATATGAGAAAATACCCTGACCTCATTACTAATGAGCTATATAAATGGTGTTGGTAAGAGAATTTATTGACTCCACCAAAAAATACAGTGTTAAATTGAACATTACTTCAAGGTTTCTAGATTCCCTACTAGACTTGGGTGGGATGAAGGTGGAGACATTTCTTCTATTGCTTTAAAGGAAGAGTTTCTCATAGATGATATTAGTTGTGTCATATTGGTTTAACTAGGTGTGGGCATTCCTTGGCCCAATGGAATCCCTAAAATGTGGCATCCAGGTGCATTGGTAGAGAAGTAGTCATTCCTCCTAAACATGAATGATGAAAATTTGACAATGCATCGGAGGTTTGTAAGCATTGACAACAATCTCTTGAGGAAATGGGTAGGGATGGATGTCTGGGAGAACTTTAAATTTGTTCGATGAGTTTGTAGATTTGGTTTGTGGTGATGGATTCTATGAGGAAGCCTAAAATGATAAATGGAGCAAAGGTTCTTTTTGAAATTTTGAAGGTTGTCCTAGCTATAATGGTAGGTTTTCTTCAATTGAGTGGTTGTGATGCTAGTAAGACTATAAGTTTCTTTTAAACTTTCAAGGATGGTATTATAAGGAAAATGTCTTTAAAAAATGGTAGTTTTTCTCGATATGGTGTTGGTTTCTAGTTTATGAGCTTGATTTATAAGTGGTTCATGACATTGACTCCCGAGTACCCTTTTTGATAACTCTATGTTATAAGGTTTTGAAAAAATAGGTTTTTGGATGTTGTCATGTGCTTGATTTGTTCGCATGGGTGGCTAGAAACATTATTGTAATGTTTAGGTTGTGTTTATTTATGAGTCATAATTGTAATTTTCTTGCAAATTGTGATACAACGTATCCCATAGCATGCAAATTTTTATATATAAATATAATTATCATAAATTATGTCATGCTTTACGGAGTAGGGAAAAATAATGTAGATAAAATAAAATTTAAATGTTTTTATATTTAGTAATTAAAATATAAAGTAAAATAAATAAAATATGTCCATTTCTTTAGAAAGATATATTTAAGATATTTATACTAGCAATAGTTTCATTTAAATAATAGTTGAATATATGTTAAATTATAAAATGAATAGGTGTTGGGTTGTGTATTTAGAACTGGTGAAAAGTGAATTATTGATGTTTTATCATGATAGTGATCTGTTACTTGATTTATTGATATACTATAGATTCAAGAGTTGAAATGAATCAAATATAAGAGTATTATTTATTCAAATTTAGAAGCATTATCTCATCCTAATAAAAAAATTCATAGAAGAATTGAATTATTAGCACCTATACAAAACCTATTTAGCCAATAAAATCTAAGTTAAGGAAAATTATGATAATATTGTTCTAAGTTGTATCCTCATACGATTTCACAACTATTTTGTGCTCACTTTAGTGGTTGTCCCTAAATGCCCTTGATTTATGACTAATTATGATCAATCCATGGAAAATTCAGGAAGCCAAGCACTATCTTGAACTTGGTAGTCTTGTTTTTGGATTAGAAAAATAGGATTATGGTACCTAGAATCATAAACATCTTGGACTATTGCACCTAGTTCCATAGTCTAGTAATTTTCAGCTCAAATATGAACTTCTAAGTATACTATTACATAGAGAGAGGTTTTAAGATAATATTTGAGACATTTTTTAAGTAAATAGTCTTAACTTGAGAAAAAATCGAAGCTTGTGTATTGTCCAAAATATTGTCTTTAAGAGAGTGTCTTAAATCATTGACTTTACAAAGAAAATAAAATACACAAGTACTATTTACTTTTGAGAGATAATTTTATTTTTGTCTTTATAGAGACAGTAAGTATTATAAACAAATAGGGTTCACCAAAGAGAATGATGGACAAGAGAAGGAGTGGGAGAGGAATTTTGAATGATATGGTTTTTTGTCACAACATGGGTGCTTTAGGGGTGTCTCCTAATGATGCTCAAGGTGAAGATGAAGATGGGGATAATGATGGTTATGAACCTAGTATCTGAGTTGTCTTAAGCACTAGTTTTTTGCGTGTTCTGGGCTTTGCGGGGCCATGTTTGAGATTTTTTGTCAAAAGTGTGCCATTCTTTCTATAGTTGTGGTGTGATAGACACTTAAAGTTGTTTTGGAGCAGGGGTATTTTTTTGGTTTTGGAGTTTTATGGGTTTGGAGTCACTTTCTTATGCTACTGGTAGTTTATTGGTCTCCCATTCTATGTGGGAGCCAATTTGATGGATTCTTTTGGTGTTGGGATCCATCATCTTGGGTTTGGCATTGGTTCCTATTTGGTTTTGTAGGCCCTTCCTAGGATGTGGGATTTTGTGTTTCCCAGTGCCTTCTTTTTTAATTTACTACCTTCTTTTGTGAAGTTTGGGGCTAAGATGCAAAGGTATGGACATTCCTTCTTTTTGTGGATAGGTTCTAGCCTTGAGATTTTTTCGGTGGTAGGGGGTGGAGCCGTATGGTGATGGTATTATTGTATCTTTGCAAGGAGTTAGTTATGGTCATTGCTTCATTTTTTGGGATGATTTTCTCAGGGTCCCTGCGACCTTTTTTTGTGAAGGGGTTTGTCATTATCCCCTATTTCTTTCAATTTTTTGGCCTTGAGAGGGTGGTTATATTTTTTTCCCTACTTTTTGGGATGCTCTATTGCAAAAAAAATTTGGTATTTCTATATTTGTGATGGTGTGCTTTTTCTGGTTATGGTTGTTATATCTTTTTTGAATCCTGGGATTTCCTAGTTCCTCATGTGAAGGCTTGTTTGGGCCATCCTTCATTACTTCCACATAAGGATCCTTTAGAGGTGGATCCTTTCCCTATTGAGGTGGGATATTTTATTGTAGCTTTGGTTTATATTTTTCTCTTAGTTCCCCTTTCTTCTTCTTTTATTATCCTTATAGACGTGGAGGCATCTTTTACAGAGGCAAAGATGTGCCTTGTAGGAGAGTTTGGAAGGTAGTTTTTGAGGGTTCTTCTCAACTTTGGCTGTTGGATCACGGTGAGGGATAGATTTTGGTTTCTCTTTTGGGTGATTCTATTTTCTTCTATCCCTATTGAGGTGGAGAGGGGTCTTGCAATTTTGATTAGGACTAGTTGGAGGAGAGCTATTATTGATGAGTTTAATATGGTTGTTGGGGTCATTCAAAAATACATTGTGAAGGTTGAGGTTTCCTATCAAAACCATGTTGTCCTCCACTTAATAGGAATGGTGATCATTTCTCAGATATATTATCATTTCTCTACTTTATTACTGGTCAAGGAGAACATTATGGGAGACTTACTAAAACCCTTATATTAGGTTAAGGGAGCCTAGAAACAAACCATGTTTCTGTGTTTATGGTTTTGGGGGACTTGTAAAACCCTGAGTCTTTTTTCTTAAGGTTGCATCCTTTTTGTAGCAGCATGTACTTTGAAATATTTATCATATAATTCATAGTTTCTTTGTTGTTGGCTATCTGTTGATTTATTGTGGTCTATGTCCTATAGCTATCTCTTTCTTGGGGTTCTAGATCCCCATCAAAATCTATTTGTTCTAGGTTTATGATCCTATCAAAACCTATTTTCCCATATAATCAAAATTTTAATAAAAAAATAGTGTCTCTATAAAGACATATGTGGATTTTATCTCACTTATTGTCTAAATATAAAGACAAAAATATTAATTACAGAGAATATCACTTTTGTCTCTCTAAAGATGATATAAAATAATAAACTTTAAAACTAGCTTGCTATTTAGATACATTAATATTGTTAAATATAAAATAAAACATCATTGATTAATACATACTAGGGCACGATGGAATCAAACCACTATGCTCCTTCTTGTTATGAAGGTGCTCTTCCCTTGTGCTATTACCTGTTAAAGAACAATTATGTGCATAATTCTCTTCAAATTACCAAATTGTCTAGTGAATGGTAAAATCTATTGTAGTATTCTCTCCAAACAAATTATAAATTGATTTAAAAACATCAATATTTGGTCTCATGTGTTTTACCGAAAAAACTTCTTCGATATATCCTACATTTTAACTATTTAATTGTCATATTATTAGAAAATGAACATGAATTAAGGTGTAACAAATGCCTTTTGTATTTGGTCGCTTATTCTAGTTTTCCATGGTCCAATTGTAGCTATGTTGCATTTATCACACACATAATTTACAAGGATTCAATTTATGAGAAGAAATCTCAATTAGTGGGTTTGCAATCCACTGCTTCCATGAAGTTGACTTGTTTGATGGATTGGGATGTAAACCAGGGATGTATTCCAAAATTTTAGCCTCAAAATAAAAAAAACAATAGAAAATAATTGTTATATTTACAACTGCTATGGAATGATTGGATTCTCTCTTTTTTCTCTTGATGCTTAATGCCCCAAATATTATGGTTGATATGTCACTCACTAAACATATCCTCTAGTTGAGATCATCGAAAAGTACAGTATTTCTTTCGCCCATCTACAACACAAATGAAACAACATACAAAAATTCACAAACTTGTCAAGAATTTATGAAGAAATTTCACAATAATGATATTCTTTTGACAAATCCGGAAGCCAATGTAATAAAAATACAACAATAAAATTTTGCATCTTCAATAAAAAAAGATACTAATTCAATAATTTCCTTCTTTCATGCCCTCATCATAAACAAAGTCACATTGTGAAGCTGGACAAGATTTTAGTCAAAATTGAGCTATTAGAAACCAATCCTCTTCCTATAAATTCTAACCTTAGTGGGAGAAAGGCCAACCCTTCTGGAAAAAAGAAGAATAAAAATGCTAAAGCCCCAAATGAGGAAATCCCCCTCGAAGAGGTCTTTCTTGATACGAATCCCCATAAAAGAAAAGAGGCTACCACTAAACCCACCTCTTCAAAGGCCAAAAATACTAGCAAAAGGGTGAAAAGGTTGAGTCATTTTATCCACATTAATAATTAGGAGGATAAGAATGAGGAAAAATAAGACATGGAGGAACCTAAGCATAATGATAGTTCGATGGAAAGGAGGTCTACCATCTTTGCAACAAGGAATATAAGGGTAAACATATTGAAGAGCAAGTGACCCTTGAGACATACATGGAGTGTGAGCCAAAAGAGGAGGAGGATTCTACAAAGAATAGAAAAGATCAGGATTATGTTTCTGATGATGAAAATCTCGATGAAGAAAAGAAAGAAAAATTTATGGAGATAACTATGAAAGCTAATGAGATGGAGGACACGGTGAACACGGTGTATAACTTCCCCGCCCATGATGGTAATGGCCCCCAGAGAAGATACCACCTTGTCCTATTCTGGACGATAAAAGTGCTTCCTCTAATCTCCAAAGACAGATTGATGACTTGCAAAAGAGAATTGCTACACTCGAAGGCTCTTCTACTATTTCAAGGCATAACAAAGATCAATTCAATGATGCCAATATATCTCTCTTTAGGGTGGTTGATGGGATTATGAAGAAGGCTATGTTTGGAGTTGTCAGTAGAAAGCTACTGACAACTAAGTATATTATTTTTTTGTGTTCTTTTTTTTAATGCCCTATTTTGGTTATATGATAGTTTTGAATTTAAGCTTGGTTTTTTGGTGATCACAAAATATTTGTTGTTTGAACTAAGCTATTGGAACTTTATGAAGATTCACTCTGGTAGTTTTGTAGTAGTATGAGAAATATAAACTCTTTAAGATGTTTGCTGATGATTAACTATGACAATATTAAGGGTAGTAGTAGTAGTGATAGGAGCTCTCTGAAAGTGACTATGTACTTGGTTTTTGATTATTTTTGTGGGTGGGGTTTTTTTTCTTTCTCTCAACTGTAATGGCCTCGGGTAGGGATTCTAGTGTTTTTTCTTAGTATTTATTCTGTTGTTATGGGATCGGGCACCTCTCTCTACTAACTTAATAAAAGACAAACATGTATCAATTTTATATTCATATGTTATTATTAATTTCTATTAAAATGTTAAAGTTTTATAATTAAATTATCCATTATAAACTTAGGTAGTGAAGAGTTGACACATAACAATAAACATGCAATGAATAATACAAATAAAGAGATAATAATTTAAGTATCATTCCACCACTTTGTAGAGGCATAATCTAAATTACAATGAAAGTAGACCACTACAATAGAGAAAGCTCCCACTTATTGGGATTAAGTAAAGCTAAACAATTCTATGTTTGACTATCACTCTAATCAACTAACTACTACAAACTAGCTACCCGACCCTTATAACTAATCAAACCTGACTATTAGAAGTTGTATCATTTCCATTTGAAAAAAATTACACAATAAAACTAGAATGACACAGGTAGAATAAGAACCTTGGATATATATTATAAACCATGCATTGTAGAATTCTCTAGAATATAGACAACATTATATACAGGAAAATAACCAATATAAGTCTGTCAAGTCTCAACATGTTTGTAAAGTTGGTTTGGGAAGTGCGTTACTTGAACAGTTGTCCAACACCCACTTGTATTAAACATAAATACCTATAATAAATAACCAAAATTTGAGTAGGGATATCACTCGCCATAACTAGTTAGATAACAAAGAATGACTATGTACAATATTGACATTCAAATGTAATAAGATACACATGAAAAATCTACTTTTATCAATATTCTAAATGTAACATCTAGGAAAGCTAGTTGTATGAAAGGAAAAATATGAAAAAATGTTATGAGATTATGATTTAAGATATAGATTTATAGTTGTTCAGTTTCAACACTTGAGAAAGAAATTTATAAGGAAAATTATTTGGCTTCTTTACTTCTACCTATGTTATCCTAAAACACTCATCTATGAATCCATCACAATTTGTTGCATTTGAAGCAGCTAGAAACTAACTGCACTAGGGGTAAGTGGAAGAAGTTGGGTGCCAATTTGGCGGAAGTCTTGTGGACTTGAAAAATGCCGCTAGTAACGGGCACCCATTTTGAAAAAAATGGGCACCTGTCTTAGGCTCAGACACCCAATCCAAAATTCAAAAAATAGGTGCTCATTTTTCAAAATGGGTACCCATTTTTTTCAAAACGGGTGCCCGTTTTTTAATTTTTTTAAAGAAATATACTTTTCTATGTCGATTTATTATATTTAAGAAACGGATACATGTTTTTAAACATGTGTTAATTTTTTAAATTTAAAATTTGCAAGACCACCCTTTCCATTGGATTTCAGTTCGAGACAGGCTTGGTGGGACCAAGCCTATGCTTGGACCTCTAAAATAATGTCTAAGGCATTTGAATACCAGATTTTTGTCTTGCCGTAATTTTTTGAGGGTCTTCCTATTCAAATTTTTTGACGAAATGAAAAATCATTAGAGAACTTACTGTCTAGATTTCTAAAATATAAATTTTATAGTGATATGATTAATTTTACTATTTTTACAATATTTATTAATCAAAAGTGGTACCTAAACTTAAAATAGTAAGGTTCACTAAAACTTTAATTGCTTTTTGGTTTCTACATTTTTTAAAAAATAATTTAAATGAAATCAATCTACATAGAATTTTCTTGAAGATTAAAAAAAAAAATTTAAAAAAATGTGAAGTTTTCATCAAATTATGGTAGTCGTTCACCAGAGGTTTCAAAAATATATTTTATAGTCAATTCAAAATTAATTTTAAAAAATATTCAATAAAAAAAGGAAAAAATATTCTCATCAATGTTTGGTGTCTTAGGTATCTTTCCCTAGAAGGATTCATAAAAATTCATTTATTTAGGTCAAAATATGGTGTTTGTACACATGTGTGGTATGATCTTGAAATAGGCATTTTAAAAAAGTAGTTTTTAAACATGCCTACTAATAAAAAATTTCTACCATGTGGGTATGTAAATAAATTACATATTTGAAAAGTAGTCTCTGAGCACTACATTTTCTATTAGTGAAGTGTTTTTAGATTCAATCTCTAAGTGCCTCAAATTTTGACATAAATTGACAGCAAATATGAAAAATAGGAAAAAAACTTCCACTTTTTTCCCAAAAAGTGGACTCAACTTCTTGCTGGCACCCCTAGACACTTTTTCATCTAAGACTATTACATAGATCTTTAATAAAATATAATTACTTTTCCTTAGTTTCATTGCCTAATTTAATTTAAATTTAATTAGAGGAAATAACCTCATCCTTGTACTTGAAAAAGTACACCCATGTGAACCTAGAGAAGTCATCAATGAAGTTGAGTACATACTTGGCCCCTACAAATGAATAAGTGGGGAATCACATGAGGTTATTATGCAAGTTAAATCAAGGTAAATTTAAGCTTGAGTGGAAAACTCTTAGTAACTAGATCCTTATGATGTTACTAAGAAAAAAACAACAAAAAAATCTATTTGAAAAATAGATATTAGGTAGACTAGTCACCAAGTTCCATGTGTTCAATGATTCCAATGAAGAAACAAATCCATTAAAAATGTAAAAATAGACAGTATGATTGACTGTGATAGTAGCAATTACCTTCTTAGGTTCCTACATCTTTCAAATAGTCACATTACTAGGAAATAACTCTATAAGGCTTCCAACACCATCAATACAATTCTAATATATGAAAAGCATATTCTATAAAAGACTGGGAATAAGGAGAACATCATCAATGCTACCAGCCCATATTAGAACCAAGCCTATCCAAAAATTGGAATATATAAAGATTTCCCAATGATAATATCTTAAGTAGGACTAAGCAAAAGAGAATAACTAAAATTGACTATATGATTCATGCGATGAGAAGCACTAGAATCAAGAATCCAATTGGAAATGGTAGAGGAAACTTTTGAAGTTTAAATAACTTGTCCTTTTCCAAAGGAAGGGGACTAATGCATAGAAATATTATGTTTTCTCATAGCTTCCTCTAATTCTTCTAACCTTGCAAAACAAGCTGCAATTCATGCCTTGACGTACCACAAAAGGAAAAAATCTCCCTATTATTCTTAAAGGAGGAGTATTAGGATTCTAATCCTGTTTCACCTTGGGATTAGAGGGGGCAAAAAACTTGAAAAAATATATGTATTGGGATTCTTATTCTTCTTACCCTCTCCCTTAGAATATTGAGTCATCAAAGCATGACTCTTAGGAACAGAATGCATTTGAATCAACCTAGCCTTTTCCCTATTTAATTGATCATAAATTCCTTAAATGAAGATATATTATGAGCTTCTCCCAAAGAATCCATTGTAGAGTAGAAGGTAAAGGAAAAGACTTGAAAGGGACCTCTAAGATTTAAAAAGATCAAGAAAATACACTACTTGTCATCTTTAGTAATTCTAAATCCTTTGAAGTATGTCAAAATCAATTTCAACTATGCAATGAAATCCTAATTAATGGGAAATGCATCTAGAGTTAGAGAAGTGTGATAAATTTCAAGTTGTAAGACCGTAAACTAGTTTAAAATTTAATCTTGAGATACACCCCCAAAATAGATAAAATTTGATTTTATAATTCCCAAAAATTAAATTTTTCAAGAGAAACAACAATTACAACTTGCAGTGATAATGGAAAGTTTAGTTTGGTGGTGGAACTCTTCTTGGTTTTCCACTCCAACCACTTATCCAAAGGCATAGATGTCTTTCAAATTATTGATTTAGCCCATAAAATTAATTTCAATAATTTGTGGTTTGAAGGGGACTCAAAGACCATTATAGATTGTTTTCTTGAAATAAACGCCCCACTCATGGTCAATTAAAAGTTAGATAGATTTTTCTTTTACCACTTTAGAAAATTTTGATAATATAAAAATAATCAATGCCTATAACAAAGCTAACCAGGTGGTTGAAAACTTTTCTAATGAAGGGGTTATGTTAAAGGTTGGTGTACGTGGCACAATGAGGGTGAGTTTGGGCATTGATGTGAAATCTTGGAATAAATACGATGCACTAAATGGAAAAGTTATCTTATTTACTCATGATGGATCACATTAACATGATTACATTGTCATTATGCATTTAGTAGGTGGTTCCTTTATTATCTCGGCTACGCATTTGAAGAGACACATTTTGTGGGTGCATTGGAAGAGCTGTTGGTTCATTGCTCTGGTATCTTGCTATGCAACAACTAACAACACTAAAATAGCTACCATGCAGGGAAATGAGAAGAAATTCTAGTTGGTTAATTGTGAGAAGTATAAGAAAGATCCCATGATTTGGAAGTTGATTATCAGAGGTGGTTTGGATAGTCTCATGAAAAAGCTTTATGGTGGCGACCCTAAAGTTACCCTTTCCTTCGTGGATTAATAGAAAGATGGTGAATTAGTCTTGTCAGGTCACAAGGTTAAGATTGATGAGAATCTCATTGGGGAAGTTAGTGGCATGTTGACAAAAGGAGTCAAATTCTACCATGACAAAAAGTTCTCGGATGAGCCATAGTCAAATTTCCTAGAACAAATGAAGAAAGAAAAGAGCTGGTGAAAATTTATAACACTTAATATGAAATATGACATATTAAATATATATAGGGGAAGTGTTCAGGTCCATCATGGACTATATCACGGTCGATGTTAGATTCACCAGGGTGTATGGAGCTACCATTTTGCGCTCCTGAATCACTTTTTCCACAAGGTTATGGTTCCCTTACCTTTTTTCCTATCTTCTTCTCTAAAATATAACATTAAATCTCACAAGAAAAACCCTAGGAAGTCAAACTTGTTTGGGGGTCTTATCTTGCTAATTTATGAGCATTTTAGTTGAATGCATTCCTTGACTAATATTATTTTGGAGTCTGAAGGGTATCAAGTTGATGTTAGCATTTGTAAGGAGGATTGGGATATGAAATGGAAAGAGGAGGATGATTCCCCTCTCATGAAAGATAACAAGAAGCCCTCTATTATTAAACCCTCTGGCCATAAAGATAGTTTTGTCAAGATCCCTATTGATATTTCCAAGAAAGAGAAACCCAAGGGTAAAATTTCATTGAAGGAAGATCAGAAAAAGTAGGTTTCCTACACTGAGTATTCCTATAACTAAAAATATGATGCGCCATGCGCTACTGATGATTCTTACACTTCTTACCCTCCAACAGACATGGTGAATAGGCCTAGGTTTACAAATGAACTAAGACCTAAAGACCATTACTTCAAGACTGACAGGGAGTTCCCTGAGGATATTTTGGTAATTTCCTTGAATGAGGTAGTGGATTACTTCAGATTGGCTAAATGGGTGTTCCATGAGATCAAGTGTCTCAAAATTAAACATAGGGTTGTTAGTAGAAAACTGGAGGAATGAGAAGCAAAAGGGGTCAGGCATAAACCGGTGGGGCTTTCTGGACTGAAGAGGAAAATCATTCTATGGTTGAGTGTCTTATGAGAATTGTGGAAATTATAGATAAAATGAAAATAGATAATGAGAAAGAAATGAAGGATTTAGAGGGGGAGATTAAAAATATTAGGGAAAATATGAACACTATCATGAATTGTAACTATAAATTGGTTAAAAGGATGACTACTACCATGAATATCATGGTTGAAAAATAGGATAAAGCTTAGTAGGGTACTTTATTTGTGGATATGGAGGTTAAGAAGGCCGAGAATAAGAATGAAGATGCTAGCCCTTCGAGGAGGACTAGAGAAAAAATGGAAGTGAAAAGTTGATACTTCTACCCAAGAGATTAAATATCTTAAGAGGGTCACATAAGAGATGAGTAATCTTGAAACTGAGGTTGATGACACTTAAAAATTTATAAGTTAGTTCCTTCTGGTCTCTAGTTTTTTTTTTTTGCTAGTTTTTGGTGGGCTCTTATTGTTGTCTTTTTGGCATTTATTTTTATGCATTTTTCCTTTTTGAAGGATATTTTAATGTTTATCTTATGTATCTAATACTTTGTGGTTCCAGGTCCTTGTAATACCCAATTTTTCCTTCATACAAAATAATTACAACTTGGAAATTTAAGCTATTAATTCTAGCATAAAATGGAAAAATGTTTAGAAATTACCTCTACCATAGGTTAGTTCATCAAAGCAATTTTCAAAAGATATATTGTTGGCAAAAAATGGACTCTTGAAATAGTTATGCAAGTTTGAAATGACACTTATGTTAATCTCTTCTATAATCATCTAGAGGCCTCAATCACACCATACAAATAAAATAGCACCCTACAAGAAAAATAGCATCTTAGGTAAATAGCAGTAATAAATTAGTGGGAAAGCCACAACAAGAACCAAGAAATCTCCATCAAGAGCCATGACACAAGCTACTAAGTGATTAACTACTCAAAGTGAATAATCAATCACCAAGGTTCAATAAAAAAATACCATGCCAACCAAGAGAGAACACACAACCCCATGTGTGCCACATGAACCTCTACTCACACCATTAAAGGAGAATACCAAGTATATGAGGAGGAAATTTCTTTGACTCACAATAGATGTTGGACTAAACTCCCACCTCTAATGCCCAAATAAATAGGCCCACCCTTATTTATTTATTGATCTTCTTGCATTGAAACCTTAAATTGTAAGAATCTATTTCATGCGGATTTTAGGGAGGCTAAAGTCTTTAAACAATATCCAACCAATAATAATGGATTTTCCAAAAAGATAAAAATGTCTACAAGGAAGAATAGAATCATCTATGAAGGGAGGGAAAAATATGAACCGGGTCTAGGATTTGAAGGAATTTTGAACTAAAAAACTCATTGAATGGATCAAGTAGAAATATATATAGAAAAATCTATAGTTGATTAATACCTACTTTGAAACCAATAAATTGATATTATATCACACTAAAACATCAATTTTGTGGATTAATGTAGACTATAAGATTATATGCAAATCCAGAAACTAGAATTTCAAACCCAATGAATACTCAATACGAAGGAAGATGCTACAATTAAAGTCACTTTGACACCATGTCGAGGAACCTTAGGAGCATGTACCACACACACAAAAAAAAAATCTTCACCAAACATTGAGAAGCAACAAACAAGTATCTATTTCACAAGGCAATCACTAATTCATTGATGTGATTGAGATATATTACAATGTGCAAGCCTATGGTTATAAAGAAAAATATGGGAATCAGAGAACATCTGATAACCTGACATGGGTCTCAATCACAAAGGAAAGTAGTCATAACCACTTTGAGTGCTATTACTACATGAAAATACTTCAAAACAAAAATACATGAACTTGAAATAAACCTTATTTGAATATAATGTTACCCTTCCACAATTTTCTTCTAGTTTTAGAGAATGACATTCAATTTCTCTTTTTTTTAGCCGGTTTCTTATTTTCTATCTATAATATTTTTGAAAGAAATAGATTTAATGTATAATTTTGTTAAATGTAAATTAGTATACTAATATCTCCAATATGTATACTTAAATATCATCAACATGAATATATAAAATATAAAATTTGTTTTAATATTTTCATTTGAATTAATTATAACTTAAAGTAATTCTAATTTTATATTTTTTTAAATTTTAATTCCTTGTTGGCAAAAGAAGTCTAGAAGACTACACCCATTAAATACCAGAAAGTATTATCTTGTTCTACACGAAGTGGTGCCACAAACAAGTCCAACCTCTATCAATACAATAATCTTCTAACATCCAAACCTTAAACTCTCATTAACTGAAAACAAATTAAAAGCACAAAGATTACAGAAAGTGGGGGCATTAAATCTAAGATTTTGCTCGAAATTTTGCAAGGAAACAAAGTTTCATATTGAAATTTAATTCATGTATTTTTGTTATACCCAGTTATCTTCTCAAGTCCAAAACTTTGACCCTCATCTAGAATGCTTCCCAAAATTTATCCCTACAACCAAATGACACAATACGACCTCCCTATCCTCTTAGCCACATCCTTGGGAAATTAATGCTCCTACTCCCTACTTCAAGAGGTGCATCCCTAGTCCCTGATCTGGGCTATGATTTAGTTGGAGAAACATTTTGATTATCACCCACACTGGATTTCATAGGAGTCATCATTAATGGAGTTTCCTTCCTTACACAAGACTTCCTCTTCCACTGAAAAATACATCACTTGGAGGAATCCATTCCACATCCAATCTGCTCTACCATTCTTTCCATTCAGCCAAAAAAAAAATAGGCCACCAATTTTCTGCACAGATCTCCACAAAAGTTGGATTCTTACAATTGACACTTAATCCTCTGTTAAATTAACGCCCATGTTCTGTCATGTGAACCTTAATCTTGAACAAACTTAAAGTCAGTATACAACTTAGTGAGTAGATTTCCACAAACTATGATAAATATTTGTACATATTTTTTCATCAACATTTTGAATCATATTCCATGATCTATCATAAGGACGAAGAGAGAACAAAAGGAGAAAAATCAATATTTTCCTACTTTTGTTTTCACTCTTCATACTGATGATGGATCACAGAATGTGATTCAGAATATTGATGAAAACAAAATACACAAAAGAAGCACTCAAAGAGTATACAAGAGTTTTTTTAAATCTTTAATTAATTAATATATATAGTCAAAGGTACAACGGGGAACTAGAATTATGTCATTTATTTTGGTGAAATCTCCATTGAGAATCTCATCTTCCTTTTTATCAAAAAGATGGTTTTGTTTAAGATTGAAAACTGTTAAAAAATTTCAAGGGTCCCTCTACTCTAAATAATAGATCTCTGGAGGCTGCAAAATGGCGAAAATATGGGCTGTGCAGAGCGAGAATAGAAGATTTTCAATCACTCAGTGAGGATAGCTCCTGCACCAAGGGGAAAAAATACATAACCTTCCTCAATGGGTATTTCAGAATGGAAGGTGGGTTGACAAAGCTTTAACATACAGAGGAAAGGGCTGGTATGGAAGGAGTGATAGATCCAACAACTGTAATATGAATCCAGACATTTCCAAATGATAAAATTTTCAAAAAAGAGGAACACAGTGTTGGGAAGACAGGGACCGAATTTCTCCAAGGGAAGAACAAAAAGGCTTTAGGAGGCTATCATTTAGGCACAAGGAGATCTTATTTCTAAGGTTTAACCCAAATTTCATCCCTATCTTCCCCACAACTAAGGCAGGATGACCAATAAATCCCCCTCTAGCAAAGAAGGCTTGGTCCTCTTGTAGAAGTTGAGAAATCCAACTTCACAGCTCACCAAGAACACTTGCATGCAAATACCTGATGCTGAATGGAAACCTGTGAGAAAGAGGCAAGGGTTTGGAAAATCTCAGTGGAGTGAGAGCCAAAATATTATTTCCCAAAAAGTGAATTACAATAATTACAAAAGTGGCATATAAGGTGAGAAACCCTAAAGCCGGCGAAAGCTAGGTTTGTGCAATTTAATAATTAATAAACATATTAATTATTATGCACCTACAAATGAAAAGGTTAAGTGAATAGAATAATAGTTAGCATTAATAATTAAACCGAAGTTATTTAATTATAAAGGAAAATGAACTATTACTCTAACACCCCCCCTTAAGCGAAGCTCAGGAGGAAACTAACCTAGCATAGCTATGAAAACAAAAGAAATGGGTCCTAGCAACAAGGCCTAATTAGGTACCCAACTACAAAGAAATCTTTGTAAACCGGGGAAATAGAGAAAACCTAGTGGGAAAAACTCTACCACAAAAAGAGATACAACAACATGCTGAAAAAAGACATGAAGGAAGGAAGGCCTCAACAGGACTCCCCAAGGACAATTTCCATCACCCCAAGCATAGAACACAATTGAAGATAGCATGGAGATGCAAAGGGTTTGGTGAAGATGTCAGCAACCTGCGTGTCAGTGGGAATGTACTCCAAAGAGAGAACACCATCCTGAATCTGTTGACAGATGAAATGCATATGAAGCTCAATGTGTTTGGTGCATTGATGCTCCACCGGGTTGCGAGAAATGTGAATAGCACTCTGATTATCGCACCACAAAATAGTGGGATGATCAGGAGGAAATCCAAACTCAGTCATCAATTGCCAAAGCCATAAAATCTCATGACTAGCATGCACTGCTGCTCTGTACGCAGCCTCTGTAGATGAAAGTGATTGAGCATTCTACTTCTTGCATGACCATGTGATAGGACCAGAGCCAAGACAAAAGAAAAAGCCAGAAGTAGACTTCCGGTCATCAACATCACCAGCCCAATCTGAGTCATCCTAAAATAAAGTTGGAAGAGATGAGGGAGTAGTGATAAGTGAAGTAGACTTTGGAAGCGGGGTATCCACTGCAGTAAGGTGCTCATCAAACTGGACATCCCATCAAACAGGACCTCTCTGGAATCAGGATCAAACAACCTATAGGCCTTAACATCCTTGCAATAGCCAACAAAATTGAGGTGTCATCTCTTCCGCTCCATTGCTCTCCTCTGAGCATCAGGCACAAATGCCCATGCTTCACTACCAAAAACTCAGAACGAAGATACATCAGGCTTGACATGAGACCAAGCCTCCTCAGGAGCCATATGTCAAACTGCCTAGTGAGGCATCCAATTCTGAATATAGTTGGCACAATTGACTGCCTCTACCCAAAAAGATGATTCCATGGACCTGGACTGTATCATATAATTAGCCATCTCCCGAAGTGTTGTGTTCTTTCTCTCAGCCACACCATTATGTTGAGGGGTGTAGGGCACTGAAAACTGATGTTGAAGACCGTGTTTAGAGAAAAAATCCCTGAAAGCTTGGTTCACATACTCCCCCTCATTATCTGTGCGTAGCCGCCAAATAGAAAGACCAGACTGCTTCTCCAAAAATGTCTTAAAGACTCGAAACAAATCAAAGACATCAGACTTGTCCTTCAAAAAGTACACCCATGTGTGCCTGGAGAAGTCATCAATAAATGTGAGCACATATCTGGCACCAGAAAAAGGAGTAGGAAATGACATGAGGTCACTATGAATCAACTCCAATGGTGCCAAAGCATGAGTAGCTTGTCCCTGAGGAAAAGGATCCCTATGTTGTTTGCCAAGAACACAACCCTAACAAACCCCATCAGTGCAATTAATCTGTGGAAGCCCAAGAACAAGTGCCTATGTGCTCATCTGCTGAAGATATATGTAATTGACATGGCCCAAACGCTCATGCCAAAGTTTGCTCACTGAATCTGCATGTGCTATAAGATAGGAACTTGTGCCAGTAGAAGACTCAAATCCATCAAATCTGTATAGTCAGGATGCAGTGTCAACACTCCCAGTAGCCAAAATCATCTCAGAATCATGTAAGTCCTGAATAACCACATCATGTGGTGAGAACTCAATTGTCTTACCAGAGCCAAAGTGGCAAATCTGATAGATAGACAGAAGGTTCATTGAAATGTCAGAGACAAAGAGAACATCCTAAAGGGAACCCCCAACTAATGCAATAGAACCAGAAGCCAAAACAAAAAGATGAGATGAGTTTCCAAAAACAATCTGTGAAGTAGCACAAGGAGCAAGTGAGGTGACCAACTGTTGAGTGTGAGTCATGTGGTGAGAAGCACTGAAATCAAGAATTCAGGTGGGCCCATAAGTCATAGCTCGTGCAGTAAGAGCATGACCTTTCCCTGCAGGGGAGGATGTGGACTGAGGAGCTGAAATGTGATGCTCCTGCATGGCTTCCTCTAAAGCCTCCAAATGTTTCCAACACCTGGAAATGGGATGACCATCCTTTCCACAAAAGCTACAGGTCTCAACTGATTTCTTCTTAGTCTTGGAGGTAGACTCAGTAGACTTTGAAGAAGATTTACCCTTGGAAGGGTTAGCTGGAGGTTTTGAATCATTTTTCTGTGTAGGTTTGGAGGAAGACTCATTGCCTGCAGAATCTTTCTACGGTTTGCCTTTCTATTTTGGTTTCCCCTGTGAAGACTAAGCAACCAATGCTTGGCTAGAAGAGCCAGAAGCATCCATTTGTTGGATCTTTGCATGTTCCTGTGTCAATCGATCACAGAATATCTTAAAAGAGGGCATGGTGTGTCTAGCACCCAAAGCATCCATGGTGGAGTAGAAAGTGGAAGAGAAGATCTGATACTGTCCTCGTAACTTTGAGAGTATCAAGAAGATACACTCATCATCTGTATTGGCTTTCCCACATCCCTGCAAAACTAAGCACATAGACTTGAACTTCATCAACAAGTCCTCAATGGTGGGAAAGCTAGTAGGTGTCAAAGTAGTCAGCTCTGCATCAAGCTGTAGTGCCCGAAACTCATTTACAATGCTAAACAATTCTAAAAACTTGCCCCAAATGGCCCTAGGAGTGGTCAAACCATCCAAGTGAAAGAGGAGACTGTCAGAAATGTTCAGTGCAATCAAGCCCATGGCTTCATCCATCTTATTCCTGTATTAAAGAAGCTCAAACGGATGTTGTAGGACAAGTTGATTTTCATCTAGGCATGACCATAAGCCACGTGACATGAGTAGCCTGGTCATGTGTGCTTTCCAGGTATGGTAATTGTGCGGTGTCAGTCAGGCCACAGAGGGGTTCGACATTAAGAGAAGAAAAAGATGGAAGTAGAAGGGTCAATTTCTAAAAGTAAATGACAGAAAGAAAAAGCACGCCCCCACAATCTATGTTTCTAACCCCCTTACAACAAATAATCAATTATTGAAAGCATGAAAAAATAGAAAAAAACCTGAACACCGGATGCAGAGAGGGAGGAAAATGAAGCCTCTACTTCAAAACCAAAAATAGGAGCCCAAATGGTTTAATCCACAAACAAGACTAGTATCATCACATCCGTGTTGGAAACACCTTTTCGGAGATATTATGTTTTTAAAAAACGGACACCGTATGCCCAAGATATGGCCAAAAAACCACAAGTACCCCCAAAATACAAGCTCCCTGGAAAAACACAGTTCTGACAAATAATTTGATAGCCATATGGCCATCACAGGACGTCTGGCAGTGAGGCGGTGGCCCATGGGTGGCAACACCGATGGAGGTGTTGGCCAGGCGGGGAGGCAGCGACGGTTGGGCTGAGCAGTGGTAGCGGTCGACCGGTCGGGCGGTGGCGGCGGGCCTCGGCGGCCACGCGGTGGCCGTAGGGTGACGCGCGGGCCAGCGACATTGCACCCAAATTTTATTTTAAAAACATATTTTCTTAAATTTTTTTTAAGTTTTGCCTTGATTTTTGTGCCCGTACGACCCTAATAGACCAAAATTTTTTGCCTGTGGTCACTGTAACCAAAATAGTTAAAATTTATATGTATTTCGACTCTCTCGGGCCTTCTGAATGCAATGGTGGAGTCTATTTTGGCTCAAACAACTCCATAAAATAGTGCCTCCTTCAAAGTGACAGAAAAACCCCAGAGAAGCTATGGCTATCATCTTCAAATCGTGGCTTCAAAAACCTTCAAACCAGGCAGTGACAGGGTGGCTTTGATACCATGTAGAAGTTGAGAAATCCAACTTCACAGCTTGCCAAGAACACCTGCATGCAAATACCTGATGCTGAATGGAAACCAGTGAGAAAGAGGCAAGGGTTTGGAAAATCTCAATGGAGTGAGAGAAAAAATATTATTTCCCAAAAAGTGAATTACAATAGTTACAAAAGTGGCATATAAGGTGAGAAACCCTAAAGCTGGAGAAAGCTAGGTTTGTGCAATTTAATAATTAATAAACATATTAATTATTACGCACCTACAAATGACAAGCTTAAGTTAATAGAATAATAGTTAGCATTAATAATTAAACCGAAGTGATTTAATTATAAAGGCAAATCAACTATTACTCTAACACCTCTATCCACTGGGTTATAGACAAACATAGATCTCAGTTTTTTAGGAGCATCAAGGAGAGGAATTTATCTCCTAGACAGAATCAAATCCTACACAATAAAAGCAATCCTACTTACAAATGGAGACCTATATATCATACTAAAGGCAGTTTATAGCTGCCCAAAGTGGGACAAAGAAAGGAAACAAGTTTCAATTAGAACATACATACCAACCAGAAAGAACCCCAGAAGGAGACAAATAAAACATTTACAAAAGTGGGGCTTACACACATGAACACTAGGGAAGTTTCTATCACTTTCTCTTCAGATTATCTGGCTCAAAGAAGTCATCTCTTGGAAAAACAAGCACTTATCTACAAATTTTGGAGCACAGAGTTATCTCAGTCCCAGTTTTTCTCATGGGCAATTTCCAAATGGGCTAATATTCTTAGAATTGAATCTCTTGATAAGGAGAAAGGGTATTTTCTTGTCATCTTTAATGATAAGACTACTAGAGATAATCTATTCAAGAGTAAGGCTTGGTTCCACAATAACTCTGGATTGTACATGCAACGGTGGCCGCCAAACTTTGAGAGCTCAACAAATGAGATCAAGTTTATACCAATTTGGATAAGTTTAAACAATCTTCCTATGGAATATAGAGATGAAGAATCTCTCCAAATTATTGCAAACAAACTAGGGATCTATCTAAAACATCAATATTGCCAAGGTATGGCCATAATAGGGATATTCCTACTTATGGATCTCTCTAAAGAACTACCAAAATGTCTCTTGATTAAATCAAAGTATGGTACGTGGAAGGAGTCTATAACATATGATACACAAGGTATTTCCATTCCGAAAATAGACACTTTTCATAGTCTAAATATAGGCCTTCAGGGACCCAACCATGTCAATGCAACATTAATTGATTCAGATCCACACGCTTCTTCTTCCCTCTGGAGCTGGGAACAAAACATTACAGATATCAACAACTTTAGAAACACCGCATCTGATCTTTTCCCGGAGGTAGGATTCTCTAACAGACCATTTACTTCAAGTAGAGATGTTAATATAGGAAATTTCAGAGAAATTATGTTTGTCTTCCTCTAGTTTTTATATTGGAGAATAATGGGTTGCATTCAAAAAGGAGCAAAACTTGTTATCCTCTTATTGGGGGCCCCAATCCCACATGGACATAACTTTTTGGAACTTCGGCAACCTCAACTTATTGAAAGTTCACTCCAATTGGGAACCAACAACATAAGTAGGAATCTACGAATTCATCCAAGGTTGGAACAAAATATTTCCATAGCACAAGCTCCCATGGTACTGATTTTCAAACATAAATATGAAACACCCTCTCGAATTTCTAGATTTAATCCCAGAATAGCAGAACAATTACTAACAGAATGGTTCAGAGAAGTACAAACTGAAATAATATCTGACCTAGCAGATGAAGTCATGAAAGAAGACACTTCTTCATCATAGGCTATTTTGACAAAGGATGTCAATAAAACAAAGGTAAATACTCCCTCTACCAGACCTCAGTCATCTGTAACTGATAAGCAAGATGACGAAATCCTGTGAACCAAAATAAGAAATTTATGGGTTCTGGCAAAGGTGGGAATGGACACTCCATTAGAAAGGACGAGAGATAACAATGACATTGACTCTTCGAATAATAGCTTGGGAACTAGGAAATCTTCAAGAATCAGAGAAAAGGAATTGAAGAAGATAAGTCTTGGGGAGGGAGGAAACCTCAAAAAGTCTAAATCAAGGAGTAAGATTAAAGGTGGGATTACCCCTTTAAAATTAATGGGCATCATAAAAGATTCAGAGGATTTGGTGGAACTGTCTATTGAACATCAAGATTTTAATTCTCCCATCTCCCCTCGATTAAAGGCCATATATGATCTTTTCAGGGATCAGACCAAAGATACCATGGAAATGACATTATTTCAACTTCATTTAATGAGAGAATTTTAGATGACGACTATGTGGAAGGGAAAGACAGATGGGACTCCATTGAAGGAATGGGCTACTCTACTTGAAAAACACCATAAAGGTCTCAGGAGACAAATTTGGGCAGAGTTGGAAGGGATGGATACACTTCTAAGGATAACTCCCTTTCTCCGCCTTTCCCTAGATTAGACTTTCAAAAGTCTTCCCTGATCAGAACAAGGGCTAACTGCGGTATGGTCAAGAAAAATTGCAAAGGAAGGAAATCTTGGGCTACCTTAAGATCTGAAGATGAAGAGGATATAGACCAAGTCAAAATCACGGAATATCTGAAAGTAGGGAAGGGGAATTTCCTTCCCAAGTCTCAATGATGATCCTCTCTTGGAATGTTAGGGGCCTCAATGCCCCTAACAAGTAGCGATTAATAAAACGCTGCATTCTAATGGCCAAACCAGTGTTAGTACTTATTCAGGAAACAAAGACGGACATGGAAGTTCTATCCAATTTCTCCAAAGCTATTGGGGATTGGCAGGTACAAGGATTTGATGCATTAGGTTCTTCTAGAGGTATTGTCATATTATGGAATCCAAGACTTGTTAAGGTTACTAATTTAAAGGCAACAGGAATTTGGATGAGCGTAGAAGTCAAATGCCAGTCAAATCTTCAGTTTCATATCATAAATGTGTATGGGCCAAATCTAAGAAGGAGAAAATAGGAAGTGTGGAAAGAGATAAGTGAACATTTTCGGGTCTTAGACAAGGAGAACATTATCCTTGGGGGAGATTTTAATGCAATAATACACCCTTCAAAAAATATGGGGGGATCCCAAAGAGAATCTCAATCTCAAACAGATTTCAAAGATTGGCTTCAAACATAAACTCTTATGGAAATTGAACTAGAAAATGGTAAGTACACATGGAATAACAAAAGATCAGGACTTTGCAATATTGCAAAAAAACTTGACAGGTTCTTCTTTAAAGGGGACCTCTCCCTTTTTCCCTTTGATCTGAAAGCGTCCATCTCCCCCACCTCTGGATTAGACCACTTTCCCATACAGTTGGAAATACTTGGAGAGAATAAACGGTTGCATTGTCCCTTTAAATTTGAAAATATGTGGTTGAAAGATAATATCTTCTTGAGTAAAATCTTAGAATGGTGGTTGGAATGCAGGCCAAAAGGCTCCAAACTATTTTTCTTTGTAGCTAAACTCAAATATATAAAATAGAACTTGCTCATCTGGAACATAACACATTTTAACAACATATTCTCTGCCAAAGGGAGATAGAACATAAACTTAAGGACCTAAATGAGATCATTATGAAATTGGGTATGGATAAGGAAATATTTGATCAGGAAAGAGATCTTTTAAGAGAGCATGAAGAAATATTAGCTAAGGAAGAACTCTTTTCGAAACATAAATCTAGAGAGAACTTGCTCGATGCAGGGGACAAGAATACAAAATTCTTTCACAACAACACAAAACATCGCAGAACTGCCAATAGGATTCATCAAATCACCAAGGAAGATGGTACTATTTCTCAGGATCAAAAATAAATTCAAGTGGAAATTGTTAGCTTTTACACAAAATTACTCAATCAATCTGAGGTTTCTCATTTTGCTTCTCAGAATGATCTTCTCAGGGACATTCCACAGCTCATATCAGACTATGATAACTCTCTTCTTCTTGCTAAATTCACCGAGAAGGAAATTAGAGATACACTCTTACAAATGGCAACGAACAAATCCCCTGGTCCTGATGGCTACCCTCCATGCTTCTTTCTACATTGCTGGCACATTTTGGGGAAAGAACTTACTGAGGCACTGGAGGCTGGAAGATCTTTAGGTAGATTCTTAACTGATATTAACAACACTTTTATATCTCTAATTCCTAAAAATGAAAATGCTTCATGTATGGATGAATTCAGACAAATTGCCTTGTGCAATACTGTATATAAATCTTTGTCAAAAGCCTTGGCTTCTAGACTAAAATTGGTGTTAAGGAAAATTATTAGGGAGGAACAAACTGGGTTCGTTCCAGGAAGGTCAAATTTAGATGGAATAATTATTTCTCAAGAGGTCATCCACTAAATCCAATGTAATAAGAATCCCAGAGTGATAGTAAAATTAGATATTAAGAAAACTTATGACCGAGTGGATTGGAGATTTCTAGCAAAATGCATGGAGAAGTTTGGATTTTTCAAAGCCTGGATTAATCTCATATATTATTGTATATCTACACTAAAATTCTCCATCTTGATCAATGGGACCCCTGTGGGTTTCTTTAATGGAACCAATGGCATTAGATAGGGGGACCCCCTTTCTCCCTTTCTTTTTATTATCATGGCAAAAGCACTAGGAAGAAGATTCATCATACATCAAGAACAAGGTCTAATCCAAGGGGTGGAAATTACTTCTTTGGTATAGGCTATTACACACCAACAATTTGCAGATGATATACTTCTGTTTGGTAAAGGAAACATAATAGAGGCATCACAAATGAAAGATATTTTGGATAAATACTCATTAGCTTCATGGAAAGAGGCTAAGAAATATAAGTCAACAATATATTTTCTAAATACAAAGAAAAAAGTTCACCAGAATATTCAAAAGGTATTAAAGTTTAAAATTGGCTCATTTCCTTGCCAATACCTTGGCATTCCAATTGATAAAGCTTTAAGGACAGATTCAACATGGAAACCATTCGAAGAGAGAATGGACAAGAAAATGGATGCTTGGAAATCCAAGTGGCTATCCTGGTAGGGAAGGATGGTACTAATCAAAGCAACACTACCTATAATCCCTATTTACCTTTTGTCCTGCCTTTTCCTTCCAGTGGGATGTTATTGGAACATAGTTAAAATTTTGAAAAAGTTCTTTTGGCAAGGTACAGACACTAAGAGGAAATTTAATCTTATTTCTTGGGATAGGATTTGCAAACCTTTGGAGGAAGGAGGCACCGGCATCAAGGTTCAGCTCAGAAAAAATCAGGCATTAGGAACAAAGCTTTATTGGAAAATTTTAAAAGAACCAAACCTCAAATGGGTCAAAATCCTGAGAGGGAAATACTTCCATTCTTTAAATGACGAAAATGTGTTAAGATCTTCCTGTTGGAAACACTGAGAGGGGGGGGGGTGAATTAGTGTTTAGCTATTTATTCAATTTCAGCAACTTTAAATGTAAATCAATCATATAACACT
>MU227649.1:7334873-7382933 GCA_018584345.1 Thuja plicata
CAATCATATAACACTTGAAGCTTAACATAAGATCACATAACACAAGATATGATTACGGGGAAACCTTGATTAGAGGAAAACCCCGGTGGGAATTAGTACCCACAAATATTGCACTAGTATAATGAACATGTTAGAGTTCCTTTGCCCTGTTAGGAGTAGGCTTTACAATGTAAGTACAATGACCTGGTTAAGGGTCTGACCCTGTTAGGATTCTTTTAAAAAAAATCCTATTAGGGGTGAGGACTCACTATCCAAGAGCTCACTGCTCAAAGACAAAGAAGGCTACCAACCTCCTGAGAATAGATATGCACTATATCCAAAAGTGAACTGTTGTATGTGACATAGATGTCTCATCAGTTCCAGTTACACGCTTATGCTAAGATTAACTTATTTAAGGGCTCTATCTCATACTGATATCTTCATATTTCTCTTCTATACATCTTCTTTGACTATTTTGATGACACTTCAAATGTATCTTTGCATTACATATATATATCTTTATGCCTGAATAGACGCGACCCAAAACAAGACCATAGTCGGCCCAAAAACATAATACACAATGCTTCCAAATAAATTGGCTTAAGCATGTTTACAACAATTTTTAGTATATGATTAAAAAATTATTACAATAGGCGCTTAGCCTTTACATAACAAAAGATTACACGCTAATCAAAATCATGAAGTCAGCTTCATACTTTGTATTCTGAACTGCTAGTGTACTCGTTCTTTCTGTAACTTGTTTGTACTGACATTATGTACTGTGTGTGTATAGGATAAGAATAACAACATATCATAGATCTTAAGTTTGAATGTGCATATCCTGATGTGGTCGTACGCACATGCGCTGATGCTCTGATCGACTGTAAGTCACTGTTTTGTTCTGTCTTCTACACTTAGTCAATTTTCACTTCATAGTTTACTGTCAAAACTTCATATGACTTTGTTACCATAATGAAAACAAAAAATAGGCCATATAATTCCTAGGAGTCAACTTGCCAACAATCTCCCACTTTTTCATTAATGGCAACAAAGGAATGTGGCAAAGTTACTCAAAATTGACTAACATAAAAAAACTTTATATTTTCTTCTCTTAACATATACTATATATTTCTTTGCATATATATACACTTCTCCTCATACATTCATTAGTCCCCCTTTGTCATTAATAACAAAGCTGACAAAATTGTAAGTCTTTTAAATACTTACTCCATGTATACATCTGGATAACCAATCTAAAGAGACTGGATCTCTTTCTGCCAGAATGCCTTCATTGTATGAACTGTCTAGAGATGGGTGCATAGAGCATAAGTGAGCTTCTCCATTTTTATTAGGTCCATGCAAGGACCTTGATCATACGTGACAATTATATCATCAATCTGTTCGATGTTCTCATCCAGAATTGCTAAGAAGGGCGCTAGTGTATTTCTCAGTTGGTTCTTCCTGATTCTTATCTTATTAATCTTGAATTTTTCCTTTTCAATCTTGTCAAGCTGACCTTGATAGATACTGTTGTAGATGTTTATGTCTTGCATGGTTGTTTCAACTGATTTTCTAATACTTTCAACCAAACTATCTTCCTCTTCTATCTTCTTGATATGTTCAGAGGTGAATTTCACTCTGTCCATGCAGTTAGCTATTACATTTCTGCCTTTAGCTACCAACTCTTTCAACATAGACTGACCAATCTTCAATGAATTTAAGTCTAAGGAAAAATTATTTACTAGTTCATGCAATCTTTCCTTTTTGTTCCCATCTTCTGCAATTCTAGTAGCTGATTCTACTAAGCTTGTAAAATGTGCTTTGAAGCTTGTTAGTATACTGTCTACATCATCAACTGACTGAATTTTTGCTACTTTCTTGTCCACGGGTACTAGGTCATTCAGAATGTTTACCGATTCCAAGAACAGAGGATTCCTCATAAATTGTTTCTCTTTGGCCTTTTCCATGGCTAGGACACTGATCTTGATCAGGTCTTCTTCTCCCCAAGCATCCAAACTTGCTGAGTCAGGAGTTAAACTTGACAACAATGAGTTTGATGGTTGAATGGATGGTGTGAATATAGTATTCAGACTAGTATCCATGCATTCACTTTTTATTGGGATTTCCATAGCTGGTATCTCATTAGTTTCATTGACTTGTTCTTTATTCAGATCTGTTGAATCATTAGGGGGGACTTCATCTTGTTGTAAGGATGTGTCATTAGTGCATACCTCCTTTGTTCCTTTAGTACTTACAAATTCTCTATCAACTTTGTCCATATCATTATCAGAGGCTGTCAAGGATATCTTGATATTATCAATCACTATAGTAGCCTCTAAATATTTTGATGTATTAGAAGTTATTGAGACTAAGGGCGCTGACACCTGTGGACCTGTCTTAGGTGCATTCGAAATTATTGGTTCTGCAACCTGTTTAGGAAGAACTGGAGTTGCCTTAGCTGTGGGCGCCGTTGATGGATACATATGTCTATCCAAAAATACCCGCTCAAATTCTTTATGAGTCTCTTCACCAACCAGATCATACTCCTTGTTCATGATATGAAGAATTCTTGTTTTGGTTCTCAGGTGCGGCTTTACTAAATCCAACAAAATGAATTTCTCATCATGTGATCACACCGGGAGAAGACTATACAATGTTTCTTCTCTTATCCTTATATCCTATTCAATTTCTTGCCTCTTTAACATATCAAGTATGTTCCATACCTTGTCTGGTATGATAGTTTTGAGTTCCAATATTGTCCTTCTGAACTTAATCATGTGAGAGATAATCATAGAATGAATCTCCGATTTGTCTATCTCTTGATATTTGTCAAATACATTCTTGAGACATTCTAGTCTTCCTTCATTAACATTTTTTTACCTTAAGACATTAAGATTAGGTCTGAAACCTACCTCAGGAGGGGCTTGTGTGTTCTTTACCTTGCTCCTTGTAGTTCTTGAGGATGGATGACTTGTGGGAACTTGCTTCTTCCTTCTAGCCATCTTGCTAGGTACTAATGGTGGAGATGCTTCCAGATCAATGGTAGTTGATGGCGCAGATGTATCTTCATTTGATTGCTTCTTCTTCTTCTTAGGCATATCATCAATCTTTTCTGTTTTAACTTTTGTGGGAGTCTTCTCAAGTTCTTTGGAAATCTTAGCTTCTCTAGCTCTGTCAAGATATTCTTGTGTGAGACCATGAACTTTTAGGATGTTTGAGGTAATCCTTGATGCCTTCCTTTTGTTTTCAGCACTGTATAAGACATAATCAACTTGATTTGTCTTTTCTCTGTAAGTGCCCCATCTAGGTTAATTGGGATCCTTGGGTGCAGATAGGAGGACTTGTGCATAACCTTCCAAAACATGTTCTTCGACTTCATAACCAAGAGGGTGAATCCATTTTGTCCTAGGCTCAACTACCTCCATGCAAGTACAATCAGTTTCCACCATGAAGCATATGGCGTCTTTGTATTTCTCAACTATCTTCTTAGGTATCCTAGACCTCTTCTGCATCTTGATCCTGAAAGTTTTGATGTCCATGTGCATAGAGTCTTTTGAACTACTTTCTGATGTAGCTTTTAGAGATATTTGAGACATAGTAGGCTTGCTCCTATCTAGGTAAAGATTTGCAACTTTACCAACAATGTGGAAGTACAAATAGATGATCAAAGAGCCAAACCTGAATATCTTTCTCTTGTCATGCTTAATGGCTTTGATATTCTCTATCAACTATGCACGTAATAATTCACAGAGATTGTACTGAGTGTTATCTCTTACTATCTTTATTGCTGCCAGAACTGTTGCTGCGGACACACTATTAAGTCTGCTTGCTTGCTGAAACTTGTATCCAAGTATCATAGTGAGTAGTTTTATGTCTTTCTCCTTGATGGGATCAATAGTCATGCCGCGCCTATCACTTCTAGATAAGCATACTTGTTCAACCTGCTTCTTGAAATCCTTGCCAGTAGGAAGAGTTGGTCCAGTCTTGGGAAGTCTAGTCATCTCATGAATTAGATCTGCAGTGATGCGGACAGGAACCTCACCTATCCAGTATAGATCATCATGTATCCTGCTAAGTAATATCTTCACCCATTCCGGCTCATAGAACTTGTGCGCATTGGAATACTCAAAGATAGGGTTATTAGTGAGATGCGCGTATTCATCTTTGAATGTATAGTCAGGTTTCATCATAGAACCCATGAGAGATGCAATGTTGTTGGCTCCAACTATTTCCTTCTTGCAATAAACATAAGCGCGGATGTCTTCTACATGTACGACTCCAAGCAGAGTCCTAGAGAATGCCCCTTCGACATCATCTAGTATGGACTTGAATGGATGCTTCTTAAAAATAAATCTCTTCCTCTCAGCAATGTCGAATACAACAGGGGTTGCCATACTTACTTGCAACTAGGTTAAGTAGGGTTTCACGACGATTCTGAAACGACACAACTGCTAGGGTTCTGATCCAATCATTAATCCATTCACAAACCAATTAATCCTTTAGGATATAGTGATTTGATGCTTGATGCTTATCTTCTTTCTTAATGCTTCAATCTCAAATACAAAGTGAGTTTTTTTAAGATCTTTTGCCAATTTATATAAAGATCAATTACATTTAATGCTCATTGTTGTAAAGTGGTTTACAGAGAGAATTTCAAACTTTGTTCTGAATGAAGTAAAGGCAATGCATGAATGAATACAACCTTACTTTGTGATTACATGCATGAATCCATAGGCGCATACTCAGAGGTGAGTATACCAACCACGTAGGGGTTCAGAGCTAGAATAGCTCCCCCTAAGACCATGAGGGTCAACTATTCAGAAGTAGAAGGAGTATCCACTGAGGATGCATCTGCTACCTTGTTCTCTTCATTATCCTTCTTTAATTCAACCCATATTTTATCTGAGTTAGCTTTAGCTTCCATAAACTTGACTTCTCCTGATTCTTCAAACAAAGACTTCTTGGGATTCTCTTGTGATTTTGTTCTAGATTTACAAAACCTTGAGATATGTCCAGCTTTTCCACATGAGTGACAAATGATAGGAGGTCTGATTTTGTTATTCATCATACTGTATTTCTTGGCTATGTGTCCATTGTAGTTACATATCTAACATGTAATGTTCTGCAAGTTTCTTTGAGGTTGATTTCTCTGATTGAATTGAGTTTGATTCCTTTGGTTCAGTTGTGGCTAATTTCTTTGATTTGTTCTGCAATGAATAGCCCTATGACCAAACTTATTACAAGAGTAACAGTAACCATCGAAAGGTCTTACATTCTTAAAATCTCTTGCCAAGTGTCCATGCTTGTTACAAGCATAGAAAGTATGGTTGACTACCTTGTTCTTATCTTTTGGTGATTCTGCTTTAGTCTCTTCATCATTTTTAAGTTTTCTTTTCTTTTGAAGATTCTGTTTGAGCTTTCTTTCCTTCTTGTAATGAGTTGATCTCAATTTGAGCTAAACTGTATCCCATACCAATGGTATCACCTTTTAGCTTTTGTGCATAGAGCTGTGATTGAATCAGATCAGAGCTTGTGTGTAGTTTATCAATCTTGTCTTTTGCTCCTAATAATTTAGATTCAATTTTGTTCTTGATATTTTCTAATTCCAAGATTTTCATATTGGCTTGCATGAGTTCTTCATCCAATTGTTTGTTTTCTTTGTTCTTCTCTTCAATAGTTGTTAAGCTATCGGTTAACCGATCATTCAATTCTTCTATCTTATCTTTCACATACATGTTCTCTTCATTCAGTTTCAAGTCATTGGTGGAGCAATCTTTTAGTTCTTTCCTTAGTTTCTTGATAAACATTTGTGAGCTATCAAATTTTATTTTAAGTTCTTCATTTTCTTTCTTAGATTTGTCTAGATCTTCAAGGGTTGCTTCAAGAATCTTGTTCAAATGTTTGACTTCTGTTGAATCCATGATCTCCTCAAGTGGTTAAACTTTTCTCTCTGAGGACCAGGCTCTGATACCAATTGTTGGAAACACTGAGAGGGGGGAGGGGGGGTTGAATCAATGTTTAGCTATTTATTCAATTTCAACAACTTTTAATATAAATCAATCATATAACACTTGAAGCTCAACATAAGATCACATAACACAAGATATGATTATGGGGAAACCTTGATTAGAGGAAAACCCCAGTGGGAATTAGTACCCACAAATATTGCACTAGTATAATGAACCTATTAGAGTTCCTTTGTCCTGTTAGGAGCAGTCTTTACAATGTAAATACAATGACATGGTTAAAGGTCTGACCCTATTAGGAGTCTTTTACAAACAACCCTGTTAGGGGTGAGGAGTCATTGTGTAAGAGCTCACTTCTCAAAGAGAAAGAAGGCTACAACCTCCTGAGAATAAATATGCACTATATCCAAAAGTGAACTGTTGTATGTGACACAGATGTCTGATCAATTCTAGTTACGCACTTATGCTCTTAACTTCTTTAAGGGCTCTATCTCATACTGATACCTTCATACTGCTCTGCTCTACATCTTCTTTGACTATTTTGATGACACTTCAAATGTATCTTTGCATTACATATATATATCTTTATGCCTGAATAGACGCGACCCAAAACAAGACCATAGTTGGCCCAAAAACATAATACACAACGCTTCCAAATAAATTGGCTTAAGCGTGTTTACAAAAATATTTAATATATGATTACAAACTTATTACAATAGGTGCTTAGCCTTTACACAACAAAAGATTACACGTTAATCAAAATCATGAAGTTGGCTTCATACTCTATATTCTGAACTGCTAGTGTACTTGTTCTTTTTGTAACTTGTCTGTATGACATTCCATACCATGCGTGTATAGGATAAGCATAAAAACATACCATAGAGCTTAAGTCTAAACGCGCATATCCTGATATTTTTGTACGTATGTGCGCTAATGCTCTGATCGACTATAAGTCACTGTTCAGTTCTGTGTTCTACACTTAGTCAATTTTCACTTCATAGTTTACTGTCAAAACTTCATATGACTTTGTTGCCATAATGATAACACAAAATAGGCCATATACTTCCTAGGAGTCAACTTGCCAGCAGTTTCAACCTCCCAAGAGGTTCTAGAATTTGGAATCTCATCTACAAATCTAGAGAAGTCATAGAAAATAATATCTCATGGAACATTAAAGATGGGTCTACTGCAAGGTTTTGGGATGACTCGTGGGGTGGGTTCCCTTGTATTTATCTACTGTTGAGACAGAACAATATCAGTTTGATTTGCACAAGGGAATGGGGTCCCCTAGTCAAAGATTATATTGCCAAGGATTCACAAAATATTTTGGATGGCTCTTGGAAGTGGAAGAAATTTGATATTCCAACCATTGACCCCTCTGAACGAAGTGCCTTGATTCAGATCTTACAAGAAAGATCCTTTCTAATTAAAGTGGGGCAAGATGAATTAATCGGGAATGGATCTAAAATGGGGGATTATAAGGTTAAAGATGGATATAAAATCCTCTCTGGCATCTCTTCTCAACAACAATCACAAATTTATAATCAACTTTGTTGGAACAAAACTGTCTCCCCAAAGCAGGAATGTTTTCATGGACAGCAATTCAGGGCAGGATTCTAACTGCCAATTGGTTCAAGAAAATGGGATATTGTGGCCCCTCTAGATGTATGCTATGCTATATAGAGGAAGAAGATACAGATCAACTACTTTTATCTTGTCCCTTTGCAATGGAGTGTTGGCAATGGTTATGTGCTAAGCTGGGTTGGTCTTCTGCTCTCCCAAATGATATCCTATCTCTTTTTTCCTCCTGGCCTTTGATCTTCAAGAGTAGCCTTTGCAGCAACTTATGGATCATTTCCCCTTCTATCCTCATCCGGGAACTATGGAAAGAAATGAACAGAAAGATTTTTCAAAATGTTTCTCTTGAAAATTTATCCATTCGGATTAGAATTGAGGCATCCATTGTGGAAGTTATGAATGCTAAAATACAATTACAAAGTGCTCAACATAAATTGTTCACAAGCTGAGATGATCTAATGATTAAGAATTGGTTTGGATTAAAACTCACTGTAGCAATAGGGAAAGGTGCCAAAGCTAATGCAAGTTTACGAGCAAATTGTAAATGGCATCCTCCTTCATTTGGGTGGTGCAAAATGAACTTTGATGGTGCCTCAAAAGGTAATCTGGGGCCTTCTAGTGCAGGATGCATCATCCATTCTGCTGAGGGTTCTATGATTGCACATTTGGCAAGTCCACTGGAATGGGGTACTAGCAACATGGCGGAATTTAAAGAATTAATCCATGGTTTATCATTGGAATTTTAGTTAGGCATTAAAAAAGTGGAAATTGAAGGTGATTCCTTGATAACTATAAATGCAGTTAGAACTGGCATGATCTACAATTGGAAACTTCAATCAACTTTGGAGGTGATTCTAAACTTAACTAAGAAATTTGAATCTGTAACAGTCAATTTCATTTTTTGTGAAGGGAATGTTTTGGTGGGTGACTTGGCAAATAAAGCAACATTGGGGGAACGTATTAAATTTATTTGTTAACCATTTATTTTTTCTGCTAAAGGTGCTTTTTGAATTCCCGGTCTTTTCAACCCAACTTTAAAATAGCCGTAGGGAAATGTGTTCGTTGTATTGAATTGACAGTTCCTGACAATTACAACTGGTCGTTTGAGAGTTGGATTTATGGTGAAAGATTTCTTTCATCCTCCTGTTGCGTGGATGGAACGTCTCTCTAACTACACATCTCTTCAACTGACAGGATCTGCACTCAGGTACTCTCTCATGCAACATTCTCTCCTTTTTGCAAAATGACAGGTCTTATACTGCGCAAGGACATAACTTGAAATAGTGGTGTTATATAATATCCATCCACTTACATCATTTGGCAACGAGGCTTTAAATGCTGAAGATAGCTAAGGGTACAATGTCAGGAAGGGAGTGATTATTCATTTTGCATTTTCTTTTAAGTACACCATCGACTCTGCCCTTTGTAAACCAAGGTAGTTTTGTACCATAACGGTTCTCTCATTTGCTCGACGTAGTTTCAACTTTTTCACTATGGATTCTCCGATCAAATTCAGAGTGGAAGTTGAGCAACTTGCCTTCGATAAACCAATCTCGTTCAACCATCTCATGGAAGTCTATATGTACCATCA
This sequence comes from Thuja plicata, assembly GCA_018584345.1. Classification (NCBI taxonomy): domain Eukaryota; kingdom Viridiplantae; phylum Streptophyta; class Pinopsida; order Cupressales; family Cupressaceae; genus Thuja; species Thuja plicata. Next base: position 7,343,988 of record MU227649.1, read on the forward strand.
CCCTCTTGTCTTTCATGCGGTGAGAAAGGTAATGGATTATCATTTTTTGAATACAAACCATAGATATAGGGTAGTCTCTGATATATGTGCAGGTTTCCTTGCTAGCATATTAGTAGCAGGGACCCATAAAAACCATGCAGAAGAAATCTGTGATAGGCTCTTCTATAATAAATTTATAGTGGATTTGCATAATGTAATCTTAAATATTGATTTTGAACTTACCACTCCTTTTCCCTGGGACTGAGCCACGACTATGATTGCAGGGCAACCGTTCCCTGGGTTTTCAATAGGAACAAGAAGAAATTTCTATGCTGGTCCTCCTCGTCGCCTTCATATTCTTTGGGGGTGAGACTGGGAGGATCTACAATTGCGCCTAACACTAATGAAAAAAGGAATTAACTTTCTCTCAAAGTTCATAGGAATCGAAGACGGGCTTTATGTTCCCTTTGGGAATGAGATTGATAAGAACCTCCCATGGGTGTATCAATTTAAATATGATGAAAGTTTGGATAGACTGGGTAGCCCAGTTTCTTCTAATACTGAGATTGGAGGTGATGTATCGGATGGTGATTCTGATTCAGACAGAGAAGAGGATTCAGAGAAGATGACTGAAGAGGTTGATGAAGATGATGAAGATGAAGAAGAAATGGATGCTGCTGCTGTTGCGGACGACTCTGAGTTGGTTGAGGCTTCTCCGGAGGACGATTCTATGGGGAACAGTGGGGAAACTATCCCAGACAAAAGTTCCAAATTAGACTCTGCTCCAAGCACGAAGAATGACACCACTTCCTCTTCGGATTGAAATGCCTCCATGATAAGTTTATTGGGATAGCTCAAAATCAATTTTTTGGCTTTTTCGTAAATTAAGCTTATGTTTTGTGAATTTGGTTAACTCGGTTGAGCGTTATTGCTCTAGATATTGGGTTCACAGTCCACTTGGTAGGACTGAGTTATGAACCAGAAACATTATGTACTTTTGCTTTATTGTTTTACTGTTTTATTGCTTTCTGCTTAATATAAAATCTCGGCCATGGCCCTTTAATAATAATAAAAAAAGGTACAACAGGAATGCTGCATAGACATTATTAAAAGATTAGCAGGGAAAATACTGTCAAAGGTACATCTTTGACATCGAGTGCCGCATAGATATTTTGGAAGATTAAAAGGTTAACAGCAATGGGTACTGAATAAATTAAAACCACATAAAAGTTGTCCCAGATTAAAAACAAACGTATTTCTACGTAGACTTACTACAAAATCTACCAGATCAATTTATCACGCCATAAGATGACATTAACCAGAAAGCCCATGTTATCGAAGTAAAAAAACTCTAAAGCACTCATGAGGCGTATAAATCTTTGTGGGTGTATTTGCCTGGTTCTCGTTGTTCTGCTTTCAATCTCTCAAGGCATTGAAACCATTGATGGGAATGCCAAAATCCCAGCTTTCTTCACATTCGGAGACTCAATTGTGGATCCTGGCAACAATAACTTCATTCCCACCATCGCCAAGGCCAACCATCCCCCATATGGCCAAGATTTCATGGGTCACCAACAAAATGGCCGCTTTTGTAATGGCAAACTTGCAACAGATTTTATCGGTAAATTTCTTCACCGTCTCGTATTTTTCTAACGTTTTCTTAGAAAGGGATTTAATTACTGGAATTTGGGCAGCAGCTTCTGCACTCGGGGTGAAGGATAAAATTCCGCCATTTTTGGATCCTAATCTCAGCAGTCAAGAGATTCTCACAGGCGTCAGTTTTGCTTCCGCTGCGAGTGGATTCGACAACCTCACTTCCGAACCTTTTGTACGCTTTTTTGGGTCCTACTTATTTTTAATTGTTATTAACTTCGTATGCATGATATTGATAGGATCTTACCCATTATTACTAGGATGTTAACTTATCTACGTTATTTTTGGTCCTAAATATTAATTGCATGTGCATGATATTGATAGAATCTTACCCAATACTACCCTTCCCTAAAGTTTATTGCTTGATTTTAGAGAAAAATGCATTCACTTGTTGTAGGGTGCGATACCAATGTGGAAACAAGTTGAACTATTCAAGACGTACAAGCGGCGCCTCGAAAATATGGTGGGGGAAGAAAATTCGTCCCACATTATTGGGGAATCCATATTTCTGGTAGTCGAAGGGACGAACGACTTTTTAATTAACTATCTGCTTCTTCCCACTAGAAAAGCTCAATATAGCGTCCAACAGTACCAGGATTTTCTACTTGAGATCTGCCTCAATTCCATTGAGGTAAAATCGATTTCATTAAATAAAAAATACCAGGTTTCCAAAGTCTATAATCAATCGATTCTTTTTGCTTCTGAATTTAATTGTGTGCAATTTTTTACCATCAACATTTAAGATCATACTCAGTGATCCTCATCAGAATGTAAGAGCTGGATGTAAGAGCTGTAATAAAGTAATCATGAAACATTCTTACCAATTATCGAAACATTGGTGATAAAAAATTGCCCAAAAGTTAGAATCCAAAAACAAACACAAATGAACAATTTCTGTCTCAGTCCCATCAAAAGTTGTGATGCTCTAATTTTGTTAAACAGGAGATGTACAAGCTTGGTGTACGGAAACTGGGAATGGCTGGGATCCCTCCGTTGGGATGCGTGCCAGTGGAGAAAACATTCCACGGACAATCAGAACTGAATGGATGTATTGAGGAAATCAACGATATTTCATCTTCTTACAACGAAAAATTGAAGGAAACCCTCCAAGGACTGGAAGCTCACCTTCCAGGCATTAGAGTGGAGTACGTAGACATCTATAACAATCTTTTAGACATGATAAAAAATCCTTTGTTATACGGTAAGATTTGAATTAAGAACAAAACAAAATTCTTTTCACCTTTTCAAACTAATTGAAGCCAATTAATTGGGAATATACATGTGGGTTGTTTGTTGCAGGGTTTGAGATATCAGAAAGAGGTTGCTGTGGAACAGGACTACTCGAGGTTGGGCCACTTTGCCATGTTAAAACCCCGGTTACTTGCTCAAATACATCAAACAGTGTTTTCTGGGATTCTGCTCATCCTACACAGGCGGCATATCAGATACTTGCTGACCAGATCCTGGAGCAATATATTTCAAAGCTGCTCTAGGAAATAACCTAGATACTTCTTTCCAAATGGAATAAACATAGGTACAATAAGACATGAAGTTGCTCCCTAGTTAAGAGGTGTCTCATTCAAGTATTAATGTAAAGATGGTGAAGGCTAACAACAATGAGGACCTGCTTGAATAGGCATTAAAGTATCTCCCCGTTTCCACGGATTTAAGCAGGTCCTACATGTGGCGTCTTCAATTAAAGTTGTACTCTTGTAGAAAAATGTGTTAGTTTTTATCATAATGATGGAAATTGTTATTGTTGATTTAACTATTGCTTTTTTCTTAGTAATCAATTTGGCTGACTGTGATTGAATTTGGATATTTACAATCAAATTTTACATGGTAATGCTGGATTTATTGTCTATTCTATTGGGGCTGGATGGAGTGGACACTCATAAATTCAGGAATAAACACACAGAAATTTAAAAATAGAAATAGTTCACTATAATTAGTTTGTGCTACATCACATTCTGGATTAATGATATGATTACAAATGTATTAAATTAAGCAAGAATTTTATATGGTACACCACGTTCCCCATTAATCATATAAATACTAATCTAGTACATAAGAAATAATGTTCTAGATGCATGATCAGTTAATATTTTATCATCCACCTTAATCAGTGAGTTAGAACTTCTGATGCCTAGTCCATTGCAAATGTCTTCTTAAATAGAGGTTTAAGACAGATCTATAAATTTTATAATCCATTCTAAAGGTTAGGTTGACTTGTGGAGTACTTAAATTTTTTCTTTAATCCATTCTTTTATTCTTCTTTCTTAAATATTCTTATTATCATTTATCTTACTTATTTAATATAACCATTTTCAGAATAGTACACAAAAGATAATAGTCTTTATTCATCGTAGAAGTCATTCAAGATATTAAGTTTTTATAGGAAGAAGTCTTCCTTAAATTGCTCTTGTAGGGTTTTAAGTAATCTTAGAATTAGCAAGTTGTTAAAATAACTCGTCGAAAACAAATAACAAGCTGAGCACTAACACTAATTTCCAACATTCCCTCACTTAGTGCGAACACTCTCCACGCGTAGTAATCCCAACTCTTTAGGCCCATGATCTTGATTCAAATAAAAGGCACCTCCCATCATCCTTTCATGGTTTTCACACAATTTTTTGGATTACCACTAACTTTTTCAAGATCCATGATCTGTATTACACTAGTCCTTTTTTTATTACAATATTTACGCTAGGGTTTTATGTTAGGAAATGACATACTCATGAACAGAAATAGCCAATGTTGTTGATCGCGCTACTTGATCTCCAACATATAGGAAATTGTCACTACCAATGGAGATGGAATTATATTTGCCCCATTATGTAAAATTATAATTATTAACAACATAGAAAACATAAGCATTCATTACAGTAAAACATGAAATGCCAAGAAAGCTAATAAGTGACCTCATTTTTGGTGATATATGAGAGGATGTTGTATTTCCTCCTTTCTCGTTGCCTCTTGCCTCAAATGTTGAATTATTTAAAGCATATATTCCTCATCATTAGGACATAAAAACTCTTCATTATTGACACATTTTTTCCAAATTGTTTCTTCAACCAAGGAAGCACAATGATCTAGTTTATCATCTAGTAGATCGTGTGCTCTCTTCTTGCAATTAAAAAATAAATATCCTATTTTATTATAATTGAAACATTTGATTTTTTTTGAAGGAATATTCTTTGATTTGTAATTGTTTTTCTTATTTTCTTATGTATCTAAATAAGACCTCTTCAAACTTTGAGTCTTCATTATGATCAAGTAGAATAGATATGACTCCTTCAAGACTAATGGTTACCTTGCTTAAAGTGAACACCATTCCAGACATATGTTTAGGCAAACTATTTAGTATTATTCCTTTTGCATAATCATCTTTTACTTTCTCATTAATCATGGAGCTAGCTGATTTAGGAGAGACTGAAACTTACTAATATGATTGTCATTTTTGTACCGTTTCCATCTTCAATCCGTACAATATTTGCTTCAATGTTGTCTTTATACTTTCTACTTCAGATCCAAAGAGCTTGTTTAATGACTCTGAAATCTCTTTTTTTGACTTCACACAATTGAAATGTTGTAAATATGCTTTTTGATAAGCCAAGACCAATAGTTTCTAAAGCTTTCTGATTCTTTATATCTGACTTCAGAAGTTCATTTGTATCAGTTTGTACAATAGACTTTGGTTTGAGAATATCCGCAAGATCCTTTGCTATCAAGTGTATCTGCATTTGTATTTTCCATGTATGAAAGTCTCTACCATAAAATTTCTTGATGAAACTTAATTTATCTATGACTACTCTTTTAATTAAAGGTGTCGAGATCAACCGATAATGCACCTTAACTATAAGTCTTTGACACAAAAACAATTAATTTTAAAAAATCCGTCTGCAACTTTGCCGCCCAAAGGCTCCTTTTGAACTTCTATCATGACAGAAAATACTGTGGGGAACCTCCCCCCCATCTCCGTGACCCTACTCCTGACCTAATCTCTGATTTCGAGATAGGTACTTTGGATTCTCTGCCACATCCTGCTCGCAAGGCTGACTGGAAAGGTGTGCTGGTTGGGACCCAGGTGGAATCGAACCCCACCCTAACACTCACTATCCTAATAGAGGAAGGTACAGAGATCACTCTCCCTGACTCTGTTGTTGAAAAGAATATGGTGGAGCTTAACTGGGCTTTGGTTGGACGCTTCTTCAACTTCTGCCCCTACATTGACATGGTTCGTAAATGGGTGGGAAACCAATGGAAGCTGAAGGGGAGTGTGGTGGTGTCAGCCATGCCTGGAGGAATCTTTCTCTTTTGGTTCACAGCTGCAGAAGATCTTTCTTTCATCCTCTCTAGATCTTGGTTCTATGGAAAACACCTCCTCACTCTGGCTAAATGGAAACAGGGTTTTGACCCTTCTGCGGACCTCAGCAAGATGGCGCCTATTTGGGTCCATCTCCCTGGTTTGCCTCTAGATTTTTGGGATGAGAAAGTGTTTAGATGGATTGGCAACTCCTTCAGACACTACATTTCGGTGGATCTAGTAATCCTCTCTAAATCCTGACTTGTTTTTGCCCGTTTCTGTGTCAATGTGTCTATAAATAAGACCGTACCAAACTTTGTTGTCCTTAAGTCTAAAATGGGTAAATGGACACAAGCTATTGTCTATGAGAATGCTACCCTCTTCTATGAATGCTGCAACTCAAAGGGCCACACAAGGAAGGATTGTAAGGTCCCCAAGAGGCCCGAACTTAAGCTAAAGAAAACTATTTCAGTGACAAGAGCTTCTGAGATTTCCTTGGCACTACTCTCCCCACCTCTAACAGGGGACACTTCTAGTGTAAAAAGGGTTGAAGGGTCCACGACTCAGGACTGTGATCCCATTTCTGGGTTGGTGGATGACACGTCTGGTCTGGAAGAGGGTGAAATACTAGCGATTATTGTTCAGGAGAAAGCCACAATAGAGGAGACCAAGTAATGCAGCGCCCCTGATCCTATAGCCCCCATGCAGGTGGTAAGAAACTCTATCATTACCAACCCGGGCTTGGAGACTCCGCATAGTTCCAGCCTAGGTTTGGCACTTGTCTAGACAAAAATCAATGTATGTGTGCAAACAAAATCTAGATCTGGAGGCCCTTCATCACCCACAGTGGTGGAAGTTTCTCTCAACCTCTTGGCTGCGGGTTCCTTGGTGGATTTGGGATGCTCCACACCCTTGGGAACCCCTTTGGTCGGGGACCTGGAATGGAAAACCCAACATAAGAAGACTCGGCAAAAGAAAGTGGATGTGGGAGTTGACACCAAACTAGGACAACCGACGAACAAAACTAGAAGACAGAGGAGAACAATAAAGAAGATTGTTGTAGGAAGACAACAATCCCTGGACATCAACCAAAAAGGTAAGAAATGATTCTTCTATCATGGAACATTAGGGGACTCAATAATCCCTAGAAACAACTTGCTGTTAAACAGTACATTTTTATTATAAAATTGACATTCTGTTAATTCAAGAAGTTAAAATGTCTCAAGATAACTTTGAGGTGTTGGTGGGAAGACTATGGCCTGGGGCCAATTTCTTCTACTCTGAGGCTCAGGGAGCTTCAAAAGTTATTTCCGCCCTCTGGAACCCTTCCAAGGTCAGCGGTGATGCCCACATTTTTTCCCAGAACTACTTGGTTGTGGCCTTCACTTCTCCACTAGAGACCTGGCTCTATTTTAACATTTATACTCCAAATACCTGACAGGGAAGAAAGGGGGTTTGGGATGAGCTAAAGACATCCCTCTTGAATCTCCAAGATTCCAAGCTCATGGTTGTGGGAGACTTCAACTCTCCTCTGTTTCCTTTTGAGAAGTGTGGGGGCATTGTGGACTATTCTGACAGCATGGGAGACCTGGCCAACTTTGTGGGAGAATGTGGTCTTTATGATGTGGAGCTAAGAGGCAACCCCTTCATGTGGACTAACAACAGGAAAGGTAACCGACTCATATAGGTCTGATTGGATTGGGTCTTACTCTCTTCCACCTGGGACCTGGGAGCTACCTCTTCCCTGGCTGCCCTCCCCAGAATGACATCAGACCATAACCCCCTTCTCCTCAAATGGGTGGATGTACGATACCAGTACCCTGCTCCCTTCAGATATGAGATTATGTGGGCCTCCCATCTTGGCTTTCGTGACAAGGTTCAACATTGGTGGTCTAGTTTGGTCAAATGATTGGCTATGTTCAAGGTTGCTTCGAAGCTTGACCTCATCAAAGAGGAGGTTAAAGGTTGGAGAAAATTAACCTTTTTTGACACTTTCCATACTAAAAAGATGCTAAATATGAAACTTGATTCTCTTCAACAGAAAATGGTAGGGGGTGATCTATCGGAGGTTTTGCATTTGGAGGAAGAAAACACTAGGAAAAGCTGGAAAGATACCCTGGCCAATGAGGAGGTTTTCTAGAAACAGAGATCTAGGGTCCTGTGACTGAAGGAGGGGGATTGTAACACTGCTTTCTTCCATCAATTTACCTGTAAGCATAAAAAAAGGAACTCCATCACTAAAATTTAGAACCCTGGAGATAGGAAATATCAGACCCTATCCAACTTGGTGGGCTGGCCACTGATTACTTCTCCAAAGACTTCACCAATTCTTCCCCTGGGGACCCTATTTTCCTCCAGGAAAATCTCATTGCATAGCTACCCAGGGCCATCATGGTTGAGGATAATGACATGCTCTTGTCGAGGGTTACTGATCAGGAGGTTCATAAGGTGGTCTTCTCCATGGGAGCCTACAAATTCCCTGGTCCTGATGGTTTCCCCCCCGCTTTCTTCCAAGAGTATTGGGATATCGTTGGTTATGATGTCATTCATGTTGCACGGGATTTTATCAGATGTAAAAAACTCTTAAAGAGACTTAAGGACACTTATATTGTTTTGGTCCCCATGTGCACAGAACCAGAAATCAAAGGACTTCAGACCCATCAGACTGTGCAATACTATGTATAAGGATTTTTCCAAAATTATGGTTAATCAAATTAAACCCCTGCTAGACAAAATATCAGCCCCAATCAGAAAGGATTTATCCTTGGGCTACAAATTATGGATGCTGCCATCACCACACATGAAATTATCCACTCCATTGATCATAGCAGGGTTGCTGGAATGGCCCTCAAGATGGATGTTTCTAAAGCCTACGAAAAAGTCCATTGGACTTTTCTCTTCAAAGTCCTGTCTCCTTTCAGCTTCTCAGAGCAATTCATAGACCTTATTAAGTGTTTCTTGGAGATTGTGAGATTCTCAGTGTTATTCAATGGTAAACTCAGAGCTAAATTTTACCTTGGTAAAGGGCTCCTCCAAGGGGACCCCCAGTCCTCTTACCTCTTCATCCTCCTTGCTGAAGTTCTTGGCCGTATGATGGAGATGTCTCGTACCAGAGAAATTGTGGGGATTAAACCTGCCACCATTTTGAAACCTGCTATCCTACAAAAATTTATTGATGACACCTTCTTCTTTGGGGCCTCCTCAGTTAGGGAAGCAGCTAAGTGGAAGCTGATACTAGAAAATTATGCTACATCCTTGGGTCAGCATATCAACTATCACAAAAGCCATATGTTCTTCTTCAACACTCAGGAATTGGTCTAGAAAAAGGTAATGAAGATTTTGGGTTGCCAGGCAAACAAACTTCCTGCTACTTATCTTGGCCTCCCTTTGACAGTCAAAGATGTGAAGAAATTTTTTTGGAATTCTATCCTTCAAAGAACCCAAAGGAAACTGGCGGGCTGGAAAGGTAAACTCCTCAGTAATGCAAGTAAGATTCAACTCCTTGCTACTTCCCTCCAGGGGATTCCAGTCTATTTTTTGTCTATTTTTAAAATCTCTAGCTTCATGGCTAAAAAATTGGAAAAGATCCAATGCACCTTCCTTTGGTCAGGATCTGAGGAAAAGAAATGCCTCCCTCTGGTCTCCTGGGATAATGTTTGTCTCCCCAAAACCTTAGGGGGCCTGGGGTTAAGGAAAATTTGCAACCTCAATAGAGTTCTACTTTCTAAGGTAGCTTGGACCATGATACGGGGAAATGTTGATTGGTGCAGAATCATGGAGGCTAAGTATCTGGATTGGGGCTGCTTCTGTAAACTCTTCATGGTGCAGGGCCACTTGGGGGGCTCTAAAATTTGGAACAACATTCTCAAATGCAGGAGTATTTTAGAAAAAGGGGCCATCTGGTCATTGGGTAATGGACTGGATATCAGATTCTGGGATGACCCCTAGCTGCCTGATTCCATCTTTGGGAACTCTCATTTCTCTCAGTGGAGGAATGTCCTATCCCTTGTCGTTTGTTCACAGGTTTCCAACTTCATCTCCAATGGCAAGTGGATTGACCTCCTCCCGCATCTCCAGTTCAGACCGGACCTAACCACCCTTGCAACTAAACTTAGGGACATGCTGCTTTTGGTGTGCATCCCCATCATTGATAGGCCAGATAGATTTCTTTGGAGACACACTCAACATGGCAAGTTCTCAGTCAAGTCATCTTATGGTCTGATTATCGATGACTAGGCTGATGTTTCTTTTTGGAGGAAGGTCTGGCAGCCTCAATTAATCCCCAAAGTCAACCTTTTCTGGTCGACTACCCTCCATGGGAAAATCCTCACGCTTGACAACCTTGTTAAACATAGGTTCAGCCTTGCCAACCAGTGCTACCTTTGCAAGAAAGACAAGGAAGGCTCCAATCATATCTTTCTCCACTGCAATTTTGCTGTCGGGGTCGGGCAGGAGATTCTCTCGAGACTCAACCTCCCATGGGTGTCTAACTACAACATCCAGGACATTCTCCTTGATTGTAAATCACCCTCACAACTCCCACTGATCAAACTCCTTTGGAACCAAATCCCCCAATTTTCTACTCGGGAATATGGAAGGAACGCAACAATAGGATTTTCAGAGATGATAAACTCAATTTGAAGGATGTTTTTTATACAAGATTTAAACTTTTACAGGAAAGCCTGCTAGTGGGAAGCTGGAAAAGCCCTATTTCCCCTCCCACTGATTTTGATTGGAAGATTGCTAAGGCCTGGGTTCTTAGCAAGGGATTTGACAGATTTGACAACTCTACACTTAGAGCAAGAAAGGCAACTGTTTGGGCCTCCCCTCAGGAAAATTGGTACAAACTCAACTTTGATGGGGCTGCCTAGGGTGGAAGATAGGCTGGAGGGGGAATTATAAGAGATCAATGGGGGAGATTGGTTGCAGCTTATGCTGGCCCCCTTGTTGACCACTCGGTTAACCACGTAGAGGCTATGGTATTGGACTATGGGGATTAAATTTCTCCCTTAACTGTGGCTACTCCAGGATTGAGATTGAGGGGGATTCCAAGGTTATTATTGAGGCTGCTGGTGGGTTCTCCTTCGCTAGGTGGTGTGTTGACCCTATTCTGTCAGATATTAAGGGGTTACTGCTTCGCTTTATTGAGTCCACCATAAAGCATATTTAGAGGGAAGGGAATTCGGTTGCTGATTCCATGGTAGTCGAGGAGCTATAGATGGTTGGCTTACGTTGCTGGTGCATTGCTAATCAGCTGCCAAAAATTACTCAGGACCTGCTTGGGCGGGAAATGAGCGGAAACAACAACAACTGAAATGTTTAAAAATCAAAGTCTGATTTGGGTGCTAAAAGGCGGACCCCGGAGAAATATCCATTTGAGCTTGGTTGGTTATTGCATTTGGAAAGGCCACGTGGCCGCATAAGGTAGGATCCTCAAATGTTTTTGGTAGAGGAGGTGGATTGCTTGTGTCACTCCCTTCATTAAGTGTCATTATGTCTCTTTATGCCATTAGATTCATCTAAGATTTATGGTGATTATTAAGAGATATGATGGAGATTATTTTGATTGTAATTATGGGTTACAACGCCGCTCCCATGTGCTAACCTTGGTGGTGGCCTTGGTGATGATTTTTGTGCCTAAAGACAATTATTTTAGCAGGTTTCATACATGAAATGATAGATGCTTAAGGCTCGGTTATTACCCCATTTTCTCCACTTCACACAATGGCTCTTCTTTCTTTTTGTGCTCTGGTTTTTTATGGATTTGTGTTGAGAAGGGTTTCGACTCTTATTGGGTGTGGAAGTCTTGGGTGAAGACCACTCTGAACTACTCTGCAAATACGGGAGGGGATCGCCATAGGATTGAACTTGACATAATCGAGGAAGAGTTCACCTCGAACCCGATGGTGATGTATTTTTGTAAAGGTGGGATTTTTCCCTTCATGAAATGTTTGGCCGAGCACGATGCGATGATTTCTCATTAGTTCGCCAAAAGCTAGAGTGAGAGAAGAGTCACCATTAATGGCATCACATTTGAGATTAACAAAGAGGTGATTGGTAAAGCCATGGGTATGGAAACCATAGGCAGGAAGTGGAAGAAAACCACCAAAACCCAGGCCAAAATAGAGTTCAACCAGTTCTTTGCCAATGATGACAAACCTGTGTCTAAGAATGGGGTTTATAGCACGATCAACCTTCCTGAAGTTTGGCCGAAGATGTGCAATCTCATGATGAAACATTTCACCTTAGCGGGTAGGTTTGGTACATTCTATAGCTATCACCTTCCTTTTCTTAATCATCTTAGGAATAAACTATTAATTTACATGCATTTTTACCTTCTACACTCTTTAGAGAATATGGTGGCTGCCATGAATGAGGCTATCTCCTTGGGAAAAAATTCCATTTACCTTCATCAGGGGCTTATCTTCACAATTTACCACTTTCACCAGGCTCTCTGCCCTCTGCCCATTGTGGAAATCACCCAACTTGCTCAGCAGAATTTGTCCTCCTTAGTCTCCCTAAACAAAGGCATTCCCTCACCTTCGGGCTCTATTGGTGGCTCTACCCCTACTGCTAGCCCTAATTCCTCTAGTATCCTCCTGACCTCTACCTCCCAGATGGGCAACAAACATGATCTGACCCTAGATGACTCTCCCTAGCCTGCTAAAAAGTGAAAAAAGATCTATATTAACCTGGACTACCCCCAAAATGTTGACCCACAACCCACCAGTACCCGTCGGTCTTCTCGGTTTGCCAAAGAAAAAGGAAAACGGGCTATGAAGGAGCTGTTTGATAAAGATGATGTTTCGGTTGAGTCCCATAGCAGGGATGACAACCAGAGTAATACATACCATGGAGAGGGAAAAATTGATAAACAAGACAATGTGGATGATGTGGGTAAGGAATTTTCTAGCCTAGATAACAGGACTTAGAACCCTAAGTCTGTTGTGGGCATTGGCCTTGTTGGAAAAATTAAGTTCTAGATTGTTAATCTGGAGAATTTGGTGGCCAAACTGAATGTGGACTTGGCCAACACTAATAGGAGGCTGGTGGATATTAGCAAGTTCACTCTCAAATTCATGCACACCTTCTCCACTACCCTCTGGCTAGTGAATGAGCAAGCCTTGGTTGGGATGGAGTCGGTGGAAGGAAATAGAGAACTCTTCAAGATTCTCAATGAAGAGTGGGAAGACATACTGTTGTCGAAGCGCTTATGGGACGCGAAGGGATCCAACTTAATATGAAGTATGGGTTGGGGTTCTTTCACACTGCAGACCCCAAGCCCTATATATTTAAAAGTTTTTTTTAAGTTCAGTTTTAAGTTTAAAACCTTATGTTAAATAGCCCTGCGTGGCTTTGTATGTTTTTTTGGCTGTCAAACTTTGATATTGTTTACTCTTGGAACCTTACTGCTGTTGGTTTAGCTTTTTTGTTGTGGTTTTTTATAGAGGTAGATGATATCCATGTTTATCTTCTGCCGACTTTACTGATTTAACATGTTGCTAAGTATGTTCTGTTAGCTTCTTTGTACCTCGGGTCAGCACCCTCTTGCTGCACTGCTAAAATAAAAAACAATTAATTTTAATTAAAATTTTTAGCATTGGATAGTAAGTCTAAGACATTAGCAGTGACTTTTTTTAACATAAATAATATTCTATTTGACTTGACTATAAATATTAAATTGTGAGAAAGAATGCTTATCAAAGCCAAGGATACTTGACAAAATGTATAAATGTTGAACATTTGATATACTAGGTGGGGTGAATTAGTATATCCTTAAAATTATTGATACCTCTAAACAACCATCCACGTAGCATAATTATAAACTAAAAGTATAAAAATAGATTACAATCAAAAAATAACACATAACATCATTATTTACATGGAAACCCCAAGATGGGTAAAACTACAAAGAGGATTATCTCTCAATATAGTATAATAGGTAATAACATATTACAATGTGACTCACTACTAGAGGACTTACTATCCTTAATAAGGCTCACTCTCGAAGGAGGACTCAATGTATCTTTAAAAAAATAATATGTTCATATATATATATATATATATATATATATATATATATATATATATATATGAGGGTAAAANTTTATATATATATATATATATATATATATATATATATATATATATATATATGAGGGTAAAATGTTTGCCTAAAACTAATGCAAAAAGTATAGGTCATCAACAAGTAGATTTCCATGTGTTATCATGTCATCCACTATACATGCAAATTTAACCAAGTCGACCCATCCAAATAATTCCACAAAACATGAAATCATGATGTTTACCCAATCCTTAACCTCAACCCAAAATAGTAGGCCCATAAGAAATCTTATGTCAAAATGTAGTCACATATAAACTGATCTACTCTCTTTTTGAAAAATAAGGTGTCTTCTGAAAGCAAAATTTTGGAGTCATATCTTTACTGCCAAATGAAACTAACATCTATATTATTCAATATATGTACTTGATGATCATACAATCCTACACTCAAAACCTTGGGATCAAACTATGTGTTGGAATAAAGTGCAGAGCAAAATTCAGACTTCTATATGTCATACTATCGAAGGAAACAATAACATCAATGACAAGATTCCAACAATCTCTCCTTTTTTCATTGATAACAATAAAAATTGTTTCCTCATAATAGTGTCCTTGTATCTCAAAAATGCATTGCTAAAAACCCCCAAAACTTGCAAAACAGACTCTTAAATTTGCATTGTGCAACTCCCAAAATTTACCCCCCTTGGCATCAATGGAAAAGGGTGTCAAAATAACTTGGTAATAAAAAGGGTAGAGAACTCCCCCTTAGAAAATGATTATAAAAATACATGTGTACACGAGGTAAATAGATATGTACAAGTACTGGGTGCCAGCAAGAAGTTGAGTCAACTTTTTGGGCAAAAAGTGGAAGTGTTTTCTCTTTTTTTTTCTTCATATTTTCTATAAATTTATGTCAAAATTTGAGGCACTTAGAGATTGAATCTAAAAAAAAATCACTAATAGAAAATGTAGTGCTCGGAGTCTACTTTTCAAATATGTAATTTATTTAAATACCGACATGGTAGAAAGTTTTTTAGTAGGCATGTTTAAAAATTACTTTTTTAAAATGCCTCTTTCAGGACCATACCACACACATGTACAACCACCATATTTTGACCTATATAAATGAATTTTTGTGAATCCTTCTGGGGAAATATACCTAAGACACCAAATATTGATGAGAATTTTTTTACTTTTTTTTATTGAATATTTTATTTTTAATTGACGATAAAATATATTTTTGAAACCTCTAGTGTACAATCACCATAATTTGATGAAAAATTCACATTTTTAAAAAAATTCTTATTTTAATCTTCAAGGAAATTCTATGTAGATTGATGTCATATAAATTATGTTTAAAAAAATATAAAAAGAAAAAAGTTATTGAAGTTTTAGTGAACCTTATCATTTTAAGTTTAGGTACCACTTTTGATTAATAAATATTTTAAAAATAGTAAAATTGATCATATCAGTATAAATTTATATTTTAGAAATCTAGACAGTAAGTTCTCTAATGGGTTTTCAGTTCATCAAAAAATTCGATCAGGAAGACCCCCAAAAAATTACGGCAAGACAGAAATTTGGTATTCAAATGCCTTAGCCATTATTTTGGAGGTCCAAGCATAGGCTTGGTCCCACCAAGCCTATCTCAAACCAAAATCCAATGCAAAGGGTGGTCTTGTAAATTCAAAATTTAAAAAATGGGCACACGTTTAAAAATGTGTACCCGTTTCTTAAATATAATAAATTGACATAGAAAAATACATTTCTTAAATTTTTTTTATAAAAAAAATTTATAAATTAAAAAACACGCACCCGTTTTGAAAAAAATTGAGTACCCATTTTGAAAAAAAATGGTTACCCATTTTTTAAATTTTGGATCGGGTGTCGAAGCCTTAGACGGGTGCTCGTTTCTAGCAGCATTGTTTCAAGTCCATAAGACTTCCACCGAATTGGCACCCAACTTCTTGCACTTACCCTACTAAGAAACATGATTCAACCCAAACTGGTTGAGCTCTTTAACTTTTGTACCTAAGCATTCAAAGTGTCTATACTGTCAAGCTAGGCATGCATTACAATGTCCATGAATTTTTTTTATTGCTAAGTGTCGTCAAAGTATTTTCACCATCCCCAATAAACGAGGGAACAAAATCAGTCATATTTTCTTGTTGTGCTAAGAGAAGAGCATGTGAAACCAATCATACATTTTATGTAGTTCTTTAATTCTATCTCTAATGATGTCTGATAAGTCCTTCTCTAGATCATAGCCTTGAATTGCTTCTAAATTTTTAGATTCCATCATTGTCTATTTCTTTTCTTATAATTTTAGTAGCATCAACCCACAGGAAGCTAAAGCGGTAAAAGGAATGACACTCCTTGAGGCATTCCTTACATTTGAAAATGAGTTCAACAAATATTCTATTCTTTGTAGAATATTTTTCTTTTACTAAAGATAATCTTGTTTTCTTTTCCTTTTCAAATTAATTTACGATGATGACTTTCAAACTTGCAGAATAAACTTTAAAATCATTCATTATATTTATGATCTTATTAGCCATGGACATGGAATGGTTGATGGAGCTGCCTGGAGTAGCTAGGAAAAATGATTCAATCATTTCTTCTATCATTTTGACATGTTTCTCGTGTTTATTTACCAAATATTTCTTTGTAGAGGATAAAAGTACATCATTCATCTAAAGTCTGTGCACAGGATCCATTTTGTTTAAATCAAACAAAATATTAGATGAATTTACTAGTTGAAAGATTACTTGCAAGTTGAAAATATCATCCAAGAGACTATGAGAAATTCCAAATGGTGAACCAAATACATTCTCAATCTTGGATGAGTTTCTTTTCTTTGTTCATGTGTCTTCTTCTTCTTCTTCCTCTGCTTGCTCACTTATGTTGATATCGCATGCTTTTATTTTCTTCTCCAATCCCTTTAGGTTTATTCACAATTTCTTCTTCTACATCTGGTTCTTCCTTTTCTAATGCAATCTCTGTAATGTGTCCTAGAGAACCATTAAGTGTTTCTTCAATAATATTTTGTATGTTATCTGGAAAAGAGGTATCCAGAGGAATGAGAGAGGATTCGTCAATTTCACTTGTGTGTTATTTTATTTGATCTTTATTTAGAGACAATCCAATACCATCTTGTGCCTATTATGGAGGGATATTTAACCCACTGAATGACAAAATTCCATTATTTTTTTCAATGTCTCATCTTTTGCAGTGATTGTGCTTTCTTCTGTACTCCATCTTCTAATTCCTCATCTTAAGACTAGATAATGAAAGTTCTTAACATTTTACCTTTCCATTCCAGTTGAGTTTCATCTTCTCCTTCTCATTTAGAATTATCTAATTGTATTTAATTTATCTCTTCTTCATTCAATTTTCTTCTTGTAGCTGTGTGTTTAATTCATCTATGGGACAAGGAAGAAATAGTTTCCTTTTTCCTCTTTCTTGATTTTTATTCATCTTCTAGAGGAGACATGTCCTTAACCTGAGTAGACTTTCTTCTATTTATTTTTATGATGGTACCATCTTTATTTTCCCAGAGGATGTAAGAATTGTATAAGTAGTGGTTCTCCTTCCATATCTCAGGTAGTAGAGATAGAGACACCAATTTCCTTATTTACTTCATCAATCTCTTGTTGTGTCATTTTTTAAGATAAAAAGGACTTCTTAATTATCTTCTAAACCTTCTTCTTCGCTACAGGCCACATAAGCTCATTGTGAATCTTTAAACTCTTCTATGAACATAATATAAATTAAGGTTCTTTCTTTTGTGTTCTTTATGGGACTAGAAAAAAAGTATTCTTTTCATTCTATACACAATATCATTAATTTGAAACCTCATATCCTAAAGTAGGAACCCAAGAATTTCTTGGTTCTACTTCTATCATAATGCAACTATCTATGTCAATAAGAAAAGTGTTATCATTTTGTATTTTTTCACTATATTCATTAGTATTCTCTTCCTCTAATGCATCTGATCGTAAAAAAGTGTGAAGAAAGAGACAAAGGCTTCATCTCTAGAATTTTTTTTGTCTCTAAACCTTCTTATTAGATCTTGAATTTGATGTGCAACTAGTTTATTTGGAATCCATTCTATTTCACTAACACATAGAAATTATCTTATGAAGAAAAATAGAATGCATAGGTTCATGGTTTTGTTTAATAATTCATGCCCCCTTTCTTTTGTTTGCTTCATTTTCTCCAAAAAATGTTACTTTAGGAGTTCACATAGATTGTAGTCCACATTCTTTATTACCATCTCATATCTGAAATTTATTACAGTTGTTGATATAATATTTTCCATGTTGGTGAAATGTATCTTATTTCCAATCATCAGCAAGGCATACTTAAATGTAGGTTTTTAAATTGTTCTTATAGTCATAGATCACTTTTCAGGAACCACTTTCATCAATTTTTCAATCTTTTTCTTTTTCATTGCCTTGAGATTGGGAACAGGTCTTGTTGATCATAAACTAGTGATTTCACTCAACACTTCCTTAGTAATCACACATGGTTGGTAAACCCAACAAAATCATCACGAATCCTACTTATAAAAATTCTTATCCATCTTTCATCATTGCAAAAATCAGAAAAGTCATTCCATACTGTCAATTTCTTCTCGAACAGATCACTCAACTTAGGTTTTACTTGGAGATCTGTATCCGTTAATTAAGTTTGTCATAAATCTAATAATTTTATGTGATGATACTCTTCCACTTTCACATGAATATATATGTTGTCATGTCTTTAGAAAGTAAAACCCCATGTGGAATGCTTGATAATGCACCCATAAGATTATTTTGTGTTGATTTATTGGGGTATCGTTTGAATTTGGGCTAGGTTTGATCTTCAATATTAACTATATTTGGAGTATCTATGGAGAAAAGAAAGGAAAAAATATTTTATTCAGAATATAAGAACTAGGGCCCAAATAATACCTCATTTTTATTGAAAATTCTTGATTTTTTATCTCACCTCCACTCTTCATGAAATGTTTTCTTTCGAATGACTCTAAGTTGGTTGATGATTTCTCCTTTTATGATTTACTCCATGTGCCAGTATGAATAATAAATGTGCAACACAAAAAACTACTAAATGAGATGTATTTCCTTCATAGTGACAAAATATCTTTTTCTAGTTTAGCACAAGACCATCTTTACTTCCACAACTTTCACCATTTGAATTGTTATGCCATCTGTATCTTGTATCTAATTTTTAATATGATATGATACAACATGTCACTTTTGGTATGGGAAAAAAGATATTTCCATTGAAATCCTCATAAGACAAAGCCTACGTGCCTTAATTTTCAAAGGGATTATGTGCTCCAAAATTAAGTTTAGAACCATCTTCTTTCTTTCTCCAAATTTTATTCATCTTCTTCTTTACTTCTTTGACATTAAATTTTTTTTTTAGTCTTACTGGTCTTTTTCAGATTCATTTTTCTTCATATTTTTATTTTTGAAGTGTTTCAAAATGTGTACATCTTTATTGTAATTGTAGAATTTGACCTTACTTTACTCTATTTTACCTCTATTTTATTCTAAATAATCATTTGATAGCTTTATGCTCTAGTCCTTCCATTGTTCTGATTATTTGTGAACTAACTCTAGCTTTGCCCAACCTTATGAAAAAACTTCTTAGAGGTGTAACATTATCTAAAGAAAGGTCTAACATTTGTATTTATTCTATTCCTACATTCTACTACTATTTATCCATATTTATTGCAGAAATAATAAAATCCATTGAAATATGTGTACCTTTGTCTTTCTAAAGGTTTCCTTGATTTATTTGACCCTGGGATATGTTTCTTTATTTGACATTTGTAGTAGGTGACTTGGTCCTTGGATTTGTGGTTGTGCTATCCTTTCCTTTGTTTATAGCCATCTAATGAGAACATTATCCAACCTCAAACTCTAGGATACTTTTCTCTTTTGGAGTTTTCTATATGGCCACTAGCTCATCAAGCATTGTTGTGCTCATTTTGAATTTGTCTTCTTGATTCTTTGTCTTTTCAAGATCTATTTTGACATACATCACTTCTAGCTCAAACTTTTTTTAGATCCTTGACTTATTCTCAATGATATTATTTAGGCATTCCTTTGTCTTTTTGTACTCTTCATCTTGTAGCTTCATGCTCTATCATATCATTTGCTTGCTTCAGTTCTTCATTGACTTCCATATGCCTTTACTTGAATTTCTTGATGTGATCTTTTATTTTTTTGACACATTAATTTCATTTATTGATGTTCTCTTTGAATTCTTTGTTCTCATTTTCTATATTTTCTAGATCTTCAAGAGTTTCTTTTAATTCACCATTTTTGTCAAGGAATCTTTCATTTCTAGGTTCCTCCAGAGTACATTTAGGTGCCTTATGTTCAATCTCCAAGATCTCCTCAAAGATAATAGTCTTAGTCAAAGGACCTTTCTCTAATACCAATTGTTGATCATTTGATATATTGAGAGTGTGGGTGAATCCATATATTCTTAAAAATTATTTTATATGTCTAAAAAACCATCACATAGGATGATTGTACACTGAAATAAGGAAAATAGATTACAAATAGAAAACAACACATAATACGAGTTTCTATGTGGAAACCTGAAGATGGGTAAAACTATGGAGAGGATTATCTCTCAATATATTATAACTAGTAATAACTTATTGTATTGATGCATGAGCATCTTGGGTTCTTGTAAATCTTACATCAACCAAAAATATTTTGTTTTAGTTTTTCCAGTTTGTCTATTACTGAGTTTCTTTCAATGTTACTTCAGTTTGGATTAGTTTTTGTTGCACACCTCGTGAAGTGTTCTTGGAATCAATTTTGACCTTCACCTAGGTTTGCACCTCGAATTTTCTTCTTTGCATATGAGAGATCTTGAATTTTTGGTGGGACATTTGTGTCCTTCACATTTCATGGAAAGTTTGTGTTTTCCAATCTTGCGAAGGATTTTACTGATCAATGAACCTTCGTCGCTCATATATTGAGGATTCTACATGCATGGTCGACCTACTTTTGGGTTCTCTCATTATGTTCTATCAATTTGTAAGAGATTATTATGATTTGGGTCTTGACCTTTAATGTAATGCATTTTCCTATTCTTGGAGAATGTAATCTTTCTCAGTCTGATCTGATGCTTGTGAAGGCTTTGTAAACTCATGCAATTGATCCCTGAGGAGCATGTCCAGAAGAAGTAGAATTTTTTTAGGTAGAACTATAAGCGCGATCTTGTGATAGATAGTATAAAAATATAACCTATAAAAGGTTATAAAGGAAGCATGTATGCTTGGAATGTAAGATCGCATGTTGCAGATCCATTGTACTTAATTTATTTATGATAATAAGAAAGAATATTTTTCATATCTCTCAATTATTTGTTGTGTGATTCTTGCTACAAGGATTGGATTGAATTTTTTGAAGTTCCTCCTATCCTTGGCTGCACCAAGTGGTATTAGAGCCAGCTTCTGATTCTTTTAGTGCAGATCGTGGTCCCTGATTTGGCAAAGTCCTAAAGTTGATCTATTTTGGGGTGGCAGAGTGAGGACCTGAACCTTAATTGCAGAGGGTTCTCTCAAGATGGCTCGGAGAGGAAATACTATAGGTGGAAGGATGGATGAAAATCCAGTTATGTTGGATATGTTGAGACAAATTGTTTCTAGATTAGACACTATTGATATGGCCCTAGGGAGGGGTCGACATATTGAATATTTAAGTGATGAAGAGGAAGAAAAAATGAAGTTCCTGAAGGAGCTGAAGCACAACCTAAACTGAAAATGGAACATGGAGATGACAAATTTATAAAATCCATCACTATATTCAATGCAAGACCTCATTTCCATCTATCAAATTATAATGGGAAATTTGAATTAGATGAATTACTTGATTGGATCAAAGAGATGGAGAAGTACTTTGATTATGAAGGCACCAATGAAGATAAGAAGGTGAAGTATTCTTGCACAAAGCTAGGAGGACATGCATCATTATGGTGGGAATATTTGTAGATCGATAGACAAAGAAGAGGCAAGGAAAAAATTAAATCATGGGATAGGATGGTGAATAATTTGAGGATGGTTTATTTACGAAGTTTCAAAATCTAAAGCAAAGGGATCTTAGTGTGAAGGAGTATATTAAGTAATTCTATAGATTATATATCAGATCTAGACATAATGGTGATGATGTTGAGAGGGTTTTGAAGTACCTGAATGGTTTGAGGAAATCAATTCAAGATGAGATCAGTTTGGTTAAATTATAATGTGTGGAGGAATCTTACCATTATGCCCTAAAATCTAAGGAAAATTTGAACAAAAGACATGAAAAAAGACAAAGAGGAAGAGGTGGAAGATCCCAAAGGGATAGATCTTTTGTAGGAGGAAGATCTTATTCAGATCAGGGTAAAGGAAAGGAAGAATTCAAGGAAGAGAACTCAAATGGAAGGGATGACACAAATTTTTAGATAGGAGGTGGATCAAGTAGCTAGAAGAAATATTACAAGAAAGTGTTTAGAGGAAATTGTTTCAAATTTGATGGTGAAGGAAACTGAGATTTTGAATGTACTCAGGGAAATTGAAGCAAGAGGACTGAGAACCGTATCCAAAATGCTTTTGTGGAGGAAGAATCTACTAAACCTTTCAAAAGACCCTAAGATGGAGAAGACCTTATGGTAAGGAGAACCCTATGTGATGAATAAACCAAACAAGAACCAATCCTGAGGAGAATTATATTTAAAACAAGATGCAAAGTGAAAGGAAAATCTGCAAAGTGATTATTGACAGTGGTAGTTCAACTAACTCAGCCTTTGAGGAGTTGGTGATTAAGTCAAAGTTGGAGAGGTTGAAACACCCAAAGCCTTATCAGATTGCATGGATTAAGGACAATCATAAGTTATTGTAATCACCTAAAATTTCTCTAGTCTAATAAAGAGGCATAAATCTCAATTGAATTGCCCTAGGTCCTAATCAAGGAGATCAAATAAGATCAATTTCAGTAACAATTGTGTAATTGAATCAGATCAATTTAATTGCATAATTCATCAATAATATAATATCAATTATTTAACATCAAAAGTGAATTAATTCATTAATAAATCCTATCCTAATTAATTAAATAAAAATAAAAATACCAATGGCTAGAGTTATTAGTTAAATAGAATTTTAATTAATTGTCTTAATATTCTATCCACGTGGCACACAAAGTGAACACATTAACTAATAAAATTGAAGGACAAGGATTTATCAAGTCTGAATATCAACAACACATCTTCAATTGAATAGATGAATCCTTCATTTTGCAAGATCATGGTATTTTGAATTATTAGCTAATTTGTGCATTTTGAGAGTATTTTAGTAGTAATTCATCATTTCTAGATCAAATTCATAGCTTAATTAATCATGTAGAGGCATAAATTGAATCAACTAGCTTGCATTCTAGCTTAACTACATCCATTTTAGATCAATTATATCAATTTAGCTTGATATATTCATCATAATCGTGTAAATTTGCGTCAATTTAGATGCATTTTAGTAAAATCCTTCATTTCATGTTTTTCATTTACTAATCTAATGCCTACTTTTGAGAGTAATTTTAATGAGATAATAATATTCATGCCTAGAAGGCAATTATTCAATTTCAATTGTTTCATTTAATTGATTTCTTTATACTAACAAATGATGTAATGATTTATTGAAGTGTTGTATTTTAGTTTATTTGCAAGTACAATATTTACAATATCAGGTAGTGTCAACAAGATAAGAACTTTCAAAAGATGATGCAAGCCATGCTACATCTAGATAAAGAGAACTATTTTATGCATCTTGCTTCCATGGGTGTCAAACTTCCTAAGGATCTTGATATTGATAGACTCATACTGCAAGAAAAATAAACCCCCATATCTCTTCTTACAAATAAATTTTATGACATGCAATCTAAGCCTCTAGAGATGAAGAAATAAAAGGACAAACTTTCAAGCAAATATTCATTTGAAGCTATATGTCCTTTCCTGTTCGATAAAGAATTGTACATGCCATTTTCATCAAAAGAAGCGATCCCTAAGTATGACAAGTACACTAGTTAGAGATAGTGACCCACAAGACTATGTGAGAGAATTATGCACTCTTAGCATGGAATTCATGCATGATCAAACTTATTTGGGTAAAAGCACAATAAACTGTCACCCTTTTACAAAGGAAAATGTTTTTGATTAAGGTAAAAAAAAGTTTTGAAAGGACCCCAAAACCTTTTACAAAAGACTACTAGAGATAAGCATGATAAGCCCAATTCAAACATAGAAAGCCTATAATGAACAAAAGGTAGGACCCCAACAAACACCCAAGCCAAAAACATGAAAGAAAAGAACTGCCAAAAAAACACACAGTTTCCAACACAATTTCTAGCACAACTTCCAGCAGAATTTCCAGAACTAAAGAAAAGACACTACATCATTCTTTGGTAGGCTTTCTCTGCCTCCTTTTGCATTTCTTCCATTTTGTCAATGGACTCCTTCAGCTCTATCATCTCTTTTGGGATCTCAAGGATTTTCCTTTTAAGACCACTACGGGTTCTTGACCCTGGGCCCGAGCTTCCTACCTTATCATCAATGGTAATTGTTGTATTTTCTAGTAGAATTCTTTCCAAGTAAGCATATAACACTTTCAGGTTCTGAACTGAAACTTGAAGCCCTTCATTTTTGTGTTTGAGAATGACACGTATCACGTGCCCATTGTGGCTTATTTTCTTTTTCATATCTTGCATCTTTTCTACCACAATAGCATTAACTCTAGCAGTGAGCTCCTCATATCTGTTGTTGTTATTTACCTTAATCATCAAGTTCTTCTCCATTTCCTCAACCTTGGACTTAAAAGGCTCCATAGCTTCCTGTATCTCAGACAATTGCTGCTTCATAATCTTCATCTCGTCACTAAGCCAGTCTTCCATACTCACCTCGTAGTCCTCTTTTCTTTTCAGAATTCTATCATCAATATAAAAACCAACCATTTTGGGGTGCATTCTTTGTTTCTTCATATTCCTGTTATCAGCCTTCAAGATTGGCTGCTCATTTTGATCCTCCTTGCCCTTGTCCTCATTCTTTTTCTCCTCCTTATCATCTCCCTCTTTTTTGTCTCCCTCAATTTCCATCTCTTGGTTTCCTACATCATTACCCTTGCGCTCTTCATCAGTCATAGGTGTTTCCTCCTCGTCTGTCTAAAAGTCCTCCTTACTCAGCTGATCCTCTTACAAAGGAAAATCTCAACATCACCAAAACTATAAACTTTTAAGGGCATAAAAGTCACATTTATGTTGATAATTTGTAGATGATGTAAACTAATGAAATGTGTGAAATAGGATGGATTTTATGACTATAATTGTTTTAAAAAAATTTGAGCAAAAATTAATATGTTTTTTGAAAATTTTAGGTTTATTTTTTATTTCTTGAAAAATACTCCAAATGAGGGAGTTTACTTCCTGCCAAATTATAATAAGTAAAACATTGTTTTCCTCCAATTTTAGAATATGATTTAGATGACATGTATAGCTAGTGCAGAAAAAAAAAAGGAATAATTTTTTTTGATCTATAGTTTGCCCGTTATAAGTATTCAAAGTTGAACTTACCTGAAATCGACAGTTTTTGTCTCCCTCCACTTTTCCCCTATCAAAACTATACCAAAAACCAAATAAATTACTTATTATAGAAGATGGATCTCTTCTCTAGTGTTTTATATGATTTTAAATTGTTTTTGAATTGATTTAGCATTTTTTTTATTTTTTCTGAATCAACAACTTCTCAAAGCCTTATATACCTACTTGTAGTTTTTAGTAAATTTATTCAATGATTTGTAGTCAAAATAATATAAAATTTATACATCAAGAATCATGGTTCTGAGATCTACAAAAGGGTACTTTTAGTTTTTTGACATTTTCTATTTTGAGTAGAGAATAAAATAGCAGAAGTGCAAACTTTTAGGTTTTTTTGTGTTTTTGGCTGTCAACATGCCATGGCACCTAGTTAGACTCGGCCAAGTCAGACGCGGCCCAGTCAGACTCGGCCCAGTCCTAAAAAACCTTGCATTGGCTCGTGCAAGAGTCTATTGGGCTATGTAGGCACCATTTGGTGCCCTATGGCACCTACATAGACTCAGATGTGTTAGACTCGGCCGAGTCTGACTGGGCCAAGTCTAACTTGGATGAGTCAATCAAGTTAGCTTAAAAGGTGACTGTTTATTGTGCTTTTACACATTTAATGAGGCTATTTTCAAGAAGTTTGGGTGGTTCCGCCATGGAATGCTTCTCTAAGCCTCCTCTAGGTAGTTTCAGGTCATTTAAAGACTTAATCAAATAATTCATCCAACAATATTCTTACAATATAAAACACATTGTCACAATGTTGGATCTCTGTAATACAAAGCAGAAAAATGGAGATGCCTTTGTTTCTTTTCTTCAAAGATGGATAAGAATATTTCCAAGATATCCTCGAAAGATTCCTAAAAATGAAAAAATGGATATCTTTACCAATAATCTAATCTTGGAGATGAATTTTATATTATGAATGCAGTGTTTAGTGACATTTGATGAAATGGTGGATAGTGTCATAAAAGTGGACGATGTTTTGATAATAAAAGTAGAAATCAAGATCTATAAGGAAATAAAATTCTCCAATAATGCTAAACCAAATGAAAATAAAAATGGTAAATCCAAGTTTTGGAATAACAAAAAACATGTCATGAATGATGGAGTTATAGAAGCGTATCATATCAAATGAAAGAAGTCAGTCTTTAATCTCTCAAGTAACATTAAAGCTACTAAGAATCCTACCAGTACATCTATGTCCAAAGACAATCATGGATACAATAAGGATAAAATAACACCTTGGGCAGTTGGTCCTAAATGAATGTTTACACCTCTCGGAGAACCATTGGAAGAAGCACTGAAGACTCTTTTGACACACAATATTACCACATTGCCTAGGTCACAACCTTTGGAACCAAAAATTAAGCCAAAGTGGTGGAACACAAATTTTTATTGTGAGTACCACCACATTAAAGGTCACAAGACAAATGAATGGATGAAACTCAATCATGTGATTCAGGATCTAATTAATAATGAAATGATCACAGATGATCGAAAAAAGGCCAACAATAAACATATAATATTCAAAGAGACTGTACCTAAATATGAGTAAGGTGTAAGATCAAGCTCAAAGATGCTAAAGTTAGTTATACTTATTTAGACAATAATGTCATCAGTATGCTTGACCACTATGAGCATTTTTTCAATGTTATCATTATCAAATACAAAATAGAGTTTGAATCTTCTAATGCTATAAAATGAATCCAATCCAAATTTACTATCAAGGGTGTGTCATCATGATGATAGAGAATCTTGGGATCTTAGAAATCATGCATTAACCAAACACATTTATTTTCATGTTTGATTAGTCTCAGAGTTTCTTTCTGCATTCTTTTAGTTTGGATCTTTTATAATTTTGATCCTTATAGCGTGTTCGTGGCATCATGTGGAACCCTCTCCTAGGTTCATGCTTTATTTGGTTAATTTGTGCATGAGACCTTTTATATTCTTGGTGGGGCTATATTGTTCTTTATGTTTTTACAACTAGTTTTTGTTTTTTGTTCTTGCAAAGGATTTCCCTATTGGCGAAGCTTAACAACTCATTTCTCAATGATACTACATTTGTGGCCAATGTACTTGAGGGTTCATGTTTCATATTTCTTTCATTGGAAGTAGATCCTAATGATTTGGGTCCTGACCTATTGTTTGTAGTATGGTTTCTTTTTCATTATGAAATGTAATCTTTCTAGTCTGACCTGATACATGCAAAGGCTTTATAAGCTTATGAAATTGTTCATAAAGGGGCAGCTCTCATAAGATTATCGTGGTGTACCTGAATGCTAATGATATTGTAGGGATTTCTAATTATAATTAGGCCTCTATGCTTGCATGCATGATTGCATGTTCCAAATCCTTTGTCTATGATTTTATGATAATAAAGCATGTTGATCTTGTATATCTCTCTATTGTTACTTGTTGTTTCTGTTGTGTGACTTATTCTACAAGGATTGGATAGATCTCTTTGAGTTCCCTCCATCATTGACTACACCAAGTGGTATCAGAGTGAATTTGTGATTCTGCTGAGGTAGATCTTGGTTCCTGAGCTTGCAAAGTCCTAGATTGATTTGTTGTGGGGCGGAAGAGAGATTATCTAACCTGCAATTATAGAGGATTTGTGTAAGATGGATCACAAAGGAAATAATAGAAGAGGAAGGAGAGATGTGGGTCTACTTTTAGTGGATATGTTGAGAAAAATCATAGCTAGATTGAAAGCCATGGAGATGACCCAGATAAGAGGTTGACATATTGAGGATGTAAGTGATGAAGAAGAAGAAATAAATGAATAAGTAGTTGAAGGAGGTGAAGAGAAACCTAAAACTAAACTTGAGAAAGGAGATGATAGGTTTATAAAATCCCTTACTAGAGTGAATGCATGACCACATTTCAACCCATCTGATTATGATGGTAAATTATATTTAGATGAGATTCTTGATTGGATCAAAGAGAAGGAAAAGTACTTTGATTACGAGGGAACATATGAAGACAATAAAGGGAATTATTCTTGCAAAAATTTTAGAGGGCATGTATCTTTATGGTGGGAACATTTGTAGGCTAATAGGAAAAGAAAAGGTAAGGATAAAATTAGATAATGGGATAGGATGGTGAACGAATTGAAAGATAGGTTTTTACATGTTGATTACCAAGTAAGTTTGTTCAAGAAGTTGCAAGACCTAAAACAAAATCATCTTAGTGTGAAGGAGTATAAAAAGGAATTTTATAGGTTGGATATCAGATGCTATCATTCTGATGATGATGTTGAAAGAGTTTCAAGGCACATAAATGGTTTGAGGACATAAATTGAAGATTAGATTAGTTTGGTGAAAGTGAAAAGTATAGATGAAGCTTAACAATATGCTGTAAGAGTTGAAGAAGAGGCATGAGAAAATACAAAGAGGAAGAGGTGGAAGATTTTAGAGAGAAAGAACCTTGAATGGTGGAAGATCTTATTTTGATCAAAACAAAGGAAACACATAATTCAAGGAGGTAAATTCATACTGAAGAGATGACATAAAATTTTAGAGAGGAAGTGTATAAAGTAGCTATAGAAGGGATGAAAGAAGAGTGTTTAAAGGAACATGTTTCAATTGTGGCGGAGAAGGACACTAAGCCTTTGAGTGTACTCAAGGTACCTTTGAGAAAATAATAGAGAATAAGGGTATATATGCTTATATAAAGAAGGAAAGTACTGAATCTTTGAATCAACTAGAGGATGGTGAAATCCTAATGGAAAGAAGAGTCCTATGTCATGAAGAGATAGAACAAGAGCCATTACTGAGAAGAAGTTTGTTCAAGACTAGATACAAAGAGGATGGAAAATATTACAAAGTGATATTTGACAGTGGTAGTTCAAATAATCTACCTTTTGAAGAGTTGGTTAAAATTTTGAAGTTGCAAAGATTGAATCATATGAATCCTTATCAAATAGTGTGGATAAATGATGATCATAAGGTACTAGTAAGTGAACAATGCCTAGTGATATTGAAGATATATAGGATCTTATCACGATGAAGTTCTTTGTAATATTATGCCTATGGATGTATTTCATATCTTTTTGGGTAGAACATGGAAGTATGATAGACAAGCTTTTCATGATGGAAGAAAGAATAGGTATACTAATGTTGCAAATGGAATGAAGTAAGTATTTTTTCCTTTGATTGAGACTCTGAAGAATTATAATTGTACTAGTGTTATAGTTTTTTGGTTGAAGGAAGGAAATTATAGGATGGATTGAAAAGAAAAAATATGTGTTATGCCTTGATTCCTAAGAAGTCTTACTTGGGAAAAAAAGAAGGACAACCTATAGAAATAGAGAACTTGTTGACAACGTATGAGGAAATAATTTTAGATAATTTCATGAAGGATTGCCACCTATGAGAAGTATTAGTCATTTCATGGATCTAATCCTTGGAGAAAGTTTTCTTAATAAAGTAGCACATTGGATGACATGAGTAGAAAATGAGGAGTTCAATAGACAAGTGGAAGAATTGTTGAAGAAAGGATTGATTAAAGAAAATTTGAGTCCTTGTGCAGTACATGCAATATTAGCACCAAAGAAGAATGGAGAATGGAGAATGGGTACTGATTCTAGAGATATTAATAGGACCTAAGTGAGATATAGATTCCCTTTTCCTAGGATGGATGATATATTGGATTGTTTGAGTGGAGATAGATATTTTACAAAGATAGATTTGAAGA
This sequence comes from Thuja plicata, assembly GCA_018584345.1. Lineage (NCBI taxonomy): Eukaryota > Viridiplantae > Streptophyta > Pinopsida > Cupressales > Cupressaceae > Thuja > Thuja plicata. Next base: position 7,374,327 of record MU227649.1, read on the forward strand.
GGGAATATCATTAGATCAAAATCAGAGAAGGAGATGAGTGGAAGACTACATTTAAGACAAAAAAAGGATTGTATTATTGGTTGGTGATGCCTTTTGGATTAACTAATGTACCAATTAATTTCATGAGATTAATGAATGAGGTATTGAATAAATTCTTGCATAAGTTTGTGATTGTTTATCTTGATGACATTCTGATTTTTAGTAAGGTTAAGGAAGATCATTTGTTGCATCTAAGACTTGAGTATTGCATAGATTAAGGAAAGAGAAATTTATGTACTCATAGTTATCATGGAGACATTTTTGGAATAAAAATAAAGTAGATCTTTATGTGATAAAGAAAACATGGTGAGTTTAACGGATCAAGAAGTGTTCTACGACGAAAATAAGGAGATTGAGTGGCTAATCATGTCTATATAAAGATACAAGGAATTAATTATGAATAGAGAAATGTTGAGTATAATTCAGGTGAAGATAGAAGTCTTCATGCAGATATGATCATACAGTCTAAAGAACAGAGCCAAGGAATTCTGCAGACACTGAGCAACAGAGGACAAAGAATTCACTGAGGAGAACAAAGATAGCGAGCAAAGGAACAGAAGTAAACATTGATCAGAGAGGTTTTATTTGAATAAAAATAGAGCTGAATATCTACAAGTTAAAGTTGTATTTTGAAGAGATCATTTACTATATCTTTGTAACCATTGATTCAGGATATCTCTTAACCGAGTGGGATTTAACAGTTCTTATTGTATTGAGATACTCAAGAGTATCAAAAGGTTTTTTTATTGATAGCACAGTGAGTGGTAGGTCAAAAGACAAACTGTTAGTTTTAAATACTCTAACAACGTCACACTTGATAGTGTGTATTATAACATTTAACAAGGTTGGCTCTTCACTGAACTCACTTTAGAAGAGTGAAAATATTTTGGGTTACCGGTCCTAGGTGGTTTCTCCCTTAGTAGGGTTTCCATGTTAAAAATATATGTGTCAAATGTGTATATGGTTCATTTCATTGATATTTTTATTTACACACAATTGAAATTGGATTGGCTGGTTAACACTAAGTTTATTTACTACTATTTAGTAATGTCTAGAAAAGATAAAGAGTATATCTTACCCAGAAGGTTATATTTGTTAAGTTTATTTATGGACTACATCTTGATGGATTGAAAGATAACTAGAGGTTAATATATTTGAGAGATAAGTTTTGATTGGATTTTTGGAATTCTTTTTAAGGCCATGGATTCACCCCCCCCCCCTCTCAGTTATTCTAACAATTTAGAGCTTTGGTGCTTGGAAGAAAAGTTTAAATTGACTCAAGCTAAAGATCACAATATGAGTAAAAGGGATGTGCCTAAGTTGAACAAGGAAAAATTTGCATCATGGAAAAGTATGATAAGACTTCATCTATTAGGTATTAGAAATGATGTCACACAACACTTGGATACTGAATATGTTGCACCTACTGGACCTCTGACTGTTGATCAATTGAGAGAGAAACATGAACACAATTCTATGATTATAGATCTTTCTTCTTCACTGACCGATGTTGAATTTGAAGATGTGGAATCATGCACCTCTGTAAAGAAAATGTGGGACAAAATCAAGCTAGTACATGGAGGAGATGTAAATGTGCTGAGAGCTAAAGTTGAAAGCCTAAGAGGAAAGTTTGATGACCTGAGAATGAAAGAAGGAGATAACATCACTCAGTACAGTAGAAGAATCAAGAATTTTTTAATGCTATCCATAGAGTAGGAGTACTTGAGGAAGAAATAGTTGTAAGTAAAATTATGACATCCTTACTACCTGTTTATGCTATTAGAGTATCTGCATTTCGAGAAATGAGACCAATAGAAAATAACAATTTTACTCTTGATAGTTTGATTGGTAGACTTATTTTATTTGAGATGAACAACTATGACGACAGTGTCTTACCTACTATTGAGTCTACATTCAAGTCTTCTCTAAAAATAAGAAAACCTAGTAACAAACACACTATGAGAAATGATAGTGATAGTGATAGTGATGAACAAGAACTTGATAAACTTGAAGCACTAATGGCTAGGATATTACACAGAGGTAAAGGAAGATATAAAGGTAAATTACCATTGGCTTGTTTTAATTACAAAGAAATTGGAAATTTTGTTTCTAGATGCCCTGAAAAGAGAAAGGATGAAAGAAACAATGACAAATCTTATGAAAAGAAGTATGACAGAAGTGATGAAAAAGACTATAGAAGCAACCGACACTCTGACAGAAGAGGTAACCGAGATTACAAGAACAAAGGAAAAAAAGCTTGTTACCTGGTTGAGAACAAAGCTAAAAATTCTAGTACTGATTCTGATGAAGATATTGAGGTAGTATTTGTTGCTATAAAGGATGATTCAGATGAAGAAGAAAGGTATGTTGAAAAATAACTCATATCTAAAGTTAGCAAAAATGATGTTTGGATTATTGATAGTGGCTATACTCATTATATGAATGGAGATAAAGAAAAGTTTGAAACTTTTGAATATTATAATGGTGGATCAGTTAGAATGGGTAATGACTCACCCTGCCCAGTTAAAGGAAAAGGTACCATCATGTTGAATAATCTAATCAGATGTGAAAATGTATATTGGATGAAAGGACTTAACTATAATTTATTGAGTGTTTTGCAGCTGAACAAAACAGGACACCGAGTTAAATTTGAGAAAAAAAAAGGAAATGATCTATAATGAAAATGGAAAGTTGATCAGCACTGGTGAACAAACAAAAGGTAATCTATTCTATCTTGATGATATTGAGACCACTTGTTTATTGGCTAGAAAAGAAGAAATTTGTTTGTGGCATAAAAGGTTATGTCATGTGAATTTTTACAACATGGTTAAGATAAGTAAGAAAAGAAAAGTGAGAGGCTTACCAAGTATTTCAAAGCCCAACCATGTTATGTGTAAGAATTATCAAATAGGAAAAATAACAAAGTCTAGTTTCAAGATAAAATCCTACACATCTAATGTTATTTTGGAATTAGTCCATATTGACTAATGTGGACCAAAGAGAAAAAAAAAATCTATTGTGGTGATATATACTTTATTCTATTTGTTGATGACTATTCTAGGATGATGACTGTCATGTTCTTTAAAGAGAAATATAAAGCATTTAAAATGTTGAAATGGTATAAAGCTAAAGTTGAAAAATAAAGTGGAAAATAACTAAAATGTTTAAGATTAGATAGAGGAGGAGAATTTATTTCTGATGAATTCACTAACTTTTGTAATGAACATGGGATTACAAGACAAATTTTTTCACCGAGAACACCACAACAAAATGGGATTGCTGAAAGGAGGAATATATTAATTTTTGATTGTGCTAGAACACTAAGGATTGAAAAAGGCATCACACAAACATTCTGGAGAGAAGCTGTAACTACTTCTGTCTATACACTAAACCAAGTTCAATTGGAGAAAGACACAAATAAGACACCTTATGAACTATGGTATGGATGCACACCAAATGTGAGTTACTTTAAAATTTTTGGAAGTCAATGTTATATAATTAAAGATAGAAATGGAAAAATTGACTCTAAAAGTAATGAAGGAATATTTATAGGATATTCTACTAAAAGAAAAGCTTATAAATGTATGAAAAAATCTTCTAACAAAATCATTGAGAGTGCAAATATTAAAGTGGATGAATTTGCTAAGAAAAATGATGAGGAAAGTAGAAAGGAACCTGAATCTTACAACAGATTTGTCTATATTTAAGAAACTAACACCCTCCTTGAGTGACAGAATAATGCAACCGAGCAACAGGCTGCACACACCGAGAATCGGGAAAATGCTCACAATGCCAAATCGAGTTATAATGAAGATCAAAATGAAGAAAAAAGATTTGAACCTATACTTGCTAAATATCTCAAAAGACACCATCCACAGGACCAAATCATTGGAGAAAAAATAGCATGAATGAGAACAAGAAGTAAGTCTCTTAACAATAGATGTTTGATTTGTGATTTTGAGCCTAAATCTGTTAATGTTGCACTTGAGAAACAAGAATGGGTTAGTGAAATGAATGAAGAGATTGAACATACTAAGAAGAATAAAACATGGACATTAGTACCTAGACCGAGTGACAAAAATGTCATTGGCACCAAATGCATTTTTAGAAACAAACTGAATGAGAATGGAGAAGTCACAAGGAACAAAGCAAGATTGGTATGCAAAGGGTATACATAAGAAGAAGGTATTGATTATGGAGAAACTTTTGCACCCTTTGCTAGACGGGAAGGAGTAAGAATTCTACTTGCTTATTTTTCTTTTAAAGTATTCAAAGTATGCCAAATGGATGTTAAATCTGCATTTTTGAATGGAATACTAGAAGAGGATGTATACATTAAACAACCTAAAGGGTTTGTTGATCCTAAAAAGAGGAACATGGTTTGTCAACTACACAAAGCCTTGTATGGATTGAAACAAGAACCAAGAGCATGGTATGAAAGAATTCACTCTTATCTCATTAGTATTGGATTTATTAGAACAAGTGACAATAGTAATATGTATTTGAAAGGAGATATTGATGATAAAAATTTGATTTCTGAGATATTTGTTGATGATATCATATTTGGAGGTAATGATATGCTATGAAAATCATTTGGTGATGAAATGAGAATAGAATTTGAAATGTCAATGTTTGGAGAGATCAATTTTTTTCTTGGCCTAAAGATTCTATAGCAGGATGAAGGCATCTACATCACACAATCCAAATACATCAAATAAGTTCTGAAGATATTCAAGATGGAGGACTCAAAACTAGTTGGAACACCTATGGAAACCAAATGAAAATTGACTAAGGAAGGCAAGACAACCGAGGTAAATTAGACCTTATACAGATCTATGATTGGAAAACTAATGTATGTTGGACACACTAGACATGATATAGCACATGCAGTTGGTATAGTTGCAAGAATATTTGATACTCATAAGGAATCACACATGAATGTTGTTAAAAGAATTTTGAGATATCTGAAAAATAATAAAGAATATGGTTTGTGGTACAATAAAGAAGGAAAATTTGAGCTACAAGTTTATATTGATGTTGATTGGGCTAGAAACATAGATGATAGATAGAGAACTACAGGAGGAGCATTCTTTATGGGTGATGGACTTGTCACATGGATAAGTAAAAAGAAAGGATGCATATCTCAATCAATTGTAGAAGAAGAATATGTAGTTGCTGCTGCAAATTGCTCTAACATTGCATAGATCAAGAAATTGTTGTAATTATCTATTGTGATGATACTAGTTCTATCAACATTTCAAAGAACCATGTGATGCATGCTAAGACAAAGCACATAGCTATTAAGTATCATTACTTGAGGGAACAAGTACAAGAGAAACATGTGATACAGATATATATATATAAAATCCAAAGAACAACTAGCAGAAATATTCACAATACCATTCCTAAAAGATACATTTGAGTACCTGAGGAATAGACTAGGGGTTTATCCCTTGTCTACTAGTCACTAAGCTGACTTGGAGGCTGCATCAGTCTACACATTATCAGAAGATTAATCATGTTGATGCAAGCTGAGATATGGGCTACAATAAAATATCAGTCCACTAAAGGAAGAAAAATATTTGAAGGGAGAAAAAGTTTGTTGGCTACTACAGAGGTGTATATTTTTTTTGGCATTGTTGTCAAAGGGAGAGAGATGTTCAATGAAATATCAAATATCCATCAGGAAGAAGAACATCTAAAGAGAGAGAGATATTCAAAGAAGTATCCATCCATCAAAGGGACAGAATTGAAAAGAGTTAACACTGCATATCTATCTAGAAAAGGGAGAAGAGATTCTAAAAGAAAGGGAGAGACATAATGAGAAGACAGTTGTGCTACACCTATCCATTGAAGGGAATGAATAAAAGGAGAGCACACAGCATAACCAAATCTAAGCTGGAAGAGCTCAATTACTGAGATTCAGATATTTGAATTGGGTATAGAACAATTAGTTTGGTATGTTACGACATATCTCATACTGCATATTGCATAGTATGTTGCCATCAATGCCAAAGGGAGAGATTGATGAACTATAACTAATTAAATGTTTGAAGATGATAAGTTGATGGTCACCAAGATGCAAAAGTGAATGCAAGACTTTAAATCAATTAATGTATTGTATTGTCATTGATGTCAACTAGATATGGTTTGATTGGTCATATTGTCATAAACTTGAAGAGCTGAAAAGACAATGTTTATGTGGTCAGTAAAACATAAAGTTTTGTATACACCAAGTGATAGTAAACATCAATGCAAAGTTCACACCGACAAACAATGAACACGGTGCAGGAGCACCTAGGCTACAGGAGCACCTAGGCTAGCCTTCATGTTTTTTCATTTTGTCTTGTGCTTGACATTAGCCAAGTCAAGATAGGTTAGTTGTATTTCGACCTTAGGAGGTCTTTTCAATGTAGGCTAAGTGGGTTAGTCATTAGGACTAAGGTCACATCAATAGCCATTATTTGTAATTTTCAAATTCCTAGGCTTAGTTGTTAGTTGATTGGTTTAGAGTCTTGAATTTGTCCTAATATCTTAAATAAGGACATAGAGATTCTATAGGATCTTTAATTCTCTTGGATCCTTGAAATATAGGGGATAGAGGTCCTAAAATATAGGAAGGAGGCATAATTGAAAAGATGCCAAAAGTTGATATTTTGTTGTCATGACAACATTTGCAATAATTACAAATGTTGCATGCAATATGGTTACATCAGATTCTCCTTGATTCTAGGAGTGGGGAATTGAAAAACAAGGCCCTAAAATGGTGGAAGAAGGAATCTAATATATGAGAGACTTGAATCAGGTAGTTATTTAATGCATTGTAACATTTTGTGAAGAGCAATACAGTCTAAAATTTGGTGTTTTCAGAATTCCTGAGCATTTCCTTGAGACAGTCATACATTATGGATTGAAAGCTTCAAAGTAATGGTTGTTTTGTGTTCTTAGGAGGATTAGAGAAACTTTTCATTTAGTAAGTTAGTGGATTAGAGTTAGTATTCAGTCGTAGGTAAATTGTTTTGTGTTTAAGTAGTTCACTGGTCCTGTCCTGACCAGTCAGTCTAAATATGACTCCCCCATGAAATCTAGCTATGGGAAACTTCCAAGGATAGATGGAAATGTTAGGGGATTCATTAGTATACATATTTGTAGATTTAGGAGTTAGGGAAAGACAAGTAGCTATTTTTAAGACCAAGTCCTAGGTGAGCATGCACTATCCGGTTAGTGGTTTGGTAGAGAAACAATGAGTTTCTATGAGTAGGGAAAGAAGGTACAGTACGGTCTGAGTACATGTATAGTTAGGGTTTAGTGTCATCTTGACATACCAAGTTGGTCAAGTTCATTCCAATTAGTGGAGACATGATTTGGACAAGTTTAGCACAGTGTTGCAGATTGTCCTGGTTTTTAGGCCTATTAGCCCTATAAGACCTAGTTTGTAGGAACCCTATGTACGGAGGGATACTGAACTTAAAACCTTGAAAATTTTTTGTAAGGTGATAAAGGGTATCTAAATATGGTCTTATATTTTCATGTTATTTTGGAAAGTTTGAAGTTAATTGGGAAAAACACCTTGGATAGGGCTACAAGGAATTAGGCCCCCTTAAGCCAAAAGAGTGAATTCGATTGCAAAGAGTGAAGTGAACCCTCAATATGGATTCCAAACTGATAAAATGTGATTTCTACATGTTTATGGACATACCTACAAGTGGATTAAGAATGTTAGAGTGAAAATTGACATTTAGACTCTTCTAAGTGTGAATGGGATAAGTGGAGAAGTGAAGTAATCATAGGGTGTTAGTCTTTCAAAGGGTGAAGGACAAGTGGAGACTCTTGGAGAAGAGTAAGATTAGGAATTAGTTAATTTTCTAAGACTAATAAGGACCTAGAGGATATTAGGATCCTTGAAGAAGATAGAGAAGATCTTCTTAGTGGATTGTGCAAGCAAACCCATTAGAACACTTACATCATATTGGTATAAGAGCTTGATTAAAGATCAGGATTATGGTGGATGTTTCATCCTACTGAATCAGTGGGAGAGAATACACCTGGATGATGAGAAAAAAACAAGGCCATGGTGACTAATGCTAACTTAGCCAAAAAGGTAGAAGAACAAGAAGAAGACAACAAGCCATTAAGAGAAAGGTTGTCTCAAATGGAGAAACTCTTGGGAGAAGTCCAAGACAAAGTTGAGAAGATGAAGGATAAGATTGACCAGAAAGAAGAAGAAGAAGCAAGGGAGAAAGGAGTGGATAGAGAAGAAGAAGCTCCAACCCCTGATCCAGTCAGTGATCAAGAACCCTTCTTAAAGGCATTGAAGGCTTTGAGTGGTAAAGCTTTGGAGGGTGTGCCACTATTTAGTGGAAAAATGGATCCCAATTTAGTAGTGGACTAGATAGACAGCATAGAGAACCATTTTGAATGTGATGGTATCACATAGGCCAAAAAAGTGAATGTGGCCAAGTCAAGATTGAGAGGTTCAGCTCTCACATGGTGGAAGTTTGTTCAAACTGAAAGAGAGAAAGAAGGAAAGAGTCCTATAGCCACATGGAAGGGCATGGTGACTAAGAT
>MU227649.1:7383017-7411783 GCA_018584345.1 Thuja plicata
ACAAAAAGACTTAGATGTCCAAGACTACACCGAAGAGTTCCAAAAGTTGTGCCTACGGTCACAAGTGGTTGAAGATGAAAGCATCAAGCTAGCTAGGTATATGAATGGACTTAAATGGTCTATTCAAGAAGATATGAGTCTATTGAACTTCAAAAACATTCGCCAATGCTATCAAATGGCCTTGAAGATAGAATAAAAAGGAAAGAGGAAGCAAGAACAAAGTTCTAAAGGAAGAGGTAGAGGAAGAGATAGTAGAGGACAAAGAGGTGGATATGGTGGAAGGAGTTCAGAATCAAGGACACAAGGAGAAGTAAAATACAATGAGCATCAAGAAGCAAGTTCTAGTAGAGGTGGTAGAGGAAGGAACTCCAATTTAAGAGGTAGAAGTGGTGGACAAGGAAGAGGCAATTACTTTGCCAATATGAAATGTTACCATTGTAATCAAATGGGACACCCTGCCTATAGGTGTCCAGAGAAGAGTAGTACTTCTCAAGAGGAGGTAACAAGAGGAATAATATTGTCCAAGAAGACACAAGTGAAGCTAAAAAACACCTTGAGGTGACATTAAAATCAAAGGAAGGTGAGAACCTCATGATGAGGGGAACATTAATCAAAGAGCCAATCAAGGAGGAGCCAAGCTGATGTAACACACCTAGGCTTGCTCTCTACCCTATTCTTCTCTAGGGTCTCCTTATGCCAATTCACTAACCTAGTAGGGTTCTATGCCCAACCATACACTCCTTAGGTATCTTCACACAAGATCCTAACATTTCACCTAGTGTACACCAATTGCACTGATCAAGAATGCTCCATTTTGCAACACAAACTAACTAGGTCTTCCCTAGTCTCAATCTTCAAGAATTGCATTAATTCATCTTAGGACTTAGATCCATGGAAGTATAGGTCAACAAGACCTCTAATAGTTCCATTTGAACCCCTGCATACACCATTAACAAACATATAAATATCAAGTGCTTCAAAGTGCACCTTTCTCACCCCAAATAGGACTATAAGCCAATTAGGCCTTTTTCTAGCCTTTTTGAAGATAACTTGAAATTTTCCAACACAAGCCTTGAAAAGGGTTTAGGAGTCAAACACCCTTTATTGAGTACCTTGATATTTTCCAGCTCTCCAATCCTCAAGTTTTCTATACAACCCTTCCTACAATCATGCCTAAAAATCAGGGTTTTAGGGCTTATTGACAGTCTGAACAAAAGAGTGTTCTTTCAACACACCAAAAAAATCCTCCAACCTTATCATTAAAATTGGGGGTCTTTCACACATTAATATATCCCTCTATTATATTTTATTGGAGCCACCAATGCATTCAACCCTCCTTACAACATTTGCAATGTATCTTAGTCCCTAGCCATGCACAACAGGCTCGCCTAGGGCATCATTGAAAAAATAGTAAAAACACTTTCTTGGGCCCCTCCTTCTGTAAAAATAATGTACATGGAGTCTCCTCACCCATTCCAAGATCCCATACAGAATCTACAGTGGCAAGTTGAATTAAGACTCCATTTGTCCAACCTGCCTGGTTCAGACCAGCGACAGGGCAAAACACAAAGAATTTAACTAAACCAATGAAAAAGCTTCAAATTAAAAAAATAACTCCACACAAAATCTTAAAATAAGTTACCCTACATTAATCAATGGTTACAGACTGAAATCTAATCTAGCTAACTACTTTAAAAAAAAAATCACTAAAATTGCTCTAAAAATGCACAGATAGAAAATATTGTATATTCAAAATGTTCACCAACCTTGCTTACAGGTTGAGGAAGGCCTCTTATACTTTTCTCCATCCCTAATCTGATGGTTTCAGATAGTTACAATAACCATTTGAGCAAAAATGCTCTTCTTGCATAATTGTTGTCAATGTTGTCAATGACAACATTGACAATTTTGACAACTTTCCACAATATTAGGAAATCCACTCTAAAATTTGTTATAAGACCATGAAAATATCATAATAGAATTAGGTGGACCATGCCTACCTCTCTTATGTCCTAAAACACTTTCTTTCTAAATTTGACCCCTATGTGTTTGATTCACATCATTGCCACACATTGGCAATTTGGGTCCAATTTGACACTTGTCTCCTAAAAGACCAAACAAACTTCAAAAGACCTTCCCTAAAGACCTAAAAAACACCTTAGGACACCTCTAGTCCTATTATTCAACTAGTGGTCTGGCTAGAACCACTACAAGCCAAAAGAACTCTAGAAGCCCTAGGTCACCAAAGAGCCTTACCTAGGTGCTCCTTCACCATACTCCCCCGCAAAGGGAAAGTCAAGTCACTCCTGTAGAAAATAAATAGTTAGGAATGCCTAGCTTCTTGAAGTTAGATTCTGCAATCCATGAAGCCTCTGATTCAGGTCTATCTTTCCACTTGATAAGGTGTTCCATATACACGTTGTGTCTAGTTGTCTTTTGCACTCTTGAATCCAAAACTCCCTCAGCTGTCAATTGTTGTTTTGTAGGCACCACATTAGGAGCTACATCACTCTTAACTCCTTGATTATGTTGACTGATCTAAGTCAATGGGCCTTTAAACTAAACTAGGTCCTGCACATTGAAAGTAGAAGAGATATTCAAATTAGAAGGTAAGTCTATCTTGTAGGCACTAGCCCCATATTTAGCTAGGACTTTGCATGGTCCTATTCTCTTCTTATGAAACTTAGTAGGGACTCCCTTCTACATTATTGACTTGTTCAAATGAACCATAACATAGTCTCCTACTTGAAATTGGATATCTTTCCTCTTCTCATCCACTTTTCCCTTCAACTTTTGCTGATTGTCATGTATAGTTTGCTTGACCCGCTCTTGTCTCTCCTTCATAGTGTGGGTGAAGTCCTTAGCCTACCCACTATTGTACTCCCTTCCTCCAAGATCCCTAAGCTCACAAAATCCCCTAGGATGCATCCCATAAATGATTTCAAATGGGCTTCTCCCTGTCATCCTGTTCCTACTGTCATTATAGGCATACTCTGCCTGAGGTATGACTACATCCCATGTCTAACCATATTCTTTGGTTAGGCACCTCAATAGGTTACCCAGGACCCTATTGACCACCTTAGTTTGACCATCAGTTTGAGGATGGTATGCTAATCCAAAAGATAAGTTTGTACCCAATCTGGTCCATAATGTTTTCCAAAAATGGCTCATGAACTTAACATCCCTATCAAATACAATGCTTAAGGGTAGTCCATGAATCCTCACAACTTCTTTGAAGAAAAGATAAGCTATGTGACTAGAATCACTAGTGGTCTTGCATTGAAATGGAATGAAATGCCCCGTCTTTCTAAATCTGTCAACTACTACATATATACTATCATAGCCTTGTTTAGTCTTTGGTAGACCCACTATGAAGTCCATGATCACACACTCCCAAGGCCTGTTTGGGACAAGTAAGGGTTGATACAAGCCTACATTGCTACTACCCCCCTTTGCCTTCATGCATACTACACACTGTTCCACAAATTTAGTGACATCCTTTGTCAACTTAGGCCAATGGTAAAACCTTTGTACTAACTCCAAGGTCTTGTTTACACCAAAGTGTCCACTCATAGATCCATTATTCTTTTCTTGTATGAGATTCATTCTCATAGAACCCCTTGGCACACATAAATGGTTTCCTCTAAATAACAGTCCATTCTACAATGTGAACTCTGAAAATTGGCTATGGAAGTGGTTGTAAAAATCATGGCACACTTGATATGCCTCACCAAAATATTTATCTACTTGATAGAGGTCCTTAAAACTCTTTATGCCTATACTATTCAACTGAGCTTCTTGGACTGTCAAGAGTCTCCTACTCAGTGCATTAGAAACTTTATTCAACTGACCCTTCTTATTCTTGATGGTAAATGTAAAGGCTTGGACACATTCCATCAATTTTAGATGCCTATTACTCAACTTCTCTTGTGTATTGATGTTGCTAAGGGCATGGTTGTCAGTAAACACCACAAATTCCTTAGGTAAAAGATAGTGTCTCCACTTTCTTAATGACTGCACAAGAGTATATAATTCTAGGTCATAATAAGAGTATTTCTTCTTAGCTTCATTCAGCTTCTCACTAAAGAAGGCCACTGGTCTTCCCTCTTGAATTAACACACCTCCTACTGCTATGCCATTTGCATCACATTCAATAGTGAATAACTTATCAAAACTAGGCAATGTTAGGATAGGTTGTGTAGCTACTTGCCTTTTCAACATCTCAAATGACTGCCTAGCTTCTAAGTTCCATCTAAACTTAGCCTTACTTCCACCCTTAAGAGTCTCCAACAATGGTGCACATATACCACTGAAATTCCTAATAAATTTGCTATAAAATTGAGCTAGGCCATGGAAACTCCTTACCTCAGTTGCTGATGTAGGTGGTGGCCAATTTAGTATAGCTGACACCTTGTCTTGGTCCATCTTCAAGGATCCCTTGGATACCACAAATCCAAAGTAGACAAGCTCTTTCTTGAGAAAATCACACTTCTCCAAATTAATGGCTAGTTTATCTTCATGCAACTTCTTCAACACTGATTCAACATGCTTGATGTGGTCTTCCTTTGTTCTGCTATAGATCAATATTTCATCAAGATATATCACCACAAACTTACCTGTAAATTCCTTAAGCACTTCATTCATGAACCTCATGAATGTGCTAGGAGCATTGGTGAGGCCAAATGGCATCACAAGCCACTCATACAACCCATCAGTTGTTTTGAATGTTTTCTTCCACTCATCTCCCTCCTTGACCCTTATCTGATGGTAACCACTTTTCAAATCCAACTTGGTAAATTACATTGCCCCTCCAAGACAATCCATAAGATCTTCTATCTTGGGCATTGGAAACCTATATCTTATGGTGATTCTGTTAATTGCCCTTGAATCAGTACATAGCCTCCATTTTCCACCTTTATTTGATGCTAACACCACAGAGACTGCACATGGGCTGATACTCTTTTTAATCAAGCGTTGATCCAATAATTCTTGGACTTGTCTAGATGCCTCTAAATTTTGGTCAAGGGTTAGCTTATAAGCTTCTTTATTAGGTAATGAGGCACCAGGTATGAAGTCAATTTGATGACTAATCACTCTCTTAGGAGGCAAAGTTACAGGAGTCCCATAACTGAATATATCATTGTATTTGTCAAGTAGAGTCTGAATCTCCTTGGGTACTATCTCCTTAAGTGTCTTCTCTTTCTCCTTGGGCTTTAATAAAATGGAATACCCTACACTTGCCTCTTCCTTGATGTCTTTTACAAACTCCTTCCCACTGCAGAATAACACAGTAGGAGTCTTACACTGTGGATCTTCATCCTCCAATAAAGACTGTATTTTAAATGTCTTTCCATTCTTCTTAAAGGATATGGAATTCTCCTTTCCATGATACACTACCTCTCTATAATATTTCTAGGGTCTTCCTAACAATAAGTGGCAAGCATCTATTGGTAGGATGTCACAAAGTAATTTATCCTTGTAGCCCACTATAGAGAACTCTACCCATGTTTTCTCATTTACTAACACACTCTATCCCTTATTAAGCCAAGTCACCTTGTAAGGGTTCACATGGGGTCTCTTGTTTAATTTCAGCTTAGTAACTGCCTCCTCTGATATTATATTATCAGTAGATCCAGAGTCTACTATCACCTTGCAGACTTTTCCAATGATCTTACATCTGATCCTAAACAATGCCCTCCTTTTCTTAGGCTCATCCTTCACTGGCTGCCTAACTAATACCCTTCTAAACATCAGATTCTCACCCATCTTAGAGTCTATATGATCAACATCAGGTGCATTGACACTAGAAGAGTCTTCTTGAACATAAGCTACTCTCTTGTCACTATTGGATGCAGTAGGCTTATCAGGACACCTATATGTTGGATGACCAGTCTATCCACAATTGTAACACTTAATATTTGGAAAATAGGAGTTGCTTCTACCTCCTCTCCCTCTATTGGATCTACTCTGATTACCTCTACCTCTGCCATAACCACCTCTTGGTGTGGATTCATTGGTGTGCTCTATCAATCTATGTTCACCTTGGCTTCTTGTTTACTGCCCTTGCCTTGGTAACCTACTCTCTATCCTCTTTGGTCTCTTCCTCTACCTCTACCCTTCAGATTAGAGTCACTCTTCTTTCTATTCTTCTCTTCAACCTTGAGAGCTAGTTGTTGACATCTCTGAATAGTAATGGGGGTCCACAAGCTAATCTCTTCTTGGATGTTCCACTTCAAACCACCTAGATACCTAGCCACTCTGATTGGCTCTTCTTCTTCTTTCTTTTACCTAAGACAGAATCTTTGAAATTCCTTTGTATAGGAGGCTACATCCATATCTTTCTTCTTCAATCCTTGTTTTCTTCTATGGATTTGGATCTCATAATCTTCTGGTAAAAATTTCTCTTTCATCTTAGTTACCATTGCTTGCCAATTTTCTATAGGTTTCTTCCCAAGTCTGACTCTTTCATCTTGTAGGTACTTCCACCATGTTAGGGCTGATCCCCTAACCATTGACTTAGCCACCTTAACCTTTTGTGCATCTATTATGCCTTCACACTTGAAGTGATTCTCCATCCCTTCAATCCAATCCAACACTATTTCAACATCCATTTTCACACTAAACAATGGAATGCCTTCTAAGGATTTACCACCCAATGCCTTGATGGCTTTCAAGAATGGTTCTTGTTCCATCACAGGGTTTGGTTCAGGGATAATATCATCCTCTTCAACCTTCTGCTTCCCTCTATCACTCGTTTCACCTTCTCTACCTTGGTCTCTTGCATCTACTACTTCTTGTAGTTTTATCTTTATCTCTGCTAGGGCCTCTTCAAGGAGTATATTCCTCTCCTTTTTCTCATCCATGTCCATAGATAACTTTGCATTTGTTACCATGTCTATGGAACCACAATATTCTACCTCTGACATATACAATCCCAAATCTTTTGGGGCTTTGATACCACTCTGATGTAACACACCTAAGCTTTCTCTCTACCCTATTCTTCTCTAGGGTCTCCTTAGACCAATTCACTAACCTAGTAGGGTTCTATGCCCAACCCTACACTCCTTAGGTATCTTCACACAAGATCCTAACCTTTCACGTAGTGTACACCAATTGCACTGATCAAGAATGCTCCATTTTGCAACACAAAGTAACTAGGTCTTCCCTAGTCTCAATCTTCAACAATTGCATCAATCCCTCTTAGAACTTAGATCCATGGAAGGATACATCAACAAGACCTCCACTAGTTCCATTTAAACCCCTGCATACACCATTCACAAACATATAACAATCGACTACTTAAAAGTGCACCTTTCTCACCCCAAATAGAACTACAAGCCAATCAAGCCTTTTTCTAACCTTTTTGAAGATAACTTGAAATTTTCCCACACAATCCTCCAAAAGGGTTTAGGATTCAAACACCATTTATTGAGTACCTTGAGATTTTCAAGATCTCCAATGCTCAAGTTGTCCGTACAACCCTTCCTACAATCATGCCTAAACATCAGGGTTTTAGGGCTTATTGATAGTCTGAATAAAAGAGTGTTCTTTCAACACAAAAAACAACTCCTCCAATCATCTCTTTCAAATTGGGGTTCTTTCACACATTACTCTATCCCTCCATGATCTTTGGTTGAAGCCACCAATGCATTCAACCCTCCTTATAGAATTTGCAATGTATCTCAGTCCCTAGCCATGCACAACAGGCTCGCCTAGGGCATCATTGAAAAAATATTAAAACCACTTTCTTGGGTCCTTCCTTCTATAAAAATAATGTACATGGAGTCTCCTCCCCCATTCCAAGAGCCCATATAGAATCTACGGTGGCAAGTTGAGTTAAGACTCCATTTGTCCAACCTGCCTGGTTCAGACTAGCGATAGGGCAAAACACAAAGAATTTAACTAAACCAATGAAAAAGATTCAACTTAACAAAATAAATCCACACACAATCTTAAAATAAGCTACCCTACATTAATCAGTGGTTACAGACTAAAACCTAATCCATCTAACTACTTAAATAAAGAAAATTCACTAAAGTTGCTCTAAAAATGCACACACAGAAAATATTGTATATTCAAAATGTTCACCAACCTTGCTTATAGGTTGAGGAAGGCCTCTTATACTTGTCCCCATCCCTAATTCGATGGTTTTAGGTAGTTACAATAACCATTTGAGAAAAAATGCTCTTCTTGCATAATTGTTGTCAATGACAACATTGACAATTTTGACAACTTTCCACAATATTAGGAAATCCACTCAACTTTTTTCTAAGACCATTAACATATCATAATAGACTTAGGTAGACCATGCCTACCTCTCTTAGGTCCTAAAACACTTTCTTTCTAAATTTTACCCCTATGTGCTTGATTCACACCATTGCCACACATTGGCAATTTAAGTCCAATTTGGAACTTGTCTCTTAAAAGACCAAATAAACTTGAAAAGACCTTCCCTAAAGACCTAACACACACCTTAGGAAACCTCTAGTCCTATTATTCAACTAGTGTTATGGCTAGAACCACTACAAGCCAAAAGAACTCTAGAAGCCCTAGGTCACCAAAGAGCCTTACCTAGGTGCTCCTGCACCACAAGCCAAAGAAGGTCTTTGTTTATAATCAAATGTAAGGTGATGGGTAAAGTGTGTAGGGTTATAATAGACTCAGGGTATACTAATAATATTTTATCAGAGGAGGTAGTCAGATAGTTAGGTATGACAATAATACCTCATACTCATCCCTACAAGGTAATATGACTCAATAAGGGACAACATGTCTTGGTGAATGAGAAAGCATGGGTAGAGTTCTCTATAGGGAGATATAAGGACAATGTACTATGTGATGTACTGCCCATGGATTCATGTCACTTTCTCCTAGGCAGGCCATTGAAATTTTACTGCCAAGCTATCCATGATGGATTGAAGAACTCCTATACTTTCAAGAAGGATAACATGACTTTCAAATTTCAGTCATTGTTAGAGGATGTAGAAGTGAAGACATCTGGTCCATATGTACTAATGGTGAGTGATAAATGATTCTTGGAGGCCATGGAAGAAGGAGGAGTTGGTTTTTCTCTAGTGTTGAAGCCTAAGGAAGAGGAAGACAAAACAGTAAAGAGGACAGACCTGGCACAAGAGATACAAGAAATGTTGCAGAAGTATGAAGGCATTGTAAGTGATGGAAAACCATCAACCTTACCCCCTATAAGCCCCATAAGCCATAAGATTGACCTTATTCCTAGAGCTACCCTACCAAATAAGGTAGCCTACCAGATGACACCTCAACAGAATGAGGAAATAGCTAGGCAAATTCAAGAGTTACTAGAACAAGGTCTTATAAGGATGAGTATTAGTCCTTGTGTCGTACCCACAGTCCTAGTCCCTAAGAAAGGAGGTACTTGAAGATTGTGTACTAACTCCAGAGCCATAAATAGGATCACTATCAGATATAGGTTCCCTATCCCTAGGATAGAAGACTTGATGGATTATCTAGGAGGTGCAAGGTACTTCACCAAAATAGATCTAAAAAGTGGCTATCATCAGATAAGGGTGAATGAAGGAGATGAGTGGAAGAAAACCTTCAAGACCACTGAAGGGATGTATGAATGTCTAGTCATGCCATTTGGCTTATCAAATGCTCCATCAACTTTTATGAGGTTGATGAATGGAGTACTTAAAGACCACATTGGCAAATTTGTAGTGGTATACTTGAATGATATACTCATCTTTAGCAAGACAAGAGAGGAACACCTCATGCATGTGGAATCAGTACTTAAGAGGATACATGAAGAGAAGTTAATGATTAACTTGGAGAAATGTGAGTTCATCAAAATAGAGCTAGTGTACCTAGGATTTGTTCTATCTCATGGTAATCTGAAAATGGACAAGAGTAAAGTAGAAGCCATCATGAATTGGCCCACTCCAAGGACAACAACAGAGGTAAGGATTTTTCATGGACTTGCTCACTATTATAGGAAGTTCATAAGACAATTTAGTGCTATTTGTGCTCCAATGTTAGATACAATCAAAGGAGGAATGAAGACCAAGTTCATGTGGAATGAACAAGCCAAGAAGATCTTTGAGTTGCTGAAGGAAAGGATTGCTACCCAACTAGTGTTAGTCCTACCAAGCTTTGAGAAGCTCTTCACAATTGAATGTGATGCAAGAAACATAGCTATTGGGGTTGTCCTAAGCCAAGAGGGTAGACCAGTAGCATTATACTCTGAGAAGTTGAGTGAAGCAAAGAAGAATTATTCTTCTTATGACCTTGAGTTGTATGCATTGGTTCAAGCCTTGCGAAAGTGGAGGCACTACTTGCTGCCCAAGGAGTTCATTGTTTATTCAGATAATCAAGCCTGAAGTTTTCTAAATTCTCAAGAGAAGTTGAGCCATAAGAACATGAAGTGGGTTGAGTACCTACAAGCTTACACCTTTAACATCAAACATAAGAAAGGTGTCCTCAACAAAGTTGCAGATGCATTGTCAAGAAGAGCTCTTAGATTCAGTTGAAGAGCATGGGAATAGATCACTTCAAGGATCTATATGCCGAGGATGAGGACTTTGCAGATATTTACAAGGTATGTGTTGAATACAAGAACCATTTCCAGAGTGAGTATGCTGAATATAATTTGCGAAGTAACCTTTTGTTTAAAGTAAATAAGCTATGTGTCCCTAGAGGTTCCATTAGGGAGAACATGATTCAAGAGAAGCACAATGGTGCATTGAGTGGTCATTTTGGGATCACAAAGACACAAGAACTAGTTCAAAGGTTCTACTATTAGTTGAGGATGAATATTGATGTCAAGAGGTATGTAGAGAGTTGTATTATGTGTCAAAGAGCCAAGGGTACTGTTGTCAATCAGGATTGCACCTATAGCTGGATGTAAAATCTAGCCATCCTGTTGGAACATGGAAACATTCTCCTTGATGGATGAGAAAATGAATCTCTAGATTCTAGGCCGGTTCTTGTTAAATTCGAGATATCACCGAATGCTAAGTGTGTATGTGGGAAAGAGGTAGAAAGACAATATAAATACCTAGAAAATTCTAAAAGGAGGTGATACACCAATAAATGATATGTAAATTGAATTAATCTAGCATAGATCTTTAAAGATAATTATGGCTCTCTGTACCCAGAAAAACATGCAACTACAAAAGTATTCCTATGCAAGGACCTGCAATATTCTTTGCTTTGATAGGGAAGTAATACTTCACCAATTCTCTACAAAAAAATAGGACACAAACAAAAGACCTGTAATGGAAAGTATCAGGAATTGAAAATGTAACAAGGAATGCAGCTTAGATGAAGGGCTAACACAACATCAAAGCAGATAAACTCGTAGCATTACACTTTAAAAACAAATGGGAAGGAACGACTATCTCTATATATCAATACTGTCAAAAAATCTGCTACAAAATGCCCTTACAATATATTCACAAGTTTGCAATGTGTCAGAACATGTGAAGAAAAGAAGGTCCTGAATAATGAGGTAAGAGCACAAGATATAGCCCTCAGATCTCAATGGGTTGAATGCATGAAAAAACTCCTCAAAAAGAGGCCTCAAACTGCAAGAAACTGAAGTCTAACTGCTGAAAGAGACCCTCCAAGCCAAGTGTCACTGAAACTCAACTCAAACTGCTCCTCCAACTACCCTTCAACTCCCAAAATCATGCAAAAATGTGAGGAGGTCAGATGTGAAGAGAAATCCCACTGAAATAGGGACATAACTCAAAGAAAATGTAACTGAATTGCCCCAAAAGGCTCCCCAACTGATCACAACTGAAAAACAACTCCCAAGTAACTCTAACAAGGCCCCAAAATGCTGTGAACAGGTTTTCAAATACCCCAAGAATTGATAACAAATAGAAAACTCCCTCTTTGACAAGTGTGAGGTAAGTGGTTAACTGACGGTAACTCTCAAAAAGTGCAACTCAACCTAAGGCTTGACTCTAGACAAACTCTCTATTGCACTTTAGAACAATTAATAGCATTGCCTTATAATTGTGACAACTATTATTATTATCAACAATGAAGATGTGCAAGACTTTCTTAAAACCTTTATTAATTAATCAATTATTAATCGATTATGTTTAGTATATTTGATATTTTAAAATGAATAGTATAAAATATCCCTTCTTTAAAATATTGAATATACTAAATGCAATTGATAATATTTAGTTAATTAATAAAGGTTCTAAGAATAATATATTCGTTTATTAAATAATAATTATAATAATGAATTAGATATTTTCTATTATAATTATTATTTAATAGATAAATATATTATTATAAATTATATGCAATTTATTAAATTCATTATATTAAACATATTTTATAAATAATAATTTTTAGTTTAATATTTAATATATTAAGTAACACTAATAATAGTCTTACTTAATATTTTAAATATTTAAAATGAAATTGCTATTTATAATATATAATTAATATAATGAATAAACTAAAATCAATAACTCTAACTCCTTTATATAAAAAAAAACATTATATAAAGAAGAAAACTTGAAGCAAGACATACCATAATATGCGAGTGCAAAGTCAGAAAAAATAAAAATAATAACATCTTTACCCTTTACGAAAATCAACTTGTTTTAAAACAAGCTTGAAATTCGTTGAATAAAGTAAGAGACTAAACCTAAAATTGATTCATTCATACTTGCATTTGGGAGTTCTCTGTCCGCCACCATGAGGGATGAGGGTTTGAAGTTTTAGTTTGCTGCTTTGCTAGTGCTCTGTGCTCAAACACCGCCATGACTCTCGGCACTATGCTGCTCTCTATAGCTATTTTATACATCTCTACCTCTGTCGTTCTCACGAAGCTTTGAAGATTTTCTGCTGCCATAGGGTTTGTATTTTGTGCTTCGAAAATGAGAAGCCTGATGCTCCTATGCTGCCATGGCTTCACTTTCTCTTGGCGTGGGGATGATGTTGTCTGTTCTTCTTGGAGTGAGGATGTTGTTTTCTGCTATTTTTCTCTCTGCTGGCCGCCATTCTTTGACATGAGCTTTTTTTAGATGCTTTTTCTGAGATGAATGTCACCATTCATTTGCTGGATACCTGTGCATTTTCCTTTCTTTGACTATGGTGGCTTGGGATTTTTATGAGTTCTCCTTCTTCAAAAATGGTAAGCTATCTATTGATCTATCCATCTTTTACGTGTTCTCCTCCTTGACATTTATGCTCTCAAAAATATGAAAAGATTGTGGCTACTGGAAAAAGAAAGAACTTCATTATTGTTTAACTTCACTGTTGTTTAAAACAACCTCCATGGCATGATGTCTGTACAACTTTCATAAATTTGTGGTTTACTTGTATACCCATGAGGATGGGGTTTCACTGAGAACTTAAAGCTCTTCTGGGTTCTTTGACTTCTTGTGAAAATCTTCATTATCACTATGCACAGCTACCTCTGTGGAAATTTGATTGCATTCTGTTGGTGTTACATTTGTTGGAGGTTGTGGCCCTTTTTTTTTTTATAAAATTCTCTACTGGATAATGTTGTTTTTCCTTTACGCGAGCTCTGAAATCATGGCTGAAAACTCTATAGTATGTGAATGTTGCTGCTCTAGTTATTCCTCTGTAGCTGAAAACATTCTTTTCCTTCCGTCTATGTTTAATTGTTCAATTTGATAAATTTGGTTGCATCTTAAAAAAAAAATGTGCTCTTCAATTAAACCCTTTCTTTTAAATGAATACCGCTGTTTGCTGAAAAGTAGACTTATATTTCCTTGTTTTCCATCTGTACTACTTGCATCATTATGCCCATGGCTCTCTTCTTTCTATATTTATTTATCTTGTCAACATTTTCTATCTTTGCTCAAAAACTGTGAATGCTTACTTTTAAAAGACATGGCAGCTTTGTGACCTTGTGGTTTCATTGGGAATTATGAATTTCTAACTGGTATGTCTGACATGTACTTCTATGGCCTTGAATGATGAGTGTCTCTGCAAAAAATGTTGAATTCCTCATTGAAACATGTAAAACATTCTGCTGGAAAATGCTTTGATGGCTGGGAAAAAACTTAGCTGTAATGTGTTTGATATCTCATTTGTACACCTTTCTTTTCAATGATTCTAGTTGTAAAAAGAAAAAATCTGTATATGAGAACTGGTTTCCGCTTCTGGCATCTTCCCTTTTGAACAATGTTGGAGCCACCCATACTATCAATTAATTGGAAAAGATTTTATCCACAGGTTTTTGTATGCTTTCACAGTTTCTTTAATAAACCATTGTTTGCATTATGTTGGAATAGGCATTAACTGATTATTTCAAATCTGTTACAACCTTTTCTTTGTCACTGTTTCTGACTGCTCACTATTTTGTGATTGGATTTATGCTCTAAAATTTCTTCATTGATGCTTGATTTGTGTACTATCTTCCACTATCTATTTCTCTTGATGTATTTAGTTGCCAATTAATCTTGTCTTAGATCTCAGGATTTGTCATGATACTCATCATTTACAGTGACCCCAAACTGTCCACTGTAGCTTTGACTACTACTACATAACTGATAATTGTTTCATTTTATCAATCTGAATCCACACAATGTACAAACATGTGTATAAGAATAGTGTTAAATATTTTCTTTTCAAACCCTTTGACTATCATCTGGCAGAGCACAAAATGCTAAGAAACCTCTATCTCTTTGCAAAAAATTTGTTTTCTTGTTTGCTGTTATATTCTTTATTCAGGAAGATTTTGTATCCTTTGATAGGCATGTATCTCTCATAATAGCATTATTATTACTCTGATGTATTTTCTTTTCTTTCCTACATATCACTTTAGAACCTGAAGATATTTCTTATTTGCACATATAAAATCAAATTCATATGTTTGATGTTCTGAAAAAAGGTCTCCTATTTATAGAAAACAAATCCTTTTGGTTCAAATTCTCTAATCAATATGCATATATATACCTTAAATATAGATTTTAGACTTATAGTTCTTATCTCAATCTTAAGAAATTGAATCTGTTTATGGGGTTCGAGCACGGGCTCGTGACACCCATAAACATATTCCATTGAACTCACACTTGATCTTAATTTATCCAACATATAAATAACATTTGACTAGTGCACTGTATCTTTCCTTTAAACCATTTTATCTAACACTTATGTGAATAACTAGATAGTATGCTGATATGTCACACATTGCCTTGATTCATAATGCTATGAGCTTGTTGATTATTTCATAAAAAAATTCTGTGGCAATTTGATAAGTACCTTCTATTTGAAATTTTTAATCATCCTGAAGACTTTAGATTGAAATAAACATGATCCTTTGGTAACGTTGTAACTCTAATTTATTGGCTGGAAGGTTTCATGATGAAAGTCATGTCCCTTCAATAACTTGCTTTTGTATAGCTCCATGATTTGGCTAGAAGGTCCCATGCCTGAAACTTATGCATGCCCCCTCAATAGCCTCCTCCAGTCCACTGGTCTTCATGTCTTCGCCTCTTCATAGCTTCAGTTGGATAGTTTCATGCGCGTAATATGTGCATGTCCTTTCAACAACTTACTCAATCTTTGAACCTAAATTTGCACATGAAGCAAACAATGTTAGGAAATAAAGTGTTTTCTATGATATGATCATTCCTTCCAGCAGTTCCATTTATGTATGTTGATTTACATTTCTGCAAATGCAATCAAGTAGACAACTAGATAGCTTAATCCTTCCCCATTGCTCAGTTCATATGAGCTGACCCATTTTATCACTCTTCTTTTGCAGGATGACTTGGAGTACTCTGGGATGCAGGACCAAAGATGCAGTAGCATTCAACTCTCCACAAAACACCAGGCAATGGGGGGGGCCTAACCTATCTTCTTTTCTCCTTTTTTATATTTACAAAAATGTAAATTGCTCTTTAGTTCCTGCATTTGATTTCTGCATTCAATTTAAGAAAATGAAATGCATGCCTACATTAACCTGCTGCCACGGGATGTGTGGCTTCATATGAATGCACTTTTATTGTATGTCATTTGAAAAGTACTCTTTATTCATGTTTTTAAGAGCAACCATTGCTTGTCTAGTTAATTTAAAGTTGTACTTTCATGTCTGAAATGCAAGCATTTCTTTCATTATCTGTTACGCTAAAAAATCTATATAGTGCTTTGTTAAAAAATCTGAAATAAGTGTACCTTAATGTGATTTTATGATTTTTTCAATTGTAATGTTGAACATGTACCTTCTTTCTCTGAATCCTTTACCAACTGCAATTTTAAAATAGCAACTCTAAAATTCAAACTTGAACATAAAACACTTCTCAGTTTATCAATTTAGTGTGAACTAAATGATAACATTTTCTAGTGACCTCTCAGGGGTGTTTTCCTGCAAAACAGTACATAACTAGTAGCCTTGCATAATCCATTGGGCGTAGAGTCTTTCTCTAGACTCAAAAACTGAAAACCTCTCCAAATTGAAAAACAAACACACTGCTGCAAACTGAAACTAAATAGAAACCAGATGTATCATTGTTTGTGCTACAGTGTTCCTATGTGGATGAAATACTTGTGATATGGGGTAGAAAAAAAGATTCCATGCCCTGTATGATAAGTATTTTATTTTTTTTGTAGGAATGGTGCAGTACAACAATGCTTTCCTTGATTCCTTCTACCACACAACTAAAAACTGAAAACATAAAGGCAGAATGATCTTGAACAACCACCTGAATTACACAATGAATGTGTGAACATGATGCTTTATGATATGAGATAGTAGAATCTATCCATGTCTCATGTGATGAGCATCATGTTCATGCATTTATTGTGTGATTGATCTTGTTGTTTCTGCTCACTCTAACCTTTAAGACTGTAAAGCAAACTATCTGAAACAACTTCTCTTTCCACCATGATTACATTATTGAGGTACTCATCATTTATAACTGGGAACCCCAATGGGTTCCTGATTATGCATGGTGTGTATTTTAATGATGTGGTCCCGGTGGGAAAAATAAGTACTAACTGCTACTAACCAAAGAAAACTAACTACGTGCCAAAGCACTTATTCTAATTCAACTCACCTCAAAAACAACAATTGAGATGAATCCCATTAACTGGGATAGGCAATTCTTCTCCTTCCATAGTTGAGAGTTGAAAAGCGTTGTGAGTCTTGCATCCTGTAATCACAAATGGACCATTCCAAATGGCATCAATCTTTAAATGTTTGCCAGGTCTACTCTTCAACTCATCCCATTTAAGTACTAAATCACCTTCTTCTAAGACTCTTGCAACAAGTTTTCTGTCAAATGTCTTCTTCATTTGATCATGATGTTTCTCCAAATTTTGAAAAGATTCCTTCCTTATCTCTTCCAACTCTATCAATTCAACAAGCCTTACCTCCATAGGCTGCTGGTCTATTAGGTCCAACTCCTTAATAAGGCTCAAACTTGATAATTCAACTAAAATTGGCAATCTTTCCTCTCTTCCATAAACCAACATATAAGGTGAATTACCTATTGAGCACTTTGGGGTGATCCTATCAGCCCTTAAGGCTTGTTTCAGCTTACTATTCCAAACTTGTTGATTATCTTCAATAGTCCTTATGATGATGCAAATCAAATTTTTGTTTGTTGATTCAGCTTGTCCATTACCCCGTGGGTAATAGTTGGACGAGGTACTAAGATACACATTATTTTTAACTGCCCAATTAGAAATTCTTATGCCTAAAAATGCTAAGGCATTATCAGAAACAATTGGTTTAGGTGCACCAAACCTTGCAAGCAGATCTTCATAAAAATTCAAAACTGAAGCTTCATTGGTATCTTTAAATGCCACAGCTTCAGTCCACTTGGTAAAATAATCTGTTGCTGTTAATATATACTTATGCCCTGATCTTGATAATGGGTTTATAGGACCTATAAAATCCAAACCCCACTTAGCAAAAGGTTGTTCAATTTGAATTGGAATGAGAGGTAAAGCTGCTAACCTTTGCTTATTTGACAAAACAACACATTTTAAACATCTCCTTACCCAAATGAAAACATCCTTGTATAAATTTGGCCAAAAATATCCATCCTTCAAAATCTTTAATGCTATTGTCCTTGCTGCAAAATGTCCACCTACTAGTCCGTCATGGAATTCCTGTAATACTTTATCAGTTTGATTACGACTAATACATCTCAGCAATACGCCATTATAATCCCTTCTATACAACACATTATTCAACAAACAATAAGGTATAGACTGCAATCTGAAATATCTCCTTTTTGATCTATCCAAACCTTCAGGACAACATCCTATTTGCAAGAAATCAATCATTTCCTTCACCCAATCATTCTATAAATTTGGGATAGCAAGCTGATTAGGGTCTTGTAATGCCAAAATTACCTCAGTATCATCATTTGGAGTATTATCTCCATTTACAACCATCTGTTCGCATAAACCTTTACCCCTTACCAACTTGGTAACCTTAACATCAATGGAATGTTCCATAGCTTTTGTGATCTAGCCTGCTCTTTTTGTATCAAAATCTTTATTCAATAAAAACTCCTTGACAACAAGATGAGAAACCATTAGATTAATCTTGTTATTAGAAAGCATATGTCTAAATTTTTTCAGACTTCTAATCATAGCAAGAACATGTTTCTCAACAAAAGTATAATGCAATTCATAATCTTTTAATCCTTGACTGAAAAAAGTTATTGGCTGCTCAAAACCTATATCATTTTTCTGGACTAACATGGCAGCAATGTTATCTACATTCCCATATGCATACAGAATGAAATCCTTAGAAAAATTTGGATTCAACAAGGTAGGGGTTGTAGCTAATGCTTCCTTAATCAGTTCAAAACTGAGTTTTTCTTCTTTTGTCCATTTGAAAGTGATATTTTTCTTAAGAATGGTTGTAAGTGGCATTAATAACTCTGCAATATCAGGGATGAATCTCCTAAAAAAGTTGATTCTCCCTTAAAAGCTTTGAAGTCCCTTTTTATGGGCTGGAAGTGGCAGGGCTAAAATGGCACTCACCCTTTTAGGTTCAATAGTTATTCCATCTTTTGAAACAATAAATCCTAACAGCTTACCTTCATGGATAGCGAATATGCTCTTCTTAGGATTTAAAGAAATTCCATATTCTCTGCATCTTTCAAATATTACCCTTAAATGTTTAAAGTGATCCGCTGAATTTTTAGAGAAAATAGTGATGTCATCTAAATAAACGAGCACAAACCTATACATTAGATTTAGGAAAGCCTTATCCATGGATTTTTGGAAAGTTGCACCAACATTAGATAGACCAAAGGGCATCTTCTGATAAGCCATGGTTCCCTATTTGGTTGTGAATGTTGTTTTAAACCTGTCTTCTTCTTTCACTAAAATCTGGTTGTAACAAGAAAATCCATCCAACAATGAAAACCGTTCTGAACCTGAAACTACCTACAAGATTTGTTCCATAGAAGGTAGAGGATGCCTATCCTTCAATGAAGCCCTATTCAAATCATGGAAATCAATGTAGAGTCTGATTTATCCATTCTTTTTCCTAACAGGAACCAAATTTGAAACCCATGAAGTATGCTTGATTGGGAAAATGATATTACTTTCAATTAACTTATTCAATTCCTTAATCACAAGAGGTTCTAACTTGGGATTTACATGCCTTTTATTTTTTCTAACTGGTTTAGATCCTGGTTCTACTTCTATTGTATGCTGAGAAATATTGGGATCAAATCCCTTCAAATTTGAATAATTCTGTGCAATTATATCATGGAATTCATTGCATAAATTGACAAAGGTTTGTTGTTCTTCAGGTGTACATACCTTGCCAATTTTAAGCACTTTATCTTGTGAAATAGCAACCTCTTCGTAATGTTCTTCCTTGATCTGTAAGCTGGATTTGTCCTTTTTGAACTCATCATTGGTACCAAACATAGACTCTAAGGTCACAAGACCTTTAGGAATTTTATTTTTCCTTAGCTAAATAATGTGTTCTTCATACTGATCCTGCAATTTTTTCTGATTTGGTTGTGAAAACTTAGCCTCTTCTCTCAAAAAATTCACAATGTGTTGATCAGATTCAAAAACCTGCCAACTATCTGCATTGTTAGGAACACCAGATCTAAAAAAAACTTTAACATAATTTATTTCCTTACTGTTACTAATTTTTGTTGGAATATTGTATTGGGCTCCCACAACTACAAGCCTATCAGTGTGCTTGTTTTGATTTCTAGGAATAGATTGTAAATTAAAGGCTTCAAAACCTTCAATCAAGTCCCATACAACATGTTTATAATTTTTTAACAAATTGTTCTTTGGTGTATGAACATTCCTAACTTGATTTACAATCAATTCAGAATCACCATATACTTGCAAACAACTAATACCCTTCTTAATTACCCACTTTAATCCATTAATGAGAGCTTCATATTCCGTCACATTGTTTGTGCAACTAAATTTGAATTTAAAAGAAGCATAGTACCTTTGATTTTCTAGTGAAACCAGCATGCAGCCACCTCCAACACCTATTTTGCTGCGAGATCCATCAAAAAATAATTTCCAGATAACACTAGTTTGCTGCTCTAAATCTGCACTTTTTATGACAGCTGGTATAAAATCAGTAGTTTCATGAATAACATATTACCCAAACTTGGTTCCTCAATCTGTGCATAAGAAATCATTACATTTTTAGTAGCCCAAGTGTCTAACAATATATCACGAATTTGTTCAGTAAGTGTTTGTGACTCATGAACAACATCAATCTCTTCTTCATCAAAAATTACTATTGTTGTCCCATTTTCAGAACTACTGACATATGGCTCAATAAAAAATTTTGCAATAGGCTCAGAAGGAATAGTTACTTTTGTACCATACCTAGTGTGAAATAACATGTGTGACCAATCTACAGATAGATATCCTCCAATTTTAGGAGTAAACTCTCATGACAAACATATAGAAAAATTAGGAGGTAAGTCTATGATGAAAACATCCATAGGCACTGAAAAGCTAGGACATGCATGCATTGTTAAATCCAAATTTCTAATAACTCCAACTATATCTACTAGTGTACCATCAAGTTGAACTACTCCTTTTTCGATTGGTTCATATTTAAGGCCTAGCTGATCTACAATTTTCTTAGGCATAACAGAGCTGGAAGCGCTTGAATCAATCATGCAATTATGCAATAAATTTCTCTCCTATTATAACAGTGACATAAAAAGGTGGTGGCTTTATCAACTTGGGTGTTTGCTGGTTTAAGACCTCATTTCTAGCCATTAACACTTTAGGATTTTGCTAATTTAAAGCATCATCCGATAGTGTTAATGTTTGCAAAGCTTCCTACAACATATCTTTTTGACCTGGAAGCGCTAAAGCTTCCCAAATAGAAACAGGAACATGTGTCTTCTTTAAGTGATCAATTATACTAAAATTTTGACCACTAACCATTTGTTGTTGTTTAGGAACAGCCAGCTCCTTTGCTGATTGTAATGGCTATGAAGATGCGTTGTGAGCCTGGTTTTGCTATTGTTTACCCTTTAATACTTGCTGTTTTGGTATAGCAAAAGGCTATTGTACCTTGTCAACTTGTTCATTTGTAGCTTTATTTTTGGACCTTGTACTTTCTTCTATAGGTTTCCATATATGATCAAAACCTGCTGCTAAGATAGTTTCATCAGTATTAAGATTCATCAATGTAACATTAGCATTACCTTGTGATTGCATTTGATCATTCTGAGCCTCTCCTTGAACATTAGTCAATTGACCTTTTAATACGTCTTGCCTCCTTGCCTCAAGCGCATGAAGACAATCAAGCCAGAAGTGACTTGCATTACAAGTGTTACACCATTCCTCCTCTTGTGCATAGTTATTTTGAGGAACAATCATTAGTGCTTAGAGGTACTAGGAGTTGCATAGTTATATGGCTGATTGGTCCTCTGATTGTAGTTCCTTTGATGTCCTTGCACTTGACATGGCTATTTTTGATCAAAGGTCTGATTTGACTATCTATTTTGTTGATAAGAAACTTGAGGGGATCTATTATACTGACCTTGCTGCCTCTTTAAATTTGTGATTTCATTGCCATAAGTCTGCAGGGTCCTCATCATACTTTTGCTTTTGTCCTTCAGCTCCATATTTTGTTCTTTTAGCTCTCTAAAAGGAGATGTGGCAGCATGTTCTTCTACTGCAACCTACATATTAAATGCTGGTAACACTGGCATAGGAGGTACAACCACTATTGGTGGAACAATAGCTGGTACAACTAGCTGTATTTATGCACAACAAGACACTGGAGGCCTTGGGGGTAGCTTTCCAGCCTGTATCAAACTGTTCTCAGCTCTGATAGCAACATCATAAACAATAGGTAAAGTGTGCCCACCCATAGACTGTATCATAAGTGCAATATCAAGGTTAAATGCTTTTAAAAAGAAAATAAATGCATAATCATTAAATGGCCTGAAGGATCTTGGAATTTTGTCCCAAGTTCATTGGAAACGAAAGTTAAAATCTGAAATATGCTCATTAATATCTCTTTTAATAGTATTTAATTGCTCAACCAAAGAGAAATTATCTGATCTATCCTCAAACTTGTTGATTAATACAGTGCCCAATTCATCCCATGTGCTAATAGAATTAATTGGTAGACTTCTAAAATAGATTAATGCTTTACCCTTAAGTGAAGCTGCCAACAATTTCAAAGCTACATCATCATGACTAACTTGATGTAATCCACATAAAGTAGCAATATCTTTAATATGATCTATTGCTGAAATATGACCCTCACCATTGAAATATGTCAAACCTTTTAATGTTGCTGGTGGAATATAATGATGAACAAAAATTTGTAATGGGTTGCCAGCATCAAAAGCCACAAATGGTAGATTTCTAGCCATTTGTACTGCTGGTACTTGCTGCTGAACTGCAGGTGTAACGGAAGGCTTAGTATGATGAATTACTTTCCTCTGGTAAGTTTTCAATCCTGGGGTAACAGTACCACTTGTGGATGCTACAGTAGCAAATTGATCCTTTGTAGCCTTCTTAAAGATAGGTAATTCTGATCCATAATTGTCAATAGCACTTAAATCTTCAAAAAAATTGAAATCTTCTATAATTACCTCGTGTCCTTTAGAAATGGCAGCTTGATCTTCAAATATAGGATTTTCAAATAATGAAAAACTAGGCCTCCTGAGAAAAGAGGATGATTCTTCTGCAATTTGAGATGCTCTACTTCTTCTAGCTGATCTGCTACCTCTTCTATTAGATGGAAGCTCCTGATAAACAAATCCTTTGCTATTTTCTCTTGTAGGTGTTCTTCTCATCAGGATAAACACTTAAATCTGCAACTAAATCTGCAATAAACCTTCAAAATAGAGTCACCAGGTGCTGGAAAAAATGCCTTCTAAAAGGCTAGAACACTACTGCTTAAACCAAAACAGTAATAAAATCTTGTAAATCAATGAACTTTGGAGTAGTTTGGGTCCCACTGGGCATGCCAAAAACTATTGTCAATCAGGATTTTGCCTATAGCTGGATGCAAAATCTAGCCATCCTATTGGAACATGTAAACATTCTCCTTGGTGGATGAGAAAATGAATCTCTGGATTGTAGGTTGGTTCCTGTTAAATTCGGGATATCACCTAATGCTAAGTGTGTATGTGGGAAAGAGGTAGAAAGACAATATAAATACCTAGAAATTTCTAAAAGGAGGTGATACACCAATAAATGATATGTAACTTGAATTGATCCAACATAGATCTTTAAAGATAATTATTTCTCTATGTACCCAGACAAACATGCAACTACAAAATTATTCCTATGTAAGGACCTGCAATATTCTTTGCTTTGATAGGGAAGTAATACTTCACCAATTCTCTACAAAAAATTAGGACACAAAAAAAAGACCTGTAATGGCAAGTATCAGGAATTGAAAATGTAACAAGGAATGTAGTTTAGATGAAGGGCTAACACAACATCAAAGCAGATAAACTCACAACATTACAATTTAAAAACAAATGGGAAGGAACGGCTATCTCTATATATCAATACTGTCAAAAAATCTGCTACAAAATGACCTTCTTATCTTTACACGTTCTGATACATTGCAGACTTGTGAATATATTGTAAGGGCATTTTGTAGTAGATTTTTTGACAGTATTGATATATAGAGATATTCATTCCTTCCCATTTATTTTTAAAGTGTAATGTTGTGAGTTTATATTCTTTGATGTTGTGTTTGCCCTTCATCTAAGCTACATTCCTTGTTACATTTTCAATTCCTGATACTTTCCATTACAGGTCTTTTGTTTGTGTCCTAATTTTTTGTAGAGAATTGGTGAAGTATTACTTCCCTATCAAAGAAAAGAATATTGTAGGTCCTTACATAGGAATACTTTTTTAGTTGCATGTTTTTCTGGGTACAGAGAGCCATAATTATCTTTAAAGATCTATGCTAGATTAATTCAAGTTACATATCATTTATTGGTGTATCACCTCCTTTTAGAATTTTCTAGGTATTTATATTGTCTTTCTACCTCTTTCCCACACACACACTTAGCATTAGGTGATATCCTGAATTTAACAGGAACTGGCCTAGAATCCAAAGATTCATTTTCTCATCCACCAAGGAGAATGTTTCCATGTTCCAACAGGATGGCTATATTTTGCATCCAGCTATAGGTGCAATCCTGATTGACAACAGGTACTTCATCAAATGCTGGCCTTTATCATCCCCTACCTATTCCTACTAGACCATGGGATTGCTTAAGCATGTATTTTTTAGTTGGGTTATCCATTACAAGACAAGGTATGGATAGTGTGTATGTAGTTGTGGACAAGTTTAGAAAAATGGCTCACTTTGACCATGCAAGACCAGTAATGATGCCAGCTAAATAGCATCCCTATTCTTCAAAGAGATAGTAATAATCCATGGGTTACCTCAGAGCATTGTGTCTGATAGAGACACTAAATTTATGAGTCATTTTTGGAAGACTCTTTGGCAAAGACTAGGCACTAATTTATCTTTTGGATCTGCCTACCACCCTCAAATTGATGGACAGATTAAAGTGGTGAATAGAAGACTTGGGAATCTACTAAGATTCTTGGAAAAGGAGTATGGACACCAATGGGATCAATTGATTGGATATGCTGAGTATGCCTACAATGACACCATCAATAGGTCAACAGGGAAGAGCCCCTTTTAGGTAGTGTATGGTTTACATCCTAGAGAAATATATGAGTTGAGAGACATGAAGGATGGAGTTAAAGAAAGTGGATATGCAGATGATTTTTCTCAAGATATGCAAGAGATTCATGATACAATCCGAAAAACCTTGACAGAGAACACCTTGAAACATAAGGCAAAGGTTGATGAAAGAAAGAGGACAATTGAGTTTAATGTGGGTGACATGGTAATGATACATCTCAATAAATCAAGATTGTAGTAAGGAGTCCCTCACAAGTTTCAGATGAGAAGGATAGGCCCTTGTCCTATCTTGTCTAAATATGGTGATAATGCTTTCAAAGTAGAACTCCCGGAAGAGAGTGGATTGTCACCTATCTTCAACATTGCAGACTTAGTCCACTACAAAGGACCAAATCAAGACTTGGATTAGAGTCTTCAAGAAGTAATTAGAGATGTGGAGGAGCTACAATTACCATCTGATACAGTCACACGAGCTGAAAACATACTGGATACAAGAATCTACAAGAAGACTAGAACAGAAGAGTATAAAGAGCATTTGATCAAAAGACATGACCAAACAAATGCAAATGAAATATGGGTCAAAGAATCAGAGTTCAAGAAGTTAGGTATTGATCTGAGCTTCTTCAATCCAAGGGTGGATTGATCTTTTTGATTTGGGGAGGATCGTACAGGAGCACCTAGGCTACATGAGAACCTAGGCTAGCCTTCATGTTTGTTCATTTTGGCTTGTACATGAAATTAGCCAAGTCAAGATAGGTTAGTTGTATTTTTACCTTAGGAGGTCTTTGCAATGGAGGCTAAGTGAGTTAGTCATTAGGACTAAGGTCACGTCAATAGCCATTGTTTGTAATTTTCAAATTCTTAGGCTTAGTTGTTAGTCGATTGGTTTAGAGTCTTGAATGTGTCCTAATCTATTAAATAAGGACATAGAGATGCTATAGGGTCTTTAATGCTCTTGGATCCTTGAAATAGAGGGGATAGAGGTCCTAAAATGTAGGAAGGAGGCATAATTCAAAAGATGCCAAAATTTGCTATTTTGTTGCCATGACAACATTTGCAATAATTGCAAATGTTGCATGCAATATGGTTACATCGGATTCTACTTGATTATAGGAGTGGGGAATCAAACAAAAAGGCCCTAAAATGGTGGAATAAGGTATCTAGTGTATGAGAGACTCAAATTAGGAAGTTAGTTCATGCATTGTAACATTTTGTGAAGAGCAATACATTATGAAATTTGGTGTTTTCAGAATTCCCGAGCATTTCCTTGAGATAGTCACACATTATGGATTGAAATATTTGAAGTAATGGTCATTTTGTCTTCTTAGGAGGATTAGAGACACTTTTCATTCATTAAGTTAGTGGATTAGAGTTAGTATTCAGTCATAGGTAAATTGTTTTGTGTTTAAGTAGTTCACTGGTCTTGTCCTGACTAGTCAGTCTAAATATGACTCCCCCATGAAATATAACCATGGGAAACTTCCAAGGATAGATGGAAATGTTAGGGGAGTCATTAGTGTACATATTTGTAGAGTTAGGATTCAAGGAAAGACAATTATCTATTTTTAAGACCAAGCCCTAGGCGAGCATGCACTGTTCGGTTAGTGGTTTGGTAGAGAAATAATGAGTTTCCATGAGCGGGGAAAGAAGGTAGATTACAGTTTGAGTACATGTACAGTTAGGGTTTAGTGTCATCTTGACATACTGAGTTGGTCAAGTTCATACTAATCATTGGAGACAAGTTTTGGACAAGTTTATCATAGTGTTGCAGACTGTCCTGGTTTTTAGGCCTATTAGCCCTATAAGACCTAGTTTGTAGTAACCCTATGTATGGAGGGCTACAGAACTTAAAACTTTGAAAATGTCTTGTAAGGTGATAAAGGGTGTCTAAATATGGTCTTATATTTTCATGTTATTTTGGAAATTTTGAATTTAATTGGGAAAAACACCCTGGATAGGGCTACAAGGAATTAGGCCTCCTTAAGCCAAAAGAGTGAAGTCGATTCAAAGAGTGAAGTGAACCCTCAAGATGGATTCCAAACTGATAAAATGTGATGTCTACATGTTGATGGACATCCCTGCAAGTGGATTAAGAATGTTAGAGTGAAAATTGACATTTAGAATCTTCTAAGTGTGAATGGGATAAGTGGAGAAGCGAAGTAATCATAGGGTGTTAGTCTTTCAAAGGGTGAAGCACAAGTGGAGACTCTTGGAGAAGAGTAAGATTAGGACTTAGTTAATGATCTAAGCCTAATAAGGACCTAGAGGAGATTAGGATCCTTGAAGAAGATAGAGAAGATCTTCTTAGTGGATTGTGCAAGAAAACCCATTGGAACACTTAAATCAGAACACCGAGTAGTTCACAGTGTATAACAAGCACCATAATAACCGAGCAAGCATTACCGAGCACCGCAGTAAAATAAATTTGTTACAGAGCATAACTGGAGTTGATGACTGAACAGAACTGAAGTTAAAGAATGAAAACATTACTTAGCTAGCAAGAGCTATATTTAGGGATTGACTGATTGATTTCTTTATTTTCAAAGATCATTTAAACTAAAGCATTTAAGAGATTTAAAGCACATTTTATTCACAGTTATCATGGAGAGATTTGTGGAATAAAAATAAAGTAGAACTTTATGGGATAAAGCAAGTATGGCAATTATTACAGATCAAGAAGTGTTTTACGACAAAAACAAGGAGATTGAGCGGCTAATCATGTTTATATAAAGAGACAAGGAATTCAATATGAATAGAGAAATGTTGAGTATAATTCTGGTGAAGATAGAAGTCTTCATGCAGATATGATCATATAGGCTAAAGAACAGAGCCAAGGAATTCTCCAGACACTGAGCAACAAAGGAAAGATCATTCACCGAGAAGAACAAAGAAAAGGAGCAAAGGAACTGGAGTGAACATTGACCAGAGAGGTTTTATTGGACTAACAATAGATCTGAATATCTGTAAGTTAAAGTTGTATTTTGAATAGATCATTTATTGTATCAGTTTAACCATTGATTCAGAAAATCTCTTAACTGAGTGGGATTTAACAGTCCTAATTGTATTGAGATACTTAAGAGTATCAAAATGTTTTCTTTTTGACAGCATAGTGAGTGCTAGGTTAAAAGACAAATTGTTAGTTTCAAATCCTCTAACAAGGTCACACTTAACAGTGTGTATTGTAACCTTTAACATGGTTGGATCTTCACCGAACTCACTTTATAAGAGTGAAAATATTTTGGGTTATCGATGCCAGGTGGTTTTTCCCTTAGCAGGGTTTCTATGTTAAAAATCTATGTGTCAAATGTGTATATGGTTCATTGCATTGATATTTTGCTTTACACATTATTGAAACAATATTGGTTGGTTAACACTAAGTTTATTTATTGCTATTCAGTAAAGTCTAGAAAGGATAAACAATATATGTTACCAAGTAGGTTATATTTGTTAAGTTTATTTATGGCATACATCTTGATGGACTCAAAGATAACTAGAGGGTGTGATATTTGAGAGATAAGTTTTGATTAGATTTTTGAAATTATTCTTAAGGCCACTGATTCACCCCCCCTCTCTGTTATTCTAACAATATATATATATATACATATATATGTATACATATATATAT
>MU227649.1:7412200-7438932 GCA_018584345.1 Thuja plicata
TATATATATATATATATTGAATTGATTTTAATATTTTTTTCTCCCACTAAAACTGATATGTTGCTGAAAACGTCATTTTCAAAAAGTTACATTGACTTCATAGGGAATAAATTTATTTCTAAAATAGATATCAATGTGCTTCTTACGAACTTGGTTTTGTAACATCCATACAGAGGGCATGCAATTGGTTTGACGACATTATCATGATTATTGCATATTTTATGAATGTTTGAAGTAGCATAAATTGTAATTTTGACATACCTTGACTGCATAGCTTATAAGTTGTTGTGTATTTATCAAAATTCAATTTTTTTTTGATAGAAAGTTGACTTGAAGCCGGAGGGCACTGTTATTTTTTTAAAAAAACTTCTTTTTTCTACTATTTTTCATTGAACGTCAAACTTGGACGTTTATTTTTGGTAAAAAACCTACATTTGATGCACGTCACAAAACATAGACCTAATAAATTCAAAAATTGTCAAATCTATATTTGTTAGAAAGCTAGTTTAGAGTACTTGTGCGATGCAAAAGGATGTCTCCATATTGTTCTATTTGAGTAGAGCGCTTGAGCCCTGAAGCCATGAAAATTGCAGATTTCTCTTAACCTCTGCAAATGGACAAAATTTTGTGCGTTTTGATAGAAATTAGTTTCGATCGAAACTATTTAGTTTCAATCGAAACTTCTTTCTATCGAAAGTAGTTTCATGATTTGATGTTTGTTAGCCATTTACTAAGGCATTTTCGATCGAAAGTTTCAAGTTTCGATAGAAAGTTAGAGATAACTTTCGATAGAAACCTATGTCAGCCTATTAGGTGTCGTTTCGAATTCAGAATGATTACATACAAATAAATAAATGTTTTCGTCATCTTATTAATTCAAAAGTTTCAAAATTATTTGCATTTTTGAAAAGGAAGACAATTTTGCAAATTGTGATGGGAAATTAAAAAAACAAGGCTAAATAAGAGTACACAACATTTTTCAGAAGTGACTGAACAAAGACTACGTGAAGAAACTCAAAAAATATATTATCATAAGAAACAAGGTACATCTCTCTCTCTCTCTCTCTCTCTCTCTCTCTCTCTCTCTCTCTCTCTCTCTCGGTTGTTGACTTTGCAAAAAATTACTCTTTTCTTTCTCAAAACAACTTCAAGAATAATACTACTATACAGAGCAAGTCACTATCATGGTACATGTTTCTTATCAACATGCACAATTAGATTTGGATGGTGTTGAAAGTACATATCAAACATGGGTCATAAAGAAAGAATATCACTTTTACATTAGTGATGATAAAGAGAATGACATACATTTTGTTGTGCATTTCTTTAAAACATTTTTTGGATATTTGGAAAACAAACGCATCAAAATTGAAAAGCATTTTGTTTGGTCAGATGGATGTGTAGTACAATTTAAATTAGCAAGGTCATTTTATGCACTATGTAGATATCATTGATACCAAAAGATACCACATCTTTGGAGCTTCTTTGAGAGTGGACATGGAAAGGGAGAGCATGATGGTGTAGGAGCCTATATCAAACATGCTTTAAGAAAGTATCAGCTAGACAATCACGGATATCATATAAATAATTCTCATGATGTAGTTGAGTGGTGCAAGAGACATTTTGAGGTTCCAACTCGGGATCACACAAAATCACGTTTGGATCGAGTCATTCCATTTAGAGTATTCTGGGATATATCAAGTATAAATGCAACATTACTTATTTTGAAGTTTAAATTAATGTACATGTGCTTTAAATTTATTTGAATTGAATTAAGGAACAAGTCAGTATATATATATATATATATATGATTTTAAGTTGTCTTAAATTTTTACATGTATGTGTCTTGTTCAGATGTTGATAGAAGATCAATCCATGGATGCAAGAGGGTAGAAAAAACAAGATCCCAACATTCAGTTATGAGTAAAGATAGTAATGTGTGGTCATTGTACACTAGAGATTACTCATGCTTTTGTTATGACTGCATTTCTGAAAACTATGGTGAATGTATCAACCAAAAATGTAGATATGTTAATGAATGGAATTTGGTTCCACTAGATGTTACTAATACAAATGATGAAGTTGAGGATGAAAGCTTTGACGATATTCAATTGATTTTAACTGATTATGACCATATTTTAGGTTTGATCAAAATTGGTACATCTCCATGTAAATAGCGTTCTTATTTACTATTCAATGTAGATGTTTAATTTATATTTAGAGGTCCCTCAAATTGAAAATATATTTTGTAGGACATGTTTTCACAGTAATAACAGAGCCTAGAAATGTGGAATGTGTTAGTTACTATTTATTAAGTTGCACCAAGGAGAGGATGACGCTAACAAAGAATGAAACAAGTGATGAAATTATGTTTCCAATAGGTTAGTAATGTACATGTTTGTGTTTAATTTATTATAATTGAGGTTTAACTTACGATGTAATTATGTGTTTATGGTTAATTTCACACACACACACACACACACACACACACACACACACACACACATATATTGTTGAACTTGTTTGTGCAGGTTCAGTTGTTGTGCAAGGAAGATATTTGAAGCAAAGCAAAATATTTAAACATGAGATTCATTTTATTGATTATCAACCTTCCAACAAGGTTTATCAGTATATCCATCTTGTAATTTTCACTGCCCTATCTCTTCATCTAGTGATATGATGTGAGGTTTGTAAGTGGAGACTTGATACTGATGACCACGAGAGAATATTAATTATTATCCAAGAGTGAGCCGAACCACTTGATGTGGTCTAAAACACATATGAAATATCAAGATATGTACTAAATTTGTCACAGGTGAGACCGGAGTTTTTCTTAGCTCCATTCTTTCCTACCGGTGCCCATGTAGTGAATGGGGCAATTTTATAAAATTTATTTTAATATATCTCAAAACTATCTTCAGGATGTGTATTTACTTTAATGTTTTATCTAGTGAATTAATTCTAGGTCATGTGGATACTTATTTAGTTGGAATATGAATGTGTAGATTGAATGCATGTTATGTAATTACATAATTCTAGGATATAATTTTCCATAAATACTTTTAAAATTAGGATCAGTCATATATATTAAACACATATATCAAACATGTATTTAAAATCATGAACTAGACATCATCATTTATATCATAAGTTAAGTACATTTAATCAACAAATGTATATAGGTCATGTTGACGGGGTTTTGCTGACCAGGTCCGCCAACAGTCATAAGTTGTCACCGAGTACCGGAGGTACCGGCCAACTCCGCCTGCAAAGGTTGTCTGGGGAAATTAGATTCCCCGGGCCTTCAAGCACCTAGGTGTCGGGTCACGACGGTGCGGGGCTCGGTTGGGAGAAGTGACTATTTTCGAGGGGGATAGCTGGTTTCTTCAACTCGTTCTCTCCGGAGATTCAATACGATAAGGTTTCCCCTAGCATTCTACACTTAGAAAATAAACTGAAGAAAAGATCCTGCAGGGTTAGAAACACTTCATCTAACTATAGTCATGTTTAAACGTTCAGAACATCAATAATACTTTGACATACTATACTAAATACCAAAGAAATACATAACCATCAGCTAGTATTTCATCAGTAGCAGGAGTAAAGAGGTCGTTGATCTATTTTAACATATAAGAGTAGAAGACATAAAGAACATAAAACATGAAATACCATTAACTCAAAAGCAGGAATGCCAACAACATCATTGCAAATAATTCTTCTTTCTTCATTAATGTCTCTTCCAGCAAGCACTGGTGCGTGATACAATGGTGGCTTTAGGGGAGCGTCTAACTATTGAAAATAGAGTAATGGAGCATTGAGCTCTACAAATAGAATGAAAAATCACTTTTCTATTACTGTGGACAAAAAAATCATCAATTTTGCCGACCCTTGAAAATGGACTGGTCAGGCTATTTATACAATTCTTTTCTAACCCTAACCCTATTTTACATCATGTTTCAATAAAATACAATATCTGGGGGTCGATACTACCTGCACCACCCTACAAAAGACCTTGAGATGGAATAGGCCTGCTAGGTCAGAAGAATGAGACAAGGATATACAGAGGAAGAATCAGCCTCAAGAAGAGAGCTAGGAAGGAGAAGGAAGAGAGTAGGTCCCCCGGGGATCGAGGCTACATGCCTCATAAATGGGAAATGCAGCGCCCTATCAGAAAACCAACCGTTGAGTCAACGCCCCCTTGATGTAGCCAACCATCTTCTGACAGTCTTTATTAACTGCTTCTGAAAGTGACCGGTCGGCCTAGGGGACCGGGACATGGATCACTTGAAAGAATAAAAAATTTGGGATTCAGGACTCCGTGATCCAGGAACTTACGTCCCCAAAAGAATAAAGAATACCCAATGTTGGAGTTTTACCCGGCCTTCGGAGAAAGCTCAAGGTTGCTTATTATCATTGAAAGCCTGGAGGAGGCAGGAAATGCCATCCTCGTCTATATTTTTTAGGCTAGCCCTTCGGTACTTAGCCACCTCAATTTGTTCCCCCAGGTTCGGAACATTTTCTTTAAACTCATCGGCCATTTTTGCTGCGTCGTGGCCACTAAGTACCATGTGAGTTAATTTTTTCATCTGGGCACCGTCTATCCCCTACGGGGATTAATACCGGGACTTCATTATTTCATCAAAACTCCCCAAAATTGAATCTTTCGGTGTACATGTATCTCTGCTAAGGGGATCAGCCCCAGAAGTCTTTATTACAAAAGACTTGTATAAATTGAAAGAATATTTTACCGCATTAATTTTATCTTGCAGAGACCCTACCAGTTGCTTGGTCACCTCCAATGTGAGGTCAAGTCTAGAGTTTTGGGTCCTCACAAAATCAAATGATTCATCCCCCAGAATTCTGGATTCAAAAATCATTTCCTCTCCCAGGCCAAGGAGTTCTTCAAGCTCTACCTTCCACGCTTGATAATTCTCATTATCACCCTCCTATAGGTCAATGAGAGTCTCCGCCTGGTGTAAAACATGCCGAGTTGTATATAAATCTGGGAGGGTAGATACCAGGAAACGTCGGGTGTTTCCTATCTGTAGGGTGACCCACTCGTCCACTGCCTGGGCCTTCTTCTTCATTATGCATAGGGATTCTATGTCACTCTGTGGTAGATCTTTAAAGGTGGAGGCCTCCAGAGGAGCGGCATTGATAGGTCAAGCCAGCTTAGTGAGAAACCCCATAAGGTTTTCATTTTTTGCCTTTTCTACTTTGAGCCTTTGGGCTTCTTTCTCCTAATAGGCTTCCACTACCCTTGCTGCCTGCTTCAACAAGTCCACCTCACCCTGCTTTCCCCTTTTACCCAGTGAAACCTCTACAAAATTATAATCTCCGGGTTCCACGGTTGCTTCATCGGTGCCTAGGGGAGGTGTTGCCACAATGACAACTGTTTCCCAGCCCAGCCCAGTTCAAAGGGTATGAACTATCTGGGATTTCTTGGCCTTTGGCGGGGCCTGGACCTGAGCCATCATTTTAGCCAGGGAGAGGGGAGTCATGGGAGCGGACTGAGCTTTTCTTTTCCTTCTCTCTATCAGCCACTAATGTGGTAGGGGTGGCCTTCTTTCCAAAATTTGTTCCCTTGATCCTTCCCCGGTGTCCTGCGGCTGTTATTCCTCAGTGGCGTGGATCTCATCCATCCCTTTCCCCGCATCTACTTCTTCAGTAGCAACATTTTCTTCATCAACCTCCATCTCCTCAGCCTTTTCCTCTGTATCTATTACTTTGTCTAGACTTTGGTAGGTCTCCTCAGGAATTTCTTCTTCATACTACTCTTCTTGTTGCTCTTCTTCTACTGTCGGGGCTTCTTCCTCTGTTGGTACATCTTTTGGCAGTAGGGGAGGTGTTGGGCCAAGATTTAAATTTTGGGCCGTTGTAATCACCTGCCCAAAGGTTTCTCCCGGGGATGGCCCTTGGAACGTGGCGACTGGGGCTACGGTTATTACCAAAGGTCCGGTTCCCTCAGTAGATGCCATTTGTTCACCTTGCCTTTGTTGGTCCATCCCCGGACCCTACATCTCTTGAGCCTTGGAGGCAATCTTCAGCTCTGGCTCTTTCTCTTCTACCTGCTTTTCTTGTTCTTGTGCAGGCTCTTGTTCAAGAGCTTCTTGTTTTTTAGCTTCTGTTTCTGCCTGTAAGTTTCTGAACTCATCAGTTGCAAATACATCATCAAATTCCTCTTGTGCAGGGGGACTGGCTGGGACTTCAGCAGGCTCCACTTCCTTCTCCAGCTCTGGGGAACTGGAAGAGAGGATTTCTACTTGTTGGGCTTGGGATGTTCCCAAACCAGGCTTTGCCTTAGTTTTTTTGTTAAGCTCCTTCTTTTTCTGGGTAACCAAAGGTGGCCTCACATCCCTTATTGTTGTCACTTCCATGGGATCCACCCCTGTCGCCTTTACCATAAAGGCTACCAGTGATAGGGAGGAAGAGGGATGAATTGGCCCGGCCATGAGTGGTGGAGTGGCC
Source organism: Thuja plicata (assembly GCA_018584345.1). NCBI lineage: Eukaryota > Viridiplantae > Streptophyta > Pinopsida > Cupressales > Cupressaceae > Thuja > Thuja plicata. The sequence continues at coordinate 7,418,669 of MU227649.1, forward strand.
AGCCGTGTTATTAATTTCTCCCTCATCTACTGGGAGGCTGCCACTAATTTCTTTATTTGTTCCTTGATGGGGACTTCTTGCATAGGAGGGGTTGTATCTATCTCTTTTCCTTTATCCGTCCTCTGTGAAGAAGTCCCGGCCCCCGGAGTCAATTTTGGTGCCGGCTGCAGAGTTAATTCTGGTGCCGGCTGGGCTGCCCAGTGGGTACTTCCAAGGCACATCTTCTTGAAATAGGCATGACTTTGCTCGACCACCTCTCGAGTGAAGTCCTCAATTCTAGGCCCTTCCTGGGTGTCCCATTTTACTGGTGGAAGAGTCCTGGTATCGATCCCCTTTGCCTTGTACTAGGGATCGATGGTGGGGGTGGCATCTGAGAAGTCCTCCGGGAATCTCCAGAGCTTCAAATTTTACATCACGTCGGCCGTCATTTTGATGTAGTGCCGGATCTGCACCTCCACATTGTCTTGGCAATCTGCCCGAAAAACCTCCATATGGATGTGATGGGGCTCTGAAGCCCGGGGCAGTGCCATTGCAATCTTTCCATGAGGATGAAAATTTTTCCACACCAAATAAAACTCTTCCAAGATGTAACTTTTCAATTCATTGTCCGCCTCCTTTGTGGTGGCCAGAATGCATGTGTAGTTCCCACAGGTGATTGGGAACAGAATGTTGGGTATCTTTTTCAAGGCAAAGAGGGCATGCACCTACATGATTTGCCTGCAGTATTCCAAGAGCACAATCTTGTCCCCATAGTGTTTGGGCAATAAGTAGGGTTTCCTAGAGAAGTTGGTGACCCTAATGTAGGTTTGTTGTTGGAACTAAATGTAATAATGTCCATAACTATGGACCAAATTTATTGCCTCTGACAATAGGTAGTATCCTGCGTCCCGTGTGGGTGTGAGCAGATGATAATAAATGAACGCATCATTTACCAAGCAGAAATTGAGGAAGCTGGCCTCCCATTGAACTTGTGGGAAATGGTCCCACAGTGCCTTTTGTCCCAGGCCAATCCCGAGCACACTGTCTGTGAGTAGGCTGTGGGCATGGGGCCTCTACTGTGCTAGGGCCCAGAAAACATAGGAAGACATGTAGAATTTCTTCTTCCTTTTCACTTGAAGGAATTGAGAGTCGACATGGTTGGAAATTATTGTTGCCCAATTGAAGTATCCTCCCTTGGTGGAGATGTCAAGGAGGAAGTAATACATCCATTTAGAAAACTCTTGGGCGGAGGGCTGCCCAAAGACCCGAGCCAACGCTATCATCCCCATCTGAATGCTCTCTTTGAACTCAGAGCGGGGAATTTCTATCTTCATCCTTTTAGGGTCCCTCTTTGGAACCTTGAGCTAATGGATATTCATGTATACCCGGGCGGCATCCTCCAGCTATGTGAATTGGGCCAAGGCATCAGTCCTTGTGACCACTGAGGCCTTGGCGAATTATGGGAATCCTAGACTTGCCTGGAATGTGACTGGGTCGAGGGATACCAGAGGAGTAGGGTATCCAGTTGGTTCTGCGGCCACGAGCATAACAGCCCAAACATAAGAGTTATAGTTGGTGGCCAATGTCAAGATAAGCTCCAAAGATTTCACGGAGCACGGGAAACAAGTCGCCTTGAGGATTCTGGAGTCCCCGACATTGATTGCTAGCTGATCTCCAGCCTGCCACTGGATGTACATTATTTTTACCAAGGCCTTCATTTCTGGCCATGTTTCGACGCTAGTGTCAGTAATAAGTTTGACCTTGGACTCGATCTTTGAGCCCATAATGACATTATCTTGCATGAAGTTCATGGTCACGGGCATGTTCTCCAGGGCCTTCTCCATCTTGGACTTTATTTCCGCCGTGGTGGCTGCCGCGGAAGGTAGCTCTGGACTTCCGGGTGGAGAGGATGCGGATGCTTCAGACATGTTTGAGAAATGAACTCTGGAAACCTACAAGATAAAGCGACCGTCAAAACGTATTAATCAAAATAAATATTCCAGGGTCCGGAGATCTTACCACCATGATGCTTGCTTTTCCTAAAAAGTTAGTTTCATTCAAAAATAACAAAAAAGCAAACAGATCACAAACTTAAGATTTTTTTATTAAACATCCGGGTCTGGGGATTTTATCACACTTGGTAAAGATGCAGGATGGATGATGGTAGGAGACTCGGAGCCCAGAAAAGTAACTGTTGGTGAGGACATATAAAGAAGGCAAGTCATCGAGCCTACGTGGGCGCCACGTGCGTAGGTATTAAATGGAAGTTATGGCGATGACGGTGGAGCCAACTGTCTGAATGCACGAAAAGTGAAGGCCACTTGGCTAGAATTGATTGTGTGCATGGGACATAAATGAGGGTTTGACTAATTTTATGGAAGAGAGAGAAAATTGCCTATTTGAAACTGGCCGAGAGCCGAGTTTCAAACAGGTGGTTTTCTACCCTGAAACAAGTTCATGGGCGGAAAACCAACAACACAGGTGACTCGACCACCTTGTCAAGCCACCCGGAAAGATATATATGAAGGCCAAGGAATATATACATAAAAATGGAGGGATATACAAAGACTATACATAAATATACACACATATACAATGCAGAATGATGTCCGCAAGAAACCAGGCAAGGCAGAGTATATACATTTATCTACATATTCTATAGACCAACCACTTCTGCATAGAGGGAAGACAACCCTCTGGCAGAGCCGACCCACCAACGGGCGACAAAACCATAAAAATAGAAAACAAAATGGAAAGATGACAAACAAACCAGAAGAAAACAAAAGGGCGGGAACAGAAATACCAACCTGAGAATGTTGAAAGGTGGAGGAAAGGAGTTACCACGGGAGCTCTGCAACAACTTCAGTCGTCAAATGGTAAGAACCTACCACCACAAAGCACTCATAATCACCTAAGAAGGATGGAGGTGTTAAGCACTGATTATCACTACTCTCTGTGAATCGCTCTGTAATCACTTTGAAATCGCTCTGAGTGCTTGAAAGTTTTAATCGCGATAAATGTGAAAGTGACAGATAAGTTCTATTTATACACGTGGTAAAAAGGCAGTCCACCTCCTTCCAGAAATCTCCGGACAAGAAAACCCCCAGACTCCAGGCTCGGGGATTCCCCACGATGATGACCTTAAGAACATCATGGCGAAGAATCCCAGAGTCTGGGGTCTGGCTCCCAATGAAGAACAACCTCTGGGACCGGAGTCCCGAAGATAAAAAACCAAACAAATAAAATACCACAACGGGGAAGAAAACCCCGGAGAAGGAAAACAACAAAAGAAAGGGAAAAATACAAGGCAAAGCCGCAAGCAAAAACAAACAAAAGAAAAAAAAGGGGGACCCAACATTTTGCACACAAAATATAGGGACGGGGATGCAGGGCATAACAAATGGTGACTATCTGGAAAAAATGCCTTAGCACATTTGAGAACTACAGAATCTCTGGTTAGCAAAACTGGAACAAGCCGCTTCCCAAAGTGTCTGACAGGCAAAGAGAAACATATCTGAGAGAACCCAACCACACAGGATTTAGTTCGTAGCCCTTCATCAGTGGTGTCATGTGTGCTTTGGAAGGAAATCAAGCCGATGACCTCTGGGAGGAGTAGAGAAGAGGCACTAATTACATCGAACTAGTCATCAATTTGCTTGTTTCCCCTGGAGGCTAGAGTTTCATCCCGCTTTTCCTTTTTTTTGTTACTTTGTTTGTTTCTAGGTGGGAAGGCGGTACTTATTTCACCATTAAACTTAAGCTTAGCTAATTTCAATGGCGGTACTTCTTTCACCTGTCCACCTATACTTAGATGTTTGAAGAGGGGATAAAAATCTGGACCTAGAAAGAATTCCTTAAAGTTTCAGACCTAGGTCAACCAATTAGTACTACTGATCTACCCTCGGCATGTTAGATTACTTGCTCCTTATATTACTTGTGTTCACTGATTGCCAGCCTCCCAGAGACAAAACCCGATGGAAATTACTCAAAATGTGCCACATCCTATGAAACAACCCCGAAGACCGGGCTGACTCCACTATGCTAAAGATAGATTCCAAATTTCACCATGTCGTAGACATCATACCGAAAACCAGAGTTTATGCGAAGCATTCCAATTCCTACAAGACAGAACAAAACGCTGGGACCCGAAAATAAAACCAAAAATGAAAACAAAGACATGAAAAGAGGACTGCTCCAGAGGGCAGCTGACAAGGCTATTTACAAGGCAGGGCACCTCGCAATGAGGCACCCGGGGGAAATATTCACAAGCGAAAGGCTTTACATATAATACAACTTTGGACAAACTTACCCTATTCAAAGTAGTGTTTGAGAAACTGTTCATTAACGGGCAATGCGACAGGTTCCCCAGTCAGGGTGTTAAGGCAGTAAGTATTTTCCCTGTAGATTTCTGAGATTAGATATGGTCCGAGCCAGAGCCGTTGGAACTTGGTATGCTTTCCTTTCTTCTCTCGAGCCTTGGCCCACAACAGGACCAAATTCGAAATCTGAAAAGCCTTATATTGGGCTCTTCTGTCAAACCATCGCTTTACCACTGCTTGATGACACGCAAAATGTTCAAGGGCTGCGTCTCACTGTTCTTTCATTTGCACCAGATTTAAGAGCTGAACCCCCATGATGTTGTCCCTATTGCTAAATTCCTGCATAAACTATAGAACTAGGATCTGTAAGTTAATTGGGAATACAGGGTTCTGACCATAAACCAGATGGAACAGGGATGTTCCCAGGGCGGCCTTGACACGAATGTAATCTGCCCAGAGGGAAAATTTCAACTTTTGATGCCAATCTCGGGGATTCTGTTCTAGCAGGTGTTTGATCACCTCAAGTAGATTTTTACTTGTTGATTTAGCAACGTCGTTCCCCTGGGGATAGTAGTTGCTCGAAAACTTCAAAGTGATCCTCCGATTGTAGGTCCATTCAAGTAACTATGCTAAAGAAAATGTCAGACCATTGTCACACACCAAAGCAAAGGGCATTCCAAACCATGTGATGATGTTTTCTTCCGATAATTTGATAACTACGTCTGCCATGTTATTTTTGCAGGGTATAGCCTCAGACCACCGAGTGCAGTAATCAGTAGCAATGAGAATATATCGGTGATTGGCAGACGAGTTGGGGTTGATTTCCTTGATGAATTCAAATGCCCACTAGGCGAAGGGCCTAGCCTCAAAGACTGGTTGTAAAGGCATAGCTGGGTTACGCTCATGATGCACCACGGTTTGGCAAGTGTGACATTTCCTAACATGAGTGTAAACATCCTTGAATATACAGGGCCAATAGTATTCAGCCTGAAGGATTTGATGGGCAGTGGTGTCAGCTGAGCCATGCCCAGTTCCAAACTTCCCATGGAATTCATTAACCACTCTTACAGCTTGGTCTCTGTCGATGCATCGAAGGTACACTCCCTCATAGTTTCTATGGTAGAGCGCGGAGTTTTTGATCATGAAGTGAGCACTTTTCATCCGCAGGGCACGACATTTGTGGGGAGGTAATCCCTCCAGACATTTATTATTTAGCAACAAATATACCAAATCAGTATACCACGGGTCTTGGGTAATGGACTCCACTATGTAAGTTTGACATTCTATGTGGGGAGCCTCTTCTGCCATCGCTTGACTCAGTCCCTAGCCTCAGACTATCTTCATGGTCTGCATTTCTAAGTCATATTTCTGGAGGATGGCCATCCATTTCCCCCGTCTCTCGCCCAATTTGTTCTGCATCAACATAGACTTGATGGCCTGGTCTGGAATGATAGCATGTACCTTGCTCTAGAGAATATGATGCCAAAATTTCTTCATGGCGCGAACTAGAGCAAAGGCCTGCTATTCTAGTGATGAATATCAAACTTCGACATTCTTAAAGGGGGAGCTCATGAAAGCTATTGGTCATTCATCCCCTTCAACCTTTTGATTCAACACTGCCGCAGCAGAATGCGGTGAAGCAAAGGAGTAAATGTAAAAAGGAAGGGAATAGTCCAAACTAGCCAGGACAAGTGCTTCTATTATTGTCTATTTGATCTGGGCAAATGCCCACTTTGATTTAGGACTCCATTCAATTTTGGTATCTTTCTTCATCATCTCATTGAGCGGTTTGATGATTTCTGCGAACCCAGTGATGAACCGCCAGACAAAGTTGATCTTTCCAAAGAAGGATCACATTTATTTCTTGCTGCCAGGCATTTGTAAGTTTAGCAATGCTTCGACTCTGTCAGGGTTTATGGATATACCCTTCTCGGAGATGATATGCCGCAACTTCCCCTCGGTGACCCTAAATATGCACTTCTTGGGGTTGAGGGATATTCCATACCAACGACATCTTTCATAGATCTGAGCAAGATGGGCAGAATGGTCACGCCTGTCCCGAAAAAAGATGGTCAAATCATCCATGTAAATGATTATGCACTGATTCACAAGGCCCTCAAATGCAATGTCCATGGCCTTTTGAAATGTAGCCCCTGCATTGATTAGGCCAAAGGGCATTCTCCTGTATGCAAATGTTCCCCACTTGGTGGTAAACGCTGTTTTCTCTCTGTCTTCATACTTAACCATGACCTAGTTATATCCAGAGTACCCATCCAAGAAGGACATCATCTGGGACCCATTCACTATCTGCAATACCTCATCCAATGAAGGGAGAGGGTGATTATCTTTCTTGGAGGCCTTGTTCAAGTTTCAGAAATCCACGCAAAGGTGGATCTCACAGTTCTTCTTTCTCATAGGGACTAGGTTGGCAACCCACGTAGTGTGCCGAATTGGGAAGCTTATCCGGGCTGACAGTATTTTTTCTCCCTCCTGACAAATCAGAGGCTCTATCAGGGGGTTGACTGGTCTTTGCTTTTGCCGAAAGGGCTTAGCATCAGGTTTCAGGGGAATAGTATGGTTCATGATGGATGTGTCATATGTCTTCAAGTCTTCATAACCCCAGGCAATTACGTCGATGTATTCTCAGAGAACTGCGAGAATCTTCTCCTTTTCCTCAGGGGAATAGGACGTACCAATGTGAATCATCTTTTCCTCATCGGGCTGGCCGATGTTAACCTTTTCAAACTTTCCTCCCTCGGAGGAGGATGACACCTTCTCCCGGGCCTGAGTCGAAGATTCCTTCTAGCACAACCATACCCTTCAGGATGGTGTTAGTAGGTAGGTCCATGATCCCATTGTCTTCGTCACCCTGCCCAGTATCGTCATGGTCTCGTTCTTCCACTATCTGGTTCTCAAAGACACCAACATTCGCTATGAAGGCCAGGATATGCTAATCGTCCTCAAATATATGAAAGTGGGTGACATTATCTGGAATGGACGAGGTAGGGACCATCTCAACTGAAAATCTTTGGAGTTACGAGCCAGTCATTGGCTCAAGTGTGCTGGCAAAAATGGCGAGGGCATCCAGGACATAGTTCCATCACCGGGGAATGAGGTCAATGTTAAAGACATCAAAATCCTCAATAAGGCTCCAAGCACGGTTGCGGTATGTGGCCAACCTTTTGTCGTGGCATGTGTATTGACTCCAAACTTGTTTAACAATCAACTCTGAATCACCTAGAGCCTGGAGGCGGGTGACACCTTTCCTTAACACAAATAAGAGTCCAAGGACCAAAGCCTCGTACTCTGTGACATTGTTGGTACAGTTAAATTGCAATCTTTAGGACGCAAGGAAGGAATTCCCTTGCAGGTTGATTAGTTCTACCCTAGCCCCGCAGCCTTGTTTAGATCGAGACCCATCAAACTTGAGGGTCCATAAGTCATTGTTCATAATCTGGGGCTAGGGAAGGGGGGTATTCTTTGGATTGCTGTTGGGAGATTGAGGAGGAGCTCCCTCCCGAATCACTAGTGTGGAGATAGGGTTTACCTCCGGAGGTGTTTGGATTTGGGATTCCTAGGGAGATGGCACTAGGGGATCACATCTCGTAGGAGCACTGGGCTCTAGGGAATCAAGTGTATGTCCTTTATTCTGGAGGGTATCGAGGTTCCGGTTAGCGATCGAAAGGCAAGGCCCACACTCAAGCTTTGAATTTTTTTGATAGTGTACTCGGCACCAAGTGCCAGATAGAAGTGTAGCGAGGGTTGCTGTGGAACCTTGAGAGTCGATCTCAACTCTCATATTTTCTTCCAGGTCCTGGGTTCTCTTAAACACTGCGGGGTCCTCTCCGGGGATGAAATCGAATGTTAAAATTTCAAAGGGTCAGTACACCCCAGGGAAGTCTTAGAGAACAAGACCTCATTGACCCTTCCAACCTCGGTAAGGGCCGATTTCATCCAGGGTTCACTTTTGACCCAGATCTTATTTGATTCTCCTTCCCATGGAAGCCATAAATGGGTGAATTCGGTTAAAAAGTATCCATTCAAGGACTTAGACCAATTCTGACTTAATAACATCCCATAAGTCTCTGGGATGTCCACCACTTGGATGTCAATTATGCTAGCTATCCTAGGGTCCTGGATAAGCTGTATCTAGACGTTCTTCAATTCCCCCACCATTTTTACAGCAGTCTTATCTAGATGGATTACTACACCATTAGATGGGGTGGGATGGAATCCGAGCTTCTAACAAATGGACAAGGGCATGATGTTACCCGAAGCTCCAGAGTATACTAAGTAGTTGTGTATATTCTTGCCTTGGATATTCAGGCCTAGTAGGAAGGGGGGAACCTCGTTGTTCCCCCGGAAGATGGCCACGTTAGCATCTTTGAATGAGATAGTCTTGGGCGGGCGGCTGACAGCTTTTAGGTTCCCTAGGAGCTTCAGAAGAGACTTCTTCTGCTTGGGATAGTTTAGCAAAACCTCCATCAAGGTCATGGAGGTGGTGGTCTATTCTAACGCCTTTGTAATGTCAAACCTTCCTCTCGGGAACTTGTGATCTCCCTCAGTGAGATCTTTTGCTTGGTTAGAGCTAGGACCTTTTGGAGGAGTGGGTCGGTCAGTTGCATTATTCTAGGGGGGAGGGGTGTCTTTGATAGGAGTTGTGTAAGCTGGTCCTTTACTAGCCTAACTTCGAGTATTATATGGAGTCTGCGGGTTGGTAAAGGCATTGGCCTCAAAGGGTAGGATAGATTCATCAAAGAATCCCTGCAATTCAGATTCTTCTTCATCTTCCCTGAAAGTTCTGAAGAAGATGGTGTCATAGGTGAAGGCGCTGTGGGTTGGCTCTTGGACAGGAGGCTCTAGAGGGGTGGTATCATGTGACTGTTGCTTGTCTAGCTGGGAGATCATGATGACCTTCTCCAAGGTGGCACAATTCATCTCATTGTGTGAACCTATGTCATGCAATCTACACCAATTAGTCATAGGCTGGAATTCTACAACTGGTGTGAAATGTGATAGTCCGGCACCATTTTGGTTGGCATTCTAGTTCGAAGGCGGGCCTCCAATTTTTGCATTATTATTCCATTGCTGTTGGTTAGGCCTAGGCCCATTGTTGAATTTTCTTCCTCCAGCATCGTTGTTTCGTTGGCTGGAGAAAATGTTTTCCCGCTGGGAATTTGAATTCTGGGGCGCATAGGACCTTGCCTTTAGTTGGCCTATGTCCACAGTCAAGGTAGACAACATTTGCCAGAGGGATTCAACCTTGACGGTCAACTGAGTGTTGGCATCATAGTGTGACGGTTGTTGTTGTTGGTTTCCCAGAAAGGCAGTAGTATTAGATGGAGTCGAGGGCAGCAATCCTCCAGTCATGGATGACTGAAAGAAGGGCACTCCAGGCGGTTGTGTCTGAGACTGTTGTGCCTGCTGCGGCTGATTCCAAGGGAAAGTTTCTAGACCTGGCACTGTCTGGGTCTGCGTTGGGTAAACAAACTAGGCCTGCTAGTCTATCAGGGGTGGCAGAGGATTCATCGCCATTGAGGGGTCTCCCATCGCCAGATTGGGGTTGTACCCCCCGACATATGTAGTTCCACCGGGGATCATGTTGAAGGGTGTACTCTGCCCAATCTCGCTCGGGGATTTGTTGAGACCACGGGACAATTCTAAAGCTAGGTTGTAAAATTTTTCCAAAGTGTCCCGGTCGCCCACGACGGTTGTTCTCCAAAGGAGAGTGACAACGAAGGGGTCCATTGCATTAAGGTAAGTCTGTATGGTTACTTCTGGGGATAGAATGAAAGGGCTCGTGCATCACTTCAGGGCACGCTGGAACCTATGGTTGAATGCTATAAGAGGCTCATTGGGTTCCTTCTTGATGGAGATGAACTGGCTATGGGACTAGGCTGGGTCCACATGTACGCGAAAGACAGCCAAAAAGGTGTCCTCCATGTCCTGCCAATTGTTTATGGAGTTGGCGGGAAGGTTAAGGTACCAGTTCAACTCACCTTGCCCTAAAGACAAGGGAAACATTCAAGTCACAACACCTTCATGCTAGATCTGGTGTCGGTTCATGGCATCTTTGTATGCCTATAAGTTTTCTTCTGTGGTTCGTGAGCCCAAGTGCTCATCTCATGGGCAGATCTTCTCCGGGTGAGAGGGAAAGTCATTGATTACGCCCAGAAAAGTTCCCATTGGGGACCTAGTGTTTCTAAAATATGCGTCCATTGGGGGAACTAAATGTTGGGTAGTTTGGGAACTGGTTCCCGGGATTTCCTGAGAAGTTTGGGTATTCTGAGGTATGCTAGACCCCCAGAAAATAGTGGCTGGTATGATTTTTGAGGTCTGTTTCTTTCGAGCAGGAGGCTCGAGTTTGACAAACCTTCTGGGGTTCGGGGCAGACCTAAGGATTCTTTGAAATTTCGCTGGGGAGAAAGACCCAATCCCACTGAAGGCTTGACTCTTAAAAATATAACTCGGGGAACCCTTAGGAGGTGTAAAATCAGAATCTCAGGAGGGGGATGAGTTCATGCCCTCCTTCTAGCGCCAGTTTCTGTTGACAGGGTTTTGCTGACCGTGTCTGCCAACAGTCATAAGTTGTCACCGGGTACTGGAGGTACCGGCCAACTCTACCTGCAAAGGTTGTCTGGGGAAATTATATCCCCTGGGCCTTCAAGCACCTGGGTGTTGGGTCACAATGGTGCGGGGCTCGGTTGGGAGAAGTGACTATTTTCGAGGGGGATAGCTGGTTTCTTCAACTCATTCTCTCTAGAGATTCAATATGGTAAGGTTTCCCCTAGCATTCTACACTTAGAAAATAAAATGAAGAAAAGATCCTGCAGGGTTAGAAACACTTCATCTAGCTATAGTCATGTTTAAACATCCAGAACATCAATAATACTCTGACATACTATACTAAATACCAAAGAAATACATAACCATTAGCTAGTATTTTATCAATAGCGGGAGTAAAGAGGTCGTTGATCTATTTTAACATATCAGAGTAGAAGACATAAAGAACATAAACACATGAAATACTATTAACTCAGAAGAAGGAATGCCAACAACATCATTGCAAAGAATTCTTCCTTCTTCATTAATGTCTCTTCCAGTAAGCATTGGTGCATGATACAATGGTGGCTCTAGGGGAGCGTCTAACTATTGAAAATAGAGTAATGGAGCATTGAGCTCTGCAAATAGAATGAAAAATCACTTTGCTATTACTGTGGACAACAAAATCATCAATTTTGCCGACCCTTGAAAATGGGCCGGTCAGGCTATTTATACAATTCTTTTCTAACCCTAACTTTATTTTACATCATGTTTCAATAAAATACAATATCTGGGGGCTGGTACTACCTGCGCCACCCTACAAAAGACCTTGAGATGAAATAGGCCTGCTAGGTCAGAAGAATAAGACAAGGATATACAGAGGAAGAACTAGCCTCGAGAAGAGAGCCAAGAAGGAGAAGGAAGAAAGTAGGTCCCCTGGGGATTGAGGCTACATGCCTCATAAATGGGAAGTGTGGCGCCCTATCTCCAATGCGCCAGGTGTACCTATGAATGACACCTTGAGAAGACCACCCTGTCAGAAAACCAACTGTTGAGTCGACGGCCCCTTGTTGTAGCCAACTATCTTCTGACAGCCTTTATTAACCGCTTCTAAAAGTGATCGGTTAGCCTCGGGGACCAGGACACAGATCACTTGAAAGAATACAAAATTTGGGATCTGGGACTCCAGGATCTGGGAACTTACGTCTCCAAAAGAATAAAGAATACCAAACATTGAAGTTTTCCCCGGCCTCCGGAGAAAGCTCAAGGTTGCTTATTATCATTAAAAGCCTGGAGGAGGTGGGAAATTCCATCCTTGTCTATATCTTTTAGGCTGGCCCTTTGGTACTTAGCCACCACAATTTGTTTCCCCAGGTCTGGAACATTTTCTTTAAACTCATCGGCCATTTTTGATGCGTCATGGCCACTAAGTACCATGCAAGTTAATTTTGTCATCTGGGCACCATCTATCCCCTTTGGGGATTGATACCGGGACTTCATTATTTCATCAAAACTCCCCAAAATTGAATCTTTGAGTGTACATGTATTTGTGCTAAGGGGATCAGCCCCGAAAGTCTTTATTACAAAAGACTTGTATAAATTGAAAGAATATTTTACCGCATTGATTTTATCTTGCAGAGACCCTACCAGTTGCTTGGTCACCTCCAATGTGAGGTCAAGTTTGGAGTGTTGGGTCCTCACAAAATCAAATGATTCATCCCCGAGAATTCTAGATTCAAAAATCATTTCCTCTCCCAGGCCAAGGAGTTCTTCAAGCTCCACCTTCCACACTTGATAATTCTTGTTATCACCCTCCCATAGGTCAATGAGAGTCTCCGCCTGGTGTATAACATGCCGAGCTATATATAAATATGGGAGGGTAGATACCAGGAAATGTCAGATGTTTCCTATCGGCAGGGTGACCCACTCGTCCACTGCTTGGGCCTTCTTCTTCATTATGCACAGGGAGTCTATGTCACTCTATGGTAGATCTTCAGAGGTGGAGGCCTCCAGAGGAGCGACATTGATAGGTCGAGCTAGCTCAGTGAGCAACCCCATAAGGTTTGCATTTTTTGCCTTTTCTGCTTTGAGCCTCTAGGCTTCTTTCTCATAACGGGCTTCGACTGCCCTTGCCGCCTCCTTCAGCAAGTCCACCTTGCCCTGCTTTCCCATTTTACCCAGCAAAACCTCTGCAACATTATAATCTACAGGTTCCACGGTTGCTTCATCGGTGCCTAGGGGAGGTGTTGCCACAATGGCAACTATTTCTCCACCCGGCCCAGTTCGAAGGGTATGAACCGTCTGGGCTTTCTTGGCCTTTGACAGGGCCTGGACCTGAGCCATCATTTCGGCTAGGGAGAGGGGAGTCATGGGAGCGGACTGAGATTTTCTTTTCCTGCTCTCTATCAGCCACTGAGGCGGTAGGGGTGGCCTTCCTGCCAGAATTTGTTCGCTTGATCCTTCCCCGGTGTCTTGCGGCTGTTGCTCCTTAGTGGCGTGGATCTCATCTGTCCCTTTCCCCACATCTACTTCTTTAGTAGCAACATTTTCTTCATCAACCTCCATCTCCTCAGCCTTGTCTTTTGTATCTATTACTTTTTCTAGACTTTGGTAGGCTTCCTTGGGAATTTCTTCTTCATACTGCTCTTCCTGTTGCTCTTCTTCTACTGCCGGGGCTTCTTCCTCTGTTGGTACATCTTTTGGTAGTAGGGGAGGTGTTGGGCCGACATTTAAAGTTTGGGCCGCGGTAATCACCTGCCTAAAGGTTGCTCCCGGGGATGGCCCTTGAAACGTGATGACTGGGGTTATGGTTATTCTCGAAGGTTCGGTTCCCCCAATAGATGCCATTTGTTCACCTTGCCTTTGTTGGTCCATCCCTGGACCCTACATCGCTTGAGCCTTAGAGGCAATCTCCAGCTCTAGCTCTTTCTCTTCTACCTGCTTTTCTTGTTCCTATGTAGGCTCTTGTTCAATAGCTTCTTGCTTTGTAGCTTCTGGTTCTGCCTCTGGGACTTCTGTCCTTTCTTGTCTATTGTCCCCCTATAAGTTTTCAAACTCATTGGTTGAAAATACATCATCAAATTCCTCTTGTGCAGGGGGACTAGCCGGGACTTCAGCAGGCTCTGCTTCCTTCTTCAGCTCTGGGGAACTGGAAGAGAGGATTTATACTTGTTGGGCTTGGGATGTTCCCAAACCTGGCTTTGCCTTAGGCTTTTTGTTAAGCTTCTTCTTTCACTGGGTAACCAAAGGTGGCCCCATATCCCTTATTTCTACCACTTACATGGGATCCACCCCCGTCCCCTTTACCATTAACGCTGCCAGTGACGGGGAGGAAGAGGGACGAATTAGCCTGGCCATGAGCGATGGAGTGGCCAGTCGCGTTATTAATTTTTCCCTCATCTGCTGGGAGGCTGCCACTGATTGCTTTATTTTTTCCTTGATGGGGACTTCTTGCATAGGAGGGGTCATATCTATCTCTTTTCTTTTATCTGTCCTCTACGAAGAAGTCCTAGCCCCTGGAGTCAATTTTGGTGCCGGCTGCGGAGTCAATTTTTGTGTCGACTGGGCTGCCTGGCGGGTACTTCCAGGGCACATCTTCTTGAAATAGGCATGAATTTGCTTGACCACCTCTCGAGTGAAGTCCTTAATTGTGGGCCCTTCCTTGACGTCCCATTTTACTGGTGGAAGAGTCCTGGTATCGATCCCCTTTGCCTTGTACTGGGGATCGATGGTGGGGGCGGCGTCTGAGAAGTCCTCTAGGAATCTCAGGAGCTTCAACTTTTGCATCATGTCGGCCGTCATTCTGATGTAGTTCCAGCTCTACAACTCCACGTCATCTTGGTAATCTGCCCAGAAATCCTCCATATGGATGTGATGGTGCTCTGAAGCCCAAGGCAGTGCCGTTGCAATCTTTCTATGCGGATCAAAATTTTTCTGCGGCAAATAAAACTCTTCCAAATTGCAACTTTTCAATTCATTGTCCACCTCCTTTGCAGTGGCCAGACTGCATGTGTAGTTCCCAAAGGTGATTGTAAATGGAATGTTGGGTATCTTTTTCAAGGCAAAGAGGGCATGCACCTCCATGATTTGCCTACAGTATTCCAAGAGCACGATCTTGTCCCCACAGTGTTTGGGCAACAAGTAGGGTTTCCCAGAGAAGCCGGTGACCCTAATATAGGTGTGCTATTGGAACTGAATGTAATAATATCCATAAATATGGACCAAATTCATCACCTCTGAGGATATGCGGTATCCTGCATCCCAGGTGGGTGTGAGTAGATGATAATAAATGAATGCGTCATTTACCCAGAAAAAACTAGGGAAGCTAGCCACCCATTGAACTTGTGGGAAATGGTGCCATGGTGCTTTTTGTCCCGGGCCAATCCTGAGCACACCGTCTATGAGTAGGCTGTGGGCATAAGGCCTCTGCTATGCTAGGGCCCAGAAAACATAGGAAGACATGTAGAATTTCTTCTTCCTGTTCAGTTGAAGGAACTGAGAGTCGACATGGTTGGAAATTATTGTTGCCTAGTCGAAGTATCCTCCCTTGGTGGAGATGCCGAGGAGGAAGTAATACATCCATTTAGGAACTCTTGGGTGGAGGGCTGCCCAAAGACCCAGCCAATGCTATCATCCCCATCTGAATGCTCTCTTTGAACTCGAAGCGGGGAATTTCTATCTTCATCCTTTTAGGGTCCCTCTTTGGAACCTTGAGCCAATGGATATTCATGTATACCCGGGTGACATCCTCTAGCTATGTGAATTAGGCCAAGACATCAGTCCTTGTGACCACTAAGGCCTTGGTGAATTGTGGGATTCCCAGACTTGCCTGGAATGTGACTGTGTTGAGGGATACTAGAGGAGTAGGGTATCCAGTTGGTTCTGCGGCCGCGAGCATAACAGCCCAAACAAAAGAGTTGTAGTTGGTGGCCAATGTCAAGATAAGCTTTGGAGAGTGCACAGAGCATGGGAAATAATCCACCTTGAGGATTCTAGAGTCCCCAACATTGATTGCTAGCTGATCTCCAGCCTGCCACTCGATGTACATTATTTTTACCAAGGCCTACATTTTTGGCGATGTTCTAACACTGGTGTCGGTAATAAGTTTGACCTTGGACTCGATCTTTGAGCCCATAATGACATTGTCTTGCATGAACTTCATGGTTAGAGGTATATTCTCTAGGGCCTTCTCCATCTTGGACTTTATTGCCGCCCTGGTGGCTGCCGCGGAAGGTAGCTCTGGACTTTCGGGTGGAGAGGATGCGGATGCTTCAGACATGTTTTATAAATGAACTCTGGAAACCTACAAGACAAAGCGACCGTCAGAACGTATTAATCAAAATAAATATTCTGGGGTCTGGAGATCTTACCACCGTGATGCTTTCTTTTCCTGAAAAGTTAGTTTCATTCAAAAATAACCGAAAAGCAAACGCATCACAAACTTAAGATTTTTTTATTAAACATCCAGGTCTAGGGATTTTATCACACTTGGTAAAGACACGAGATGGATGATGGTAGGAGACCTAGAGCCCAGAAAAGTAACCGTTGGTGAGGACATGTAAAGAAGGCAAGTCATTGAGCCCACGTGGGCGCCACGTGCGTAGGTATTAAATGGAAGTTATGGCAATGACGACGGAGCCAACTGTCTGAAGGCATGAAAAGTGAAGGCCACATGGCTAGAATTGATTGTGCACATGGGACATAAATGAGGGTCTGACTAGTTTTATGGAAGAGAGAGAAAATTGCTTGTTTGAAACCGGCCAAGAGCCAAGTTTCAAACAGGTGGTTTTCTGCCCTAAAATGAGTTCATGGGCAGAAAACCAGCAACACAGGCAACTCGACCACCTTCTCAAGCCACCCGAAAGGATATACATGAAGGCTAAGGAATATATACATAGAAACAAAGGGATATACAAAGACTATACATAAATATACACACATATACAACGCGGAGCGACGTCTACAAGAAACCAGGAAAGGTAGAGTATATATATTTATCTACATATTCTACAGACCAACCACTTCTGTGTAGAGGGCGGATAACCCTCTGGCAGAGCTGACCCACCAACGGGCGGCAAAACTAGAAAAAAACAAAACAAAATGGAAAGACAAAAAACAAACCAGAAGAAAACAAAAGGGCGGGAATAAAAACACCAACCTGAGAATGCCGAAAGGTGGAGGAAAGGATTTACCATGGGAGCTCTGCAACAACTTCAGTCGTCAAACAGTCAGAACCCGCCACCATGAAGCACTCACAATCACCTGAGAAGGATGGAGGTGTTAAGCACTGATTATCATTAACTCTCTGTGAATTGCTCTGTAATCACTTTGAAATCATTATGAGTGCTTGAAAGTTTTAATTGTGGTAAATGTGAAAGTGACAAATAAGTTCTATTTATACCTGTGGTAAAAAGGTAGTCCACCTCCTTCCGATAATCTCCGGACAAGAAAACCTCCAGACTCCAGGCCCGGGGATTCCCTGCAATGATGACCTTAAGAACATCATGGTGAAGAATCCTGGAGTCTGGGGTCCAGCTCCCAACGAAGAAAAACCTCTGGGACCGGAGTCCCAGAGACAAAAAACCAAAAAAAAAAAACACCACAATGGGGAAGAAAACCTCGGAGAAGGAAAACAACAAAACAAAGGGAAAAAGACAAGGCAAAGCCGCAAGCAAAAACAAACAAAATAAAAAAAAGGGGGAACCAACATTTTGCACACAAAATGTAGGGACGGGGATGCAGGGCATAATAGGTCACTTGAACTATATCTAGAGTGAAAGTTAACATAAAACATAGAGTTCAAGTACACACACACACACACACACACACACATATAAAACATACATACATGTTTAAGATCAATGAATCACTATGAGTACACATACATCTAGAGTGAAAGTATAGATTAGAATGAAAGTATATAATACATACATACACATTAAACATCAATCATAGACCAAGTATGTAAAGATCAATCATAGATCAAGTATGTAAACATAAATCATAGAGATCAAGTACTGTAAGCTCATGAAACATGTGTCAATCATGTCAAATACAAAACATATGTCAATCATGTCAAACATAAATCAAAGTGTACAAAACATATGTCAATCATGTCAAACATAAATCAAAGTGTATAAAACATATGTCAATCGACTTTGAGTAGATATAAATGAAATAATATAACATCAATACTATGTATGTATGTAATATGTCTAGATCATATATGAAATTTTCAAGCTAGGACTCATCATGATGACTCCTCACTAAGTGGTCATGCCCAGAGTGACTATCATGCTATGAAGGATGTGAAGATCCCTACAGAAAAGGAGAAATATATATATATATATATATACACATCTTTTTAAATTTGAAAAAATATTACAAGTTCAAACATGTTATAAAGTGTGGAAAAATAGGTACTACGCATGTACACACATCAATAAATTTAAAACTCACCTATCGACTACTTATTTCATCATCGAGTGAGTCCCGACAATGTACACGATTAGTGCTCAAAGCAGGAGTAACAAGAGACATATCCTGGTAGAGAAAAAAGTAAATTTACATGCACATCTAGATGAAATATTGCAAATTTTCAAATAACTTAAATTGCAACATTATTTATATATATAATATGATAATTTATACCTATGTAGATGGTGGCACGTGATACTACTCAGACTCCCTAGCCTCAATCCTATCAACCAATATATCAAGATTGTGCTATGTCTTGTCCAAGCTCATCTCTACATCAGCAACATGCATAGACTGCACATTTCTCTCTAATGATGAATGCAAGGAACTAACAAAATGAGATGTCATGGAAGTCATATCATCATGTGTCAGCAAATCAAGGTAACTTGTAGTGGCCATGTTGAAGTCAACATCCTCAAGGCCAACATCAAAAAACTTGTGCCCTACACTGACTGAAGGGTCTGTATGTTGTGCCTCTCCCTCTGTAGCAATAGAGTAATCAGTGGGTGGATCCTCACAAGCACTTCCACTATGGCCACGGTCTAGGTCAGAACAAGGTGGCTGGGCAAATCTGACGGTACCCACACGAGCTCTAACACTCAATATAGGGATATCATGCTCTGATGCTATAAATGCATAAGCATCCAATAGATCCTCAGCCAAGCTAGACAATGTGACCTGTGTCGTCTCTCCTGTAAGTCCCTCTAGGCTGGACTGTAAAGGGATCTCCATTGTCGTATACATGTCATGTGCGGCCCCCGCTAGTAGATGCTCCAACTGACAATCTGGATTTTTGTCATGACATCGAGTACTGACCAACCTAATCACTTGAAATGGATGCAAAAGCTGCTACAATATCCCCCACACTATCAATCGCACCTCGAAGTTGGGTGCTATAGATAACATCATCTGCAAGAGGAGTTAATGAAGGAGCTATCGCAGGTGCCCTCTAACCAACAATGGCCCTGTGTACTGGCCTCTCATGATCTGCTTGATGATAAGCATCTCTATCAGCAAGTCTACCATGCCCCTGTCCTAGATGTCCTAGAAAATTAGTGTAATTAACTTCCCTCCCTAAACGAACCTCAACCTAAATCTGTTGTGCAAAGTGCAATGGAATCTGGTTGTTATTTGGATAACAACCATGAGCAACTAGAAATTGTGGGTATATCAATGTGGATATGGCAGGATCATTACACCTCGTAACCTGATATCCCTTCACATACTGTAACTCTACATAAGATGGAAAAACTTCCCTTTTTAGGGTCGCTTTGGGCACTAAAGCCTGTACCTCCTTGAGAGAAAGACCAGAGCCAACCTCTTATCTCTTCCTCTCAAGTATGGCCTCTATAACATCTTGACCATAGGGAGTGGTACCATGAAGGTCATCCCTAATAGTAATAAAGCTATGAAGTATAGATTGACATGTGTTCTTATAAACAATAGAGCTAGTCAGATTATTAATGGAATCTTGCAACCTTTGAATTTCTCTATTAGTGCATGCAAATAGTTCCTCAGGCGGAATTAGTGCATCTGCCATGTGTGATGTGTAATAATATGCCTGATATATATATATATATACCTGAAAGATTTTATTTACTGTCAAATGAAGTCTACATAAAATCAATTACATCTAAATTTAATTTAAATAAATTACACTCATACATGTACACATGTCCAAGTATGTATATGTGACAACATATATATGTGTGTGTGTGTATATACATATAGGTCTGTACATATACATACATGTATGACATATGTACATACATGTATATATACATACATACATATGACATGTGTACATGTACATATATGTACATCTAGATATGACATATACACATGTATATATATATATACACACACATACATACATGTATGACATCCATATATATATATATATATATATGGATGTCATACATGTATATACACACACACACACACACA
>MU227649.1:7440019-7488774 GCA_018584345.1 Thuja plicata
TGTATATGTATATATATACATATACATATACATATACACACACACACACACACACACACACACACACACACATATAAGGCTTATCGCCTTTTGTAAAAAAAAATATTAATTTTAATATTTTAATTTCTACGTTGACATTAGTAATAATGCCCAACTAAGAACTTAGTTTTCTACCCCTCACAACAATAGAACTAATCCAGCTAATGCACTTATCAAAATATTATTTTCTATTCTATAAAATTCCATGATGTATTATTATTAATATATAAACAACTAAGTTAATTTATTCTTGATATCCAAGTACTACACTTGCTTATTTATTGATCATATATAATTTTATATATGTAACAAAAAATTTATTTATTTTTGTTTGAAAATGATAGATTAAGAATATATTGTCTAAAATGTAAATAAGATATCAAATTATAAACACTAAAATTTCTAATTTAGAAAAATCATCGGTAATGTATAAATAATGAAGAGTTCAAACTTGAAAATATCTCAATTAAAAATTAGATATATCTAAGTTAAAAACTTAGAAACATGCAATAACATCTATAGGTTTTTTTACATATAATTATTAATTGTCAATCTCCAAAAGAGTTCAATCTTTGAAATTATATATATATATATATATATATATATATATATATATATATATATTCCTTTAGATATTTTTAGCTGAATTATTATTACTATATTTTGTCTGAAACATATAATATTACATCATTTCATAAGAAATGACTTATTTGAGGCTCAGGGTTTCTTATAAAGTTTGTCTAATTGATTCATTAGATACTTCGTTGTTGTTTCTTTTTCTATATTGAAAGCCACTGACAAGGTGAGACATAGCCATACTGTTCCTAGTGCCTTCCTATAGAGAAACTCTCATTGTTCATCTAACATATCCGTTGACTTATTTTATTTTCCACCCAATGGTAAGTAAATATTCTTTTGATATATATATAATCTATCTCTTGTATCTTCCATAGTTGATAATTTTGGGTGTTGAACTTATCAACACTAAACATGCCTTGCTTTGCCATTTCTCCCACTAAAATATGAGATTTTCTATCAAATCAGTGAAATTTACACAACTCTAATACAACTTATTAGGGTTTATTTAGATATGAGCATTAAACAATATTAAGATAATACTAAAATATAGAAGATTAAAAAATAAATAACACAGAGATTTAACGTGGTTCACCCAATATGAGCTAAATCCACTAGAAACAACCATCCACTTATTTTATAGGCCTTTTAGGAGGTTTACCAATGTTAGTTAACAAGTTAACCCTATAAATACTTGACGTGATAACCTAAAAAAATGTTTGATGAGTTAACCAAATAAACTTAACCCCATGAATCATCCAGAGTGTATAATATAGCATGGTTAGTTGTCACCTACCATAAATCTCCCACTTGGAGACTAAGCAGTCTCCACACTAAATAAAATATTGATAAAGAACTTGCAATGTGCCTTACAAGGAAAAAAGATATTTGAAAGTCTCATGATCTAAGTGTTCCAAGGCTTGCTAGAACTGCAACTAAGAGACTTAGCTTGTCTCTTCTAGGAACCTAATCTCCTCTAGGTCCTGAATATGCTTAGGTGATTAATTAAGTCCAATTTCAAATCTTCTCTAAGATTTCTCTACTCATGTGCTTCACCCTCAAAGACTAACACCCTTAGTTAATTAAAATCTCCACTTCTCCTACTTACACTTAGAAGAGTCTAAGTGTTAATTTCCACACTAACATTCATGAATCACTTTTAGGGGTGTCCAACACCATTTAGAAATTTCATTTGATCAATTTGGAATCCATCTTGAGGGATCTCCTGTCCACTTTCAATCGAGTCCAAGTTGAGTCTTCAAGAGGCCTAATTAGGCTTATCTCCTTGTAGCCCTAAATAGTGTGTTTTTCTCACTTCTTGCAAAACTTTCCCAAAGACCTCAAAATTCTAAGACCATATCCAGATACCCTTTTCCATTTTACAAAGGATTTTGTAAGTCTCAAACCCATAAGTCATCCATACATGGGGTTCCTATAAACTAGGTCTTATAGGGCTAATAGGCCTAAAAACTAGGATAGTTTGCAACATTAGGCAAAACTCATTCAAATATTGTCTTCACTGATTGGTATGAACTCGACCAACTTAGTATGTCAAGGTTACACTAAACCCTAACTAAAAATGTACTTAGACCATATAGTACCTTCTTCCTCTGATCATGAATGCTCATTATTACTCCTCCAAACCACTAACCGGACAGTGCATGCTCGCCTAGGGCTTGGATCTAAAAATAGAAACTTGCCTTTTCCTGACTCCTAACTCTACAACTATGTACACTACTAAATCCCCTAACATTTCCATCTACCCTTAGGTGTTTCCCATTGTTAGATTTCATGGGGGAGCCATGACTTGACTGACTGGTCAGGACAGGACCAGTGAACCTCCTAGTTACAAGACAATTTAACTACTACTGTATACTATCTCTAATTGACTAACTCACTAAATATAAAGTGCTTCTAACTATCCTAAGAACACAAAAAAACCACTAGATTAAAGCACTCAATCCATTCAATGTGACTGTTTCAAGTAAATGCTCGGGATTACTGAAAACTAAGAATTGCATAACTATATTCAACTTCCACTTGTTACAAATCAAAGACTAACTACTTGATTTGAGTCCTTCTCTCCATTAGATTCCTTCTTCCACCATTCTAGGGACTTTTTGGTTGATTCCCCTATCCTAGTTTCAAGGAGAATCCGATGTAACCATGTTGTATGCAACATTTGCAATCGTTGCAAATGTTGTCATGACAACAATTTAGCAACTTTTGGCATCTTTTCAATTATGCCTTCTCCCTACATTTTACGACCTCTAACCTCTCCATTTCAAGGATCCAAGATCATTTAAGGCCCTATGGCATCTCTATGTCCTCCATTATGAGTTTAGGACACATTCAAGACTCCAACCTCACATTTAACAACTAAGCCTAAGAATTTGAAAATACTACTAACAATGGCTATTGATGTGACCTTAGTCCTAATGAATAACTCATTTAGCCTACATTGCAAAGACCTACTAAATTCCAAAACAACTAACCTATCTTGACTTGGCTAATGTCAAGTACAAGACAAAATGAACAAACATGGAGGTTAGCCTAGGTGCTCCTACACCATCCTCCCCAAAATAAAAAGATCAATCGACCCTTGGATTGAGGATGCTTGGATCAATCCCCATCTTCTTGAACTCTGATTCTTTGACCCATATTGCATCTACATTTTCTTGATCATGTCTTTTTACCAAGTGCTCCTTGTACTCTTTGGTTCTGGTCTTTTTGTATACTCTTGTATCCAGTATGCTGTCATCTCCTTTGACTGTAGCAGAGGGTAATTGTAGCTCCTCCACATCTCTGATTACTTCTTGAAGACTCTGATCCAAGTCTTGCTCTGGTTCTTTGTAATGGACTAAGTCTACAATTTTGAAAATAGGTGACAGTCCACTATCTTCTGGGAGTTCAACTTTGAATGCATTTTCACCATATTTAACCAAGATAGGACAAGGGCCTATCCTTCTCATCTGCAACTTGTGAGGGACTCCCTTTTGCAATCATGATTTATTGAGATGTACCATCACCATGTCACCCACATTGAACTCAAATTTCCTCCTACTTTCATCAACCTTTGCATTATGTTTCAGGGTGTTCTCTGTCAAGGTTTTCCGGACTGTATCATGTATTTCTTGCATGGCATAAGCAAAATCATCTGCATATCCACTTTCTTTCACTCCATCCTTCAAGTCTCTCAACTCATAGAATCCTCTAGGATGTAATCCATACACCACCTCAAAGGGGCTCTTCCCTGTTGACCTATTGATGGTGTCATTGTAGGCATACTCAACCTGTCCAATCAATTGATCCCATTGTTGTTCGTACTCCTTTGTCAAGCACCTTAGTAGATTTCCAAGGCTTCTATTCACCACTTCGGTCTAGCCATTAGTTTGGGGATGGTAGGTAGATCCAAAGGATAAATTAGTGCCTAGTCTTTGCCAAATATTCTTCTAAAAATGACTCATAAATTTGGTGTCTCTATCAGACACAATGCTCTTAGGTAACCCATGGATTCTTACTATCTCTTTGAAGAATAGAGAGGCTATTTGACTAGCATCATTAGTGGTCTTTCATGGCACAAAGTGATCCATTTTACTAAACCTATCCACAACTACATAAACACTATCCATGCCTTGTCTTGTCTTGGGTAACCCAACTATAAAATCCATGCTCAATCAATCCCAAGGTCTAGTGGGAATAGGTAGGGGCTGATAAAGGCCAACATTAGACGAAGTACCCTTGGCTCTTTGACATACTATACAAATATCCACATATCTCTTGACATCAAGGTTCATCCTTGTCCAATAGTAGAACCTTTGAACTATTTCTTGTGTCTTTGTGATCCCAAAGTGACCACTCAATGCACCATTGTGCTTCTCTTGAATCATATTCTCCCTAATAGAGCCTTTAGTGACACATAACTAATTTCCCTTAAACAAAAGGTTACTTTGAAAAGTATATTCAGCATACTTACTATGAAAATGGTTTTTGTATTCAGCACATACCTTATAAATGTCTCCAAAGTCCTCATCTTCAGCATATAGGTCCTTGAAGTGATCAATTCCCATGCTCTTCAACTGAATCTCTTGGATGGTAAGAGCTCTTCTTGACAATGCATCTACAAATTTATTGAGGACACCTTTCTTGTGTTTGATATTAAAGGTGTAAGCTTGTAGGTACTCAACCCACTTCATGTTCTTGTGGCTCAACTTCTCTTGATAATTTAGAAAACTTAAAGCTTGATTATCTGAATAAACAATGATTTCTTTGGGAAGCAGATAGTGCCTCCACTTTCTCAAGGCTTGAAACAATGCATATAACTCAAGGTCATAAGATGAGTACTTCTTCTTTGCTTCACTCAACTTCTCTAAATGGAATGCTACTGGTCTACCCTCTTTGCTTAGGATAGCTCCAATAGCTATGTTTCTCGCATCACATTCAATTGTAAAAAGCTTCTCAAAGCTTGACAAGACTAGCACTGGTTGGGTAGCAATCTTTTCCTTCAGCAACTCAAAGCTCTTATCAACTTGTTGATTCCATGTGAGCTTGGTCTTCATCCCTCCTTTGATTGTGTCCAACATAGGAGCACAAATAGCACTAAATTTCCTTATGAAATTCCTATAATACTGAGCAAGGCCATGAAAAATTCTTACCTCTGTTGCTGTCCTTGGAGTAGGCCAAATCATGATGGCTTCCACTTTACTTTTGTCCATTTTCAGATTACCATGAGATGGAACAAATCCTAGGTACACTAGCTCTGTTTTGATGAACTCACACTTCTCCAAGTTAATCATGAGCTTCTCTTCATGTAGCTTCTTGAGTACTAATTCCACATGCTTGAGGTGTTCCTCCCTTGTCTTACTAAAGATGAGTATATCATCCAAGTATACCACTACAAAATTGCCAATGTGGTCTTTAAGTACTTCATTCATCAACCTCATAAAATTTGATGGAGCATTTGATAGGCCAAATGACATGACTAGCCATTCATACAGGCCTTCAGTGGTCTTGAAGATTTTTTTCCACTCATCTCCTTCATTCACCCTTTTCTGGTGATATCCACTTTTTAAATCTATCTTTGTGAAGTACCTTGCACCTCCTAGGCAATCCATCAAGTCTTTGATCCTAGGGATAGGGAACCTATATCTGATAGTCATCCTATTAATAGCTCTAGAGTTAGTACATAATCTCCAAGTACCTCCTTTCTTAGGGGCTAGGACTGTGGGTACAACACAAGGACTAATACTCTTCCTTATAAGACCTTGTTCTAATAACTCTTGAATTTGCCATGTTATTTCCTCATTCTGTTGAGGGGTCATCTTGTAGACTGCCTTATTGGGTAGGGTATCTCTAGGAATAAGGTCAATCTTATGGCTTATGGGTCTTATATAGGGTAAGGTTGATGGTTTTCCATCACTTACAATACCTTCATACTTCTGCAACATTTCTTGTATCTCTTGTGGCAGCTCTGTCCTCTTCACCATTTTGTCTTCCACTTGCTTGGGTTTCAAAATTAGTGTAAATCCAATTCCTTCTCCTTCCTCCATGGCTTCCAAGATCTCTTTCTCACTCACCATTAGTACATTGGGACCAGTTGTCTTCATCTCTACATCTTCTAACAATGACTGAATTTTGAAAGTCATGTTATCCTTCTTGAAAGTATAGGATTTCTTCACTCCATCATGGATAGCTTGGGGGTCAAATTTCCATGGCCTTCCTAGGATAAAGTGGCATGCATCCATGGGAAGCACATCACATATCACCTTGTCCTTATATCTCCCTATAGAGAACTCCACCCATGGTTGTTCATTCACTAAGAGATGATGTCCCTTATTGAGCCATGTGACCTTATAAGGATGAGTATGAGGTATCCTTGACATGTTTAGTTTGTTGAATGCCTCCTCTAGTACAATATTATCAGTAGAATTTGAGTCTATGATAACCCTACATACTTTACCCATCACCTTACACTTGATTCTAGACAAAGACCTCCTTTAGCTTGGCTCCTCGTTGATTGGCTCCTTGATCAATGTTCTCCTCATCATGAGGTTCTCACCTTCTTCTAAATTTAATGGCACCTCAAGGATTTTATCATCTACATTTGTGTCTTCTTGGACCTGATTAGTCCTCTTGTTACCTCCTTAATAAGTACTACCCTTCTCTGGACACCTATAGGCAGGGTATCCCATTTGATTACAATGGTAACATTTCATGTTGGCAAAATAGTTGCCTCTTCCTTGTCCACCACTTCTACCTCTAAAATTGGAGTTCCTTCCTCTACCACCTCTACTGGAACTTGCTTCTTTCTATTCATTGTATTTGACTTCTCCTTGTGTCCTTAATTCTAAAGTCCTTCCACCTTAGCCACCTCTTTTTCCTCTACTATCTCTTCCTCTACCTCTTCCTTTAAGACTTTGTTCTTGCTTCCTCTTTCTTTTCTCCTCTATCTTCAAGGCCATTTGATAGCATTGGCAGATGGTTTTGAAGTTCACAAGACTCATGTCTTCTTGAATAGACCATTTGATTCCATTCCAATACCTAGCTAGCTTGATGCTTTTATCTTCAACCACTTGTGACCATAGGCACAACTTTTGGAACTATTTAGTGTAGTCTTGGACATCTAGATATTTTTGTCTTAGATTATGTCTCCTCCTATGTAGCTACACTTCATAATCATCAGGGAAATAGGTTTGCTTCATCTTAGTCACCATGCCCTTCCATGTGGCTATAGTAGTCTTTCCTTCTTTCTCTCTTTCAATTTGAACAAATTTCCACCATGTGAGAGATGAGCCTCTCAATCTTGACTTGGCCACATTCACCTTCTAGGCCTCTGTGATACCGTCACATTCAAAATGGTTCTCTATGTTGTCTATCCAATCCACAACTGAATCTGGATCCATTTGTCCACTAATTAGTGGTACACCCTGCAAAGCTTTACCACTTAAAGCTTTCAATGCCTTTAAGAAGGGTTCTTGGTCACTGACAGGGTTAGGGGTTGGAGCTTCCTCTTCTAGATCCACTCCTTTCTCCCTTGCTTCTTCTTCTTCATTCTAGTTAATTCTATCTTTCATCTTCTTAGGTTTGTCTTGGACTTCTCCTAAGAGTTTCTCCATTTGAGACAACCTTTATCTTAATGACTTGTTGTCTTCTTCTTGTTCCTCCACCTTTTTGGCTAACTTAGCATTAGTCACCATCAATTTTTCTTTTTCTAATCCTTTAGGTGTATTCTCTCCCACTGATTCAGTAGGCTTAAACATCCACCATAAGCCTGATCTTTAATCAAGCTCTGATACCAATATGATGTAAGTGTTCCAAGGCTTGCTAGCAATACAACTAAGAAACTTAGCTTATCTCTTCTAGGAACCTAATCTCCTCTAGGTCCTGAATAGGCTTAGGTGATTAACTAAGTCTAATTTCAACTCTTCTCTAAGAGTTCTCCACTGACGTGCTTCACCCTGAAAGACTAACACCCTTAGTTAATTCAAATCTCCACTTCTCCTACTTACACTTAGAAGAGTCTAAGTGTTAATTTCCACACTAACATTCATGAATCAATTGTAGGGGTGTCCAAAACCATGTGGAAATTTCATTTGATCAATTTAGAATCCATCTTTAGCGATCTCCTATCCATTTTCAATCGAGTCCAAGTTTGAGTCTTCAAGAGTTCTAATTAGGCTTATCTCCTTGTAGCCCTAAATAGTGTGTTTTTCTCACTTCTTGCAAAACTTTCCCAAAGACATCAAAATTATAAGACCATATCCATATACCCTTTTTTATTTTACAAATTATTTTGTATGTCTCAAACCCCTAAGTCATCCGTACATGGGTTTCCTATAAATCAGGTCTTATAGGGCTAATAGGCCTTAAAACTAGGACAGTCTAAAATATTAGGCAAAACTCATTCAAATCTTCTCTTCACTGATTGGTATGAACTCGACCAACTCAATATGTCAAGGTTACACTAAAACCTAACTAAAAATTTACTTAGACCATACATTACATTCTTCCTCTTATCATGAATGCTCATTGTTACTGCTCCAAACCACAAACTGGACAGTGCATGCTCGCCTAGGGCTTGGATCTAAAAATAGAAAATTTCCTTTGCTTGACTCATAACTCTACAACTATGTACACTACTGACTCCCCTAACATTTCCATCTACCCTTAGGTGTTTCCCATGGTTAGATTCTATGGAGGAGCCATGAGTTGACTGACTGGTCAGGACATGACCAGTCAACCTCCTATTTACAAGACAATTTAATTGACTGTATAATATATCTAATCGACTAACTCACTGAATGGAAAGTTATTCTAACTATCGTAAGAACATAAAAAAAACACTAGACTCAAGCACTCAATCCATTCAATGTGAATATTAAAGGAAATGCTCAGGATTACTGAAAAATCAGAATTGCAGAACTATATTCAACTTCCACTTGTTACAAATCAAAGATGAACTACTTGATTCGAGTCCTTATCTCCATTATATGCCTTCTTCCACCATTCTAGGGCCTTGTTGATCGATTCCCCTCTCCTAGTTTCAAGGAGATTTTGATGTAACCATGTTGCATGCAAAATTTGCAATTATTGCAAATGTTGTCATGACACCAATTTAGCAACTTTTGGCATCTTTTCAATTATGCCTTCTCCCTACATTTTAGGACCTCTAACCTCTCCATTTCGAGGATCCAAGATCATTTAAGGACCTATGGCATCTCTATGTCCTCCATTATGAGTTTAGGACACATTCAAGACTCCAACCTCACATTTAACAACTAAGCCTAATGACTAACTCACTTAACCTACATTGCAAAGACCTACTAAGGTCCAAAAACAAATAACCAATCTTGACTTGGCTAATTTCAAGTACTATCCAAAATGAACAAACATGGAGGTTAGCCTAGGTGCTCCTGCACCATCTCACTAGACCATATGCAAGAACAATGTGAAGGAATAGTTAAAAAAGTTCACTACATGTAATTAATGAAGAGAAGGAGAAATATAATAACCTAAGTTATCACACAGTAATCTAATTTAGAAAACTCCATAAAAGCTATATGTTATGCCTTGCATACCCATACCTACATTTTGTGTGCAAAATGTTGGGTCCCCCTTTTTGTTTTCTGCTTTTGGCTCTTCCCTTTCTTTTTCCTTTGTTTCTTTGTTTTCCTTCTCTGGGTTTTCTTTCCCGCGGTGTTGGTTTTCATTTTTGTTTTTTTCCTTTGTGTCTTTTAGACCCGGTCCCGGAGTTGGTTGTTTCTTTTCTAGGAGCTGGACCTTGGACTCCGAGATTCTCTGCCAAGATGTCTTTTTTTCTCAAGAAGGTATGGTCATGTGGAATCCTCGAGCCCAGATTCCAGAGGTCTGCTTGTTCCAGAGTTTGTGGAAGGAAAGGTAACTCGCTTTTCACCTTGGGTATAAATAGGAATCACCTGTCATTTTCACAGTTACCACGATAAAAACACTTAAGAAATTTTAGAGCGATTTGAGTGAGATTTAAGTGTGAGTTATTCAGAGCTGTTTTGAGCAATTGCCAGTTCTTTTTAGTGCTAGTTGGCGATCATTTGGAGGTGGAAGCTGTTATAGAGCATCCAGAGCCTTTACTTTCTTGCACTTATTCAGATTCCAAGTTGGTGTCCCTGGTTCTTTCTTCCATTTTTCTATTTTTTCATTGTGTGTTTGGTTTGTGTTTCTGTTATCTTGTTTCCATTTTTTCTCTATGTCTTCATCATCTGGTTTACCACCCATTGGTGGGTCAGATCTGCTAGAGGGTTGTCCACCCTTTGTATAGATGTAGGATAATGTAGGTATTGTATATGCTTGTACATTTTTGGTGTTGTTTTGTTAGGGTAGCTGCTTTTCATTTTGTATATATGTATATTTAGTGTATATTAGTGTATATCCTTCCATTTCCATGTATATACCTTTCAGCCCTTCTGTAGTTTAGGTGTATATGTTGTGTATATTCATTTGGTCTGGTGTCCATCTTGTCGTGCTTCATCTTTTTTCCATTAAAGTTTGTGAGCTCATTCAGGGTAGAATACCGCCTGGTTGAAGCTCAGCTCTCGGCCAGTTTCAACCAGGTGGTTTTCTTTCTCCTCCATAAACCAGCCTTAGTGATCCATTTATGTCCCACATATACATTCAAGACTATCCAAGTGGCCTCTACTTTTCACACATTTGGACAGTTGGCTCCGCCACCATCACCATAACTCCCATTTAGTGCATAGCCACGTGATGTCCACGTGCGCCTGACGGCTCACTTTTTTCTCACATCTTCCAATGGTTAGTTTTTCAGACCACGAGTCTTTTGTCTTCACCAACCCACACCTTACTTTCACCAAGTATGTTGAAATCCTCGGGCCTAGATAATGGTTAATTCCCTAAGTTTCCAATATATATATACCTTTCTGGGATTTTTGACCCAAACTAACTTTTTAGGAAAAGGACATGCCGCGGTGGTAAGATTTCTGAATCCTAGAATATTATTTGTCTAAAAGTTCTAATAGTCACCTTGCCTTATAGGTTTTCAAAGCAACTTACCTTAAAAATGTCTAAGGCTTCCATATCTTCACCACCCAGAAGTCTGGAACTTCCCTCCACGATGGTCACTAGGGCAGCTGTCAGATCTAAAATGGAGAGGGCCTTAGAAAAACTGCCTATCAGCATGAAGTACCTGAGGGATAACACCATCATGGGATCAAACATTGAGTCCCAAGTTCAGATAATTATCGACACTAGCATCAGAATGTGGCCTAAGATGAAAGCCCTAATAAAGATAATGTTCATTCAGCGACACTCCAGGGAT
This sequence comes from Thuja plicata, assembly GCA_018584345.1. Taxonomy (NCBI): domain Eukaryota; kingdom Viridiplantae; phylum Streptophyta; class Pinopsida; order Cupressales; family Cupressaceae; genus Thuja; species Thuja plicata. Next base: position 7,451,445 of record MU227649.1, read on the forward strand.
CCGTTAGCAATCAGTGTCGGGGATTTCAGGATTTTAAAGGCTGCTTGTTTCCCATGCTCAGTGTAGGGCCTAGAGCTTATTCTTACTCTTGCATCACATTACAACTCCTCCATCTAGGCCATCATGCTCGCAGCTCCAGTCCCAATTGGATATCCCAACCCCATGGTGTCTCTCAACATCGCTACTTTTTGGGTAGGTCTGGGGCTCCCTTAGTTTGATAACCCAACTGTCATTACCAGAGCTGATGCCTTAGCACAATTTCAATAGCTGGAGGTCGCAGCCAGGCAATACATGAACAACCATTGGCTCAAGACTCCAAAGAGGGACCCCAAGAAAATGAAATTAGAAATCCCCCGGTCTAAGTTTAAAGAAAGTATCAAGATGGGGATGATAGCACTATGCCAGATCTTTGGGCAACCCCATGCCTAGGAATTCACAGGGTGGATGTACTAGTTTTTTCTTGGCATCACCACCAGTGGGGAATACTTCGATTGGGCTACCATTATTTCCAATCATGTAGATTCTCAGTTCCTTTAGGTGGCCCAGAAGCGCAAATTCTAGATGACCTCTTATGTTCTCTGGGCCTTAGCACAACAATCACCCACCACCAACGGGCAGCTCACATCAGGTGTACTTGGGGTCAGCCCAGGTCAAAAGGCTCCCTGGGATTATTTCCCAAAAATTCAATGGGAGGCTAGTTTTCCTACTTTCTTTCGGGTGAACGACACCTTCATCTACTACAACCTCCTCATACCTACCCGGGATGCAGGGTACCGCCTCTCCAAGGAGGAAATGGATCTGGTAAGAATTTATGGTAATTATTACATATAATTCTAGCAACATACATACATAAGGGTAAATGACTTCTCTGGGAAACCTTACTTGTTGCCTAAACATTGTGGGAACAAGATAATTCTCTTGGAATATTACAGGCAAATGATAGAATTGCATGCCTTATACACCTTAAAGAAGGTGACAAATATTCCATTCCCAGTCACTTGTGAGAATTACTCATGCAGTCTGGCCACAACCAATGAGGTAGACAATGAACTCAAGAGCCTAAACTTCATAGAATTCTATCTAGCATGGAAGAACTTTGATCTTCTTGGAAAAATTGCACTGGCACTTCCCTGAGCATCAGAGCCCCACCAATATCACATGGAGGACTTTCAGGAAGATTGTCAGGATGACGTTGAAGTTTGGAGCTTGCATTACGTTCAGATGACCATGGGGATGGAAAGAAGCTCCATAAATTTCTAGATGACTTCTTAGACGTCGGACCTACAATAGACCCCTAGTACAAGGCAAAGGGGATTGATAAGTTGGTCCTCCCATCGGTGGAATGGAATGCCCAAGAGGGGCCCACCATTGAGGAATTTACTCGCAACATGGTCGAGTGTAGCCATGAGTTTATTAAGAGAGTATGCCTCAAGAGTACCCATAGGGCTGCCTAGGCGGTACCAAAGTTTACCTTCGGGGCCAGAACTTCTTCATAGGGAGAAGATAGGGGAAAAAGAATAATGGAGACTCCAACTCTATAGGAGACCCCGATAAAAGAAAAACTAAAGCAGTTAATAGCGGCCTCCTAGTAGATGAGGGAAAAATTAATCACACGGTTGGCTACTCCGGTGCTCATGACCGGACCTGTCCGTCCTCCCTCTTCCCCTTCACTAGAAGCACTAATGGTCAAGGTGACAGGAGTAGATTTAGAAGAGGAGTAGGAAACCCTAAGGGATGTGGGACCTCCTTTGGTCACCAGGCGGAAGAAAAGGCTTAATCCAAAGCCAAAGGAAGAACCGGAGCTAGGGATACCTCAGATCCCACAAGTAGAAATCATTTATTCTGACTCCCCAGAGTTGGAAAAGGAACCAGAGCCCACTCATGTCCCAGAAAATCCTCCCCCTCAAGAAGAATTTTATGATGTTTTCAGAACTGATGAGTTTGAGAATTTGTAGGGAGACATCGTATAGCCATAGGCTAAAATCCTAAAGTAGGAGGAAGCTCCAGAACATGAACCTGCATAGGAGTAGGAGGAACAGGTAGAAGAAGAAAAAGGGACAAAGTAAGAGATCTCCTCCAAAGTCCCAAAAATACAGGATGTGGGAGTTTCAGGGAAACAAAAGCAAAGTGATCAAATGGCATCAGTTGGGGAAATCAGACCCACGGGAACAACCGTGACCCCAACCATCGTGTTCCAAACTCTGCTCCTGAAGGTAAAATTTGGGGAGGTAATCACTATGGCCCAAATGTTGAATCTTGGCCCATTGCCTCCCCCACTACCAGAGGATGTACCGATAGAGGAAGACACCCCAGCAATAAAGGATGAGGAAGAAGAACAATAGGAAGAAAAAGAAGAGAACCCCAGGGGAACCGATGAGGACCCAAATATTGCTGAAGATGTAGGCGGGAAAAAGGACCCAGGTATCACCAAAGAAGATGTTGCTGGTGAGACAAAAGATATAGGGAAAGAGCCAGACAAGGATCATACTATTGAGGGGGCACAACATGATATTGGGGAGAAGTCACAAGAGCAAATTTTGGCTGCAAAGCCACCCTGGCGGCCATAGAGGTTGGTGGAATATTGAAAGATAAAGGCCCCATCAACACGTAGAGCCCATATTTCTTTGGCAGAGATGATGGCTCAGGTGTAGAACCAGCTGAAGGCTAAGAAAGCCCTGACAGTTCACACTCTTTGAACTGAGCCGGGCGGAGAAATAGTCACAGTAATCATGACACGCTCCCAAGATGTAGACGAGGCAATGGCTGAGGCCAGAGATTATAATGTCATAGAAGTGTCACTGGGGAAGAGAGGAAAACAGGGTGAATTGGACCCGTTGAAAGAAGCAGCCAAGGCAGTGGAGGCTCGCTACAAAAAAGAGGCTCAAAAGTACAAGGCAAAAAAGGAGAAAAATGCAAACCTCATGGGGTTGCTAACTGAGCTGGCCTGACCCATTAGCATTATTCCTCTAGGGGTCTCTACATCAAATGCATCGCTTCCATAGAGCAATATAGACTCATTATAGGCAATGAAGAAGAAGGGCCAAGCAGTTGATGAATGGGTAGCCTTGCAGTTGGGAAATGTCTGGCATTTCCTCATGTCCACAGTCCCAGATTTATATGCAGCCTGCCATGTCTTACACCAGGCTGAAACCACCATCAACATATGGGAGGGGAACATTCAGAATTATGATGAATGGAAAGTTGAGTTAGAGGAACTCATCAGCCTCGGAGAGGAGATAGTTTTCGAGTCTCGAATTTTAGGAGAAGAGTCATTTGATTTTATAAAGACCTAGCACTCCAAACTTGACCTCACATTGGGGGTAATCAAGCAACTGGTGGGGACTCTACGGGATAAGTTCAATGTAGTCTAATATTCTTTCAATTTATACAAGTATTTTGTTTTGAAGGTCTCCGGAGTTGATCCGTTCAGCACCGACACATGCATGCCGGAGGAATATGTTTTGGGGAAGTTTGATGAGTTAATGTAATCAAGGTATCAATCCCCGGAGGGGATAGACGAAGCAAAAATGACATGAATAAATGGTATGGTGCTCAGTGGCCATGATGCAGAAAAGATGGCCGATGAATTTAAAGGAAATGTTCTAGACCTGGGGGAACAGATTGAGGTGGCCAAGTACCGGTGGGCTGGACTTAAAGAGATCGATGAAGATGGAATTTCCCATCTCCTCCAAGCCTTCAACGATAGCAAACAACAATAAAGATTCTCTGGGGGACAGAGAAAACCTAAGTGTTTTGTATTCTTTATTCCTTCAGAACACAAGTTCCCAGATCCCAAAATTTTGGATCCTACATTTTGTATTCTTGTAGTGACCCATGTTCTAGTCCCCAAGGCCAACCAATCACTTTCAAAGTAGTTAATAAAGGTTTCCAGAGGTGGGTAGCAGTTAATAAAGGTTGTCAAAGGTTGTTAGAAGGTAGATGCCTACATCAAGGCATGTCAGATCGGAAAGAGGTTTCCTGACAGATGATCTTCCCAAGGCGCCACTTCAACGTTACACCTGGCACATCAGAGACAGGGCACCACTTTTCCCATTTATGAGGCATGTAGGCTCGATCCCTGGGGGATTGTATTTCTTCTTTCTCCTTCTTGGCTCTCTTTTTGAGGCTGATTCTTCTACTCTACCTCTCATCTTATTCTTCTAACATGGCAGGCCTATTCTATCTCTAGGTCTTTTGTAGAGTGGTGTAGGTAGTATTGGCCACCGGATAATGTATTTCAGTGTACAACATAACATAAGTTAGGGTTAGGGTTAGATGTGTATGTGTATAAATAATAAGTCTAACCTCATTCCAAGGGTCAACAAAATTGATGATTTTGCAGTCCAAAGTTAATAGCAATCTGGTTTTCTTAGTTCTTAGTTGCAGAGCTCAATGCTCCTTAGTCCTTAAGCTTTCAGTAGTTAGATGCTCCCTTGGAGCCACCATTGTACCACGCACTAGTGCTTGCTAGAAGAAATGTTAATGAAGAAGGAAGAGTTCTCTCAATGATGTTGGCATTCTGTCTTTTGGGTTAACGGTATTTTATGCTTTGTGTTCTTAATGTCCTTTTCTCTGATAGTTAAAGTAGATTAACGACCTCCTTTGCTTTGCTACTGATAAAATATGAACTGATGGTTGTGTATTTCTTCGGTATTTAGTGTAGTGTGTTAGAGCATTGTTGATGTCTTGAACATTTGGTATAACTCTAAGTAGATGAAATACTTCTAACTCTGTAGTATCTTTTGAGTTTTATTTGTTAAAGTAAATGCACACTTGTAGGAACCCCCACTCACTTGAATCCCTAGAGAGAACGAGTTGAAGATAACCAGCTATCCCCCTCAAAAATAGTCACATCTCCCAACCGAGCCCCACACCATTGAGACTCGACTCTCACATGCTTGGAGGCTTGAGGAATCTCATTTCATCTGACAACCTTTACAGGTGAAGTTGGCCAGTACCACGGTACCCGGTGACAACTTACCTTTGCTGGTGGACCCGGTCACAAGATCCCTATCAACAGAAACTGGCACTAGAAGGAGGGCATGAACTCGTCCCCCTCTCAAGATTCTGATTTTACACCTCCCAAGGGTTCCCCAAGCCATAGTTTTAGGATTCAATCCTTTAGTGGGATTGGGTCTTTCTCCCTAGTGAGATTTTAAAGAATCCTTAGATCAGCCCCCAATCCCGGAAGGTTTGTTGAACTCGAGCCTCCTGCTCGAAAGAAACGGACACCAAAAGTCACACTAGTCACTATTGTCTGGGGGTCTAGTATACCAAAGAATATCCAAACTTCCTAGATAATCCTGGGAACTAGCATTAAACTTGCTCAAAATTTAGCTCCTCAAATGGTTGCATATTTTGGTAATACTGGGTCCCCTATGGGAACTTTTCTGGGTGCAACCAATGACTTACCTTCACACCTAGAGAAGATTTTCCTGAGATATGAACACCTAGGCTCCTGAATCACATAGGAACACTTGTAGGCATACAAAGATACCATGAACTGACATCGGATCCAACATGAAGATGTTGTGACCCAGATGTTTCCCCTTTCCTTGGGACAGGAAAAACTGAACTGGTACCTTAACCTTCTCTCCAACTCCATCAACAGTTGGCAGGACATGGAAGATGCCTTCTTGGTTGCCTTTCACATAGACGTGGACCTAGCTTGGTCCCACAGCTAGTTCATTTCCATCAGAAAGGAACCAAATGAACCCCTTACAATATTCAATCACTGGTTTTAGCGCGCCTTGAAGCGGTGCATGGGTCCTTTCATCCCATCCACAGAAGTAACCATACAGACCTATCTCAATGCAATTGCCACTCTCCTCTAGAGAACAACCACCATGGGCGACTGGGATACTTTGGCAAAAGTTTACAACCTAGCCTTAGAACTGTCCCGTGGCCTCAACAAATCCCTGGGTGGGATTGGGCAGAGTACGCCATTCAAAATGATCCCTGATGGAACTGCATATGCCAGGGGGTATAACCCCAATCTGGCAATGGGTGCCCCCATAATGGTAATGACTCCCCCACCACCGCTAATAGACTAGCAGGCCTGGTACATATACCCATCACAGACTCAGACAATACTAGGTCTGGAATCTTTCCATTGGAACCAGCCGCAGCCAAACCAACAACCTCAAACACAACCATCCAGAGTGCCTTTATTCTAGTCACCCGTGGCTAGAGGATTGCTGCCCTCAACTCTGACAAATACCGCTACCTTCCTAGGGAACCAACAACAACAACCGTCACATTATGGAACAAACACTCAGCTGACCGCCGAGGTTGAATCCCTTCGGTGACTATTTTCCACCCTGACTATGGACATGGGTCAACTGAAGGTGGGGTCTTACGCACCCCAGAACTCCAATTCCCAAAGAAGGAATATTTTCTTTGGCTAAAGAAACAAAAATACCGAAGGAAGAAACTTCAACAGTGGGCCTCGGCCAAACCAACAACAATGGAACAATAATGCAAACACCGGAGGTCCACCTTCGAACCAAAATGCCAATAAAAGTGGTGCTAGACCATCCTACTTCACACCAGTCACAGACTTTCAGCCCATGACCAATTGGTGTAGATTGCACGACACAGGCTCCCACAATGAGGTAAACTGTGCCACACTAGAGAAGGTCATCATGATCTCCCTGCTGGACAAACAATAAACATCTGACCATACTCCCCCAGAACCTCTTGTGCAAGAGCCAACTCATGGTGCATTCACCTGTGAGACTATCTTCTTTAGATCTATCAAAAAAGATGAAGAAGAATCTGAGTTGCAGGGATTCTTCAACAAATCGACTCTAGCTTTTGAGGCCAATGCCTTCACCAACCCATGGAATCCTTACAACACTCAAAGCCAAGATGGTAAAGGACTAGTTTACATGTCGAAAACACCTCCCAAAGACACTCCTCCCTGGGACAATACAACTGACCGACCTGTCCCTCCAAAAGGTTCTAGCTCTAACCAATCAAAAGACCTGACCGAGGGAAGCCACCAATTCCCGGGAGGAAGATTTGATATCACAAGGGCGTTAGAACAAACCACCACCTCCATAACCTTGATGGAGGTTTCGCTAAACTATCTCGAGAAGAAGAAGTCTCTTCTAAGGATATTGGAAAATCCAGAGGTTGTCAGTTGCCCATCCAAGACTGTCTCTTTTGAGGATGCCAACGCAACTATCTTCTGGTGAATAATGAAGATCCCCCATTCCTACTAGGCCTGAACATACAAGGCAAAAATATACACAACTACCTAGTAGATTCTGGGGCTTCAGGCAACATCATGCCCCTATCCATATGCCAGAAGCTTAGATTCTGACACACCCCATCTAATGGTGCAGTAATTCAGTTGGATAAAACCACTATGAAAATGGTGGGTGAATTGAAAAATGTCCAGATACAACTCATCCAGGACCCCAGAATAGCCAACATAATCGATATTCAATTGGTGTACATTCCAAAAACTTACAGGATGTTACTAAGTCAGAATTGGTCTAAGTCATTGAAAGGATACTTTTCAACCAACTTCTCCCACTTATAGCTCCCTTGGGAAGGAGAATCAAACAAAATCTGGGTTAAAAGTGAACCTCAGATGAAGTGAGCACTTACCAAAGTTGGGAGGGTTAATGAGGTATTATTCTTTGAGACTTCCCCTGGGGTGTACCAACCCTTTGAAATCCTAATGTTTGATTTCACCCCCAAGGAGGACCCCATAGTCTTGCAAAGAATCCAAGACCTAGAAGAAAAGTTGAGGGTTGAAGTTAACTCTCAAGGTGCCATAGTGACCCCCGCTACAATCTTATCTGGCACTTGGTGTTGGGTAAATTATCAGAAGCATTCAGAGCTAGAGTGTGAGCCTTGTCTTTTTGTCGCTACCCGACACATTGATGCCCTCCGAAACAAAGAACACATAGTTGATTCCATGGAATCTAGTATTCCTACTAGAAGCACTTCTTCAGTGCCATTTCCCTGGGGATCTCAACCCCAAATCACTCTGGATGCAAACCTCACCCATGCGCCATCAGTGGGGGAGGAAGCTCCTCCCAAGTCTCCCAAAGATAATCCAAAAGTTTTTCTATCTCCCCAGCCCTAGACTACAAGCGATGATCTGTAGACCCTTAAGTTTGATGGGTCCTGATCCAAACAAGGCTATGGGGCTGGAGTAGAATTAATCAACCCACAAGGAATATCCTTCCTTGCATCCTAAAGGCTACAGTTTAACTGCACAAACAACATTACGGAGTATGAGGATTTGGTCCTTGGACTCTTATTTGCATCAAGGAAAGGAATCACCCACCTCCAAGCTCAAGGTGATTTGGAGTTGATTGTCAAACAGATCTGGAGTCAGTACACATGTCATGATAAAAGGCTGGCCACATACCACAATCGAGCTTGGAGCCTTATTGAAGATTTCGATGCCTTCGGCATTGATCTTATTCCCCGGTGATAGAATTATGTCCCGAATGCCCTCATTGTTTCTGCAGCACACTTGAGCCTATGGCTGGGTCACGACTCTAGAGATTTTCTATGGAGATGATTCCCATGCCATCCATTCTAGATAATGTCACCCACTTTCAAGTTTTTGAGGATGATCAACATATCCTAGCCTTCATGGCCAATTGTGGTGTCTTTGAGGACTAGATAGTAGAAGAATGAGACCATGATGATACTGGGCAGGGTGATGAAGATGATGGGATCATGGACCTACCTACCAACACCATCCCAAAGAGGATGGTTGCGCTTGAACATATCTTCGACTCAAACCCCCCGGGCTGGGAAAAGATGTCATCCTCTTCTGAGGGAGGAAAATTCAAGAAATTAAACATCGGCCAGCCTAGTGAAGAAAATATGATACACATTAGTACCTCCTGCTCCCTTGAGGAGAAGGAGAAGATTCTCATGGTTCTTCGAGAATACATAGATGTGATCGCATGGGGATATGAGGATTTGAAAACAAATGACACATCCATTATGACTCATACCATCCCCTGAAACCTAATGCTAATCCTTTTTGGCAAAAGCAATGACTAGTCAACCCGCTGATTGAACCTCTGATTCGTCAAGAGGTGAAGAAATTGCTATCAACCCAAATAATATTTCCAATCTGGCACACTACATGGGTTGCCAATTTGGTCCCTATTAGAAATAAGAGAGGTGAAATTCGCCTTCACGTGGATTTCTAAAATTTGAATAGAGCCTCTAAGAAAGATAATCACCCCCTCCCCTCGTTGGATGAGGTGTTGTAGATAGTGAATGGGTCATAGATGATATATTTATTGGATGGATACTCCGGGTAAAATCAAGTCATGGTTAAATATGAAGATAAAGATAAAATGGCATTCACCACCAAGTGGGGAATGTTTGCATATTGGAGGATGCCCTTTGGCTTGATTAACTTAGGGGCCAAATTTCAAAAGGCTATGGACATTGTGTTCGAGGACCTTGTGAATCAGTGCATAATCATCAACATGGATGATTTGATCATCTTTTCCCAGGACAGTTGTGACCATTCTGCCCACCTCACCCAGATCTGCGAGAGATGTCGCCAGTATAGAATATCCCTTAACCCAAAGAAGTGCATATTCGGGGTCACTAAAGGGAAGTTGCTTGGGGATATTGTCTCTGAGAAGGGTATATCCATTGACCCTGAGAGAGTTGAAGTGATGCTAAATTTAAAAATGCCCGACAGCAAGAAAGAGATGCAATCTTTCTTCGGAAAGATTAACTTTGTCCGGCGGTTCATCACTGGATTCACTGAGCTAGCAAAGCCACTCAATGAGATGATAAAAAAGGATACCAAAATTGAGTGGAGTCCTGAGGCAAAGTTGGCATTCACCTAAATTAAACAAATGATAATGGAGGCACCCATCCTGGCTAGTCTGGACTATTCCCTCCTATTTTACATTTACTCTTTTTCTTCGCCGCATTCTGCCATGGCAGTATTGACCCAAAAGGTCGAGGGGGAAGATCAACCCATAGCTTTTATGAGCTCCCCCTTTAAAAATGCCAAAGTTTGGTATTCATCGTTAGCAAAGCAGGCATTTGCTCTTGTTCGCACAGTGAAGAAATTTTGGCATTATATTCTCCAGAGCAAGGTGCATGCTATCATCCCGGAGTAGGCTGTGAAATCTCTGCTGATGCAGAGTGAATTGGGTGAGAGATGGGGGAAATAGATGGTGATCCTCCAGGATTATGACTTAGAAATGAAACCCATGAAGATAGTCTTAGGCCAAGGACTGAGTCAAGTGATGGCAGAAGAGACTCCCCACATAGAATGTCAAACTTACATAGTGGATTCTATCACTCGAGACCTGTGGTACACTGATCTGGTGCACTTGTTGTTAAAAAATAGATGCCTAGAGGGGTTACCTCCCCAAAAAAACCGCACCCTGTGGATGAAAAGTGCTCACTTCATGATCAAAAACTTTGTGCTTTACCGCAGGAATTATGAGGGAGTGTACCTTCGGTGCATTGATAGGGACCAAGCTGCGAAAATGATTGAAGAATTCCATGGGCAGTTTGGAACAAGGCATGGCTCTATTGATGCCACTACCCATCAGATCCTTCAGGCCAAATATTATTGGCTCTGCATATTTAAGGATGTTTATACTCACGTCCAAAGATGCCATACTTGCCAAACCGTGGCACATCGTGAACATAACCCGACTATGACTTTATAACTAGTCTTTGAGGCTAGGCCTTTCACCCAATGGGCATTTGATTTTATTGGGGAAATCAACCCCAACTCATCTACCAACCACTAATACATCCTAACTACGACCGATTACTGCACCCAGTGGTCTGAAGCCATACCTTGCAAAAATAATACGACAGACGTAGTTATTAAATTCCTGGAAGAAAACATCGTCACAAGATTCTGAATGCCCTTCACTATAGTATGTGACAGTGGTCCAGCATTTTATTCAGTGCAACTACTTGAATGGACCTATGACCAAAGGATCACTCTAAAGTTTTCTAGCAACTATTACCCCCAGGGGAACGGTGTTGCTGAATCAACGAACAAAAATTTACTCAAAGTGATCAAACACCTGCTAGAACAAAACCCCCAAGATTGGCACCAAAATTTGAGATTCACCCTCTGGGAAGATTGCATTTGAATTAAGGCCACCCTAAGAACATCCCCATTCCATCTGGTTTATGGCCAGAACCTAGTGTTCCCAATCAACTTACATATCCTAGTTTTGCAGTTTATGCAAGAATTTAGCAACTGGGATAATATTGTGGAGGTTCGGCTCTTGAATCTGGTGCGGATGGAAGAACAACAAGACGTAGCCCTTGAACATTTCACGCATCACCAAGAAGTGGTAAAATGATGGTGTGACCATAGATCCCAATACAAGGCCTTTCAGATTTAAGACTTAGTCCTGCTATGGGACAAGGCCTGGGAAAAGAAAGGAAAGCACACAAAGTTCCAACGGCTCTGGCTCGGACCATACCTAATCTCAGAGATCTGTAGGGAAAATACCTACCACCTCAACACCATGACTGGAGAACCTATCATGTTTCCTGTCAATGGATAGTTTATCAAAAATTATTTTGAATGAGGTTGGTTTGCCCAAAGTTGTATGTTATCTAAAGTTCCTTGTAAATATTTCTTTCTTGGTGCCTTGTTTGGAGGTACCTTGCCTTGTAAATAGTCTTGCTAGCCGTTCTCTGGAACTACCTCTCTTTCCCTTGTGTCTTTTTTTTTTTTCTTGTCTTCTTTTTTTTGGGTTCCAACATTTTGATCCCACTTTTGTGAGGAATGGTATGCTTCGCATAGCATCGTGTCTCCGGGATGTTGCCTTTAACATGACGGTGAACTTAGGAATCTATTGTTAACATGATGGAATCAGTCCCATCTCTAGATTTATTTTGTAAGTTTGGTAGTACATTATGAGTAGTCTTCATCAGATTTATCTTCGAAAGTTTGGTAGTCAGTGAAATAAAAAGTAAGGAACAACTAATCGGACACATTGAGGGTAGATTGGTTGCACTAGTTGGTTGACCCAAGTCTGAACTTTTAAAGGTTCTTTCCAGATGTAGAGTTTTCCTGATCCATTTAGCATATTAAGAGAGGTGGAAGGGTGAAAGAAGTACCACCATTAAATTTAGCTAAGCTTAAGCTTGATGGTGAAAGAAGTACCGCCCTCCCGCCCAGAAATAAAAAAGAAAAAGAAATGGATGAAATTCCAGTGTCCGGGAGAAACAAACAGATTTGATGACTTTAGGGTTTGATGACTCATAGAGGTCATCAGCTTGATTTCCTTTCAAAGCACACACTTCACCACTGATGAAAAGGATCATGGACTAAATCACATATGGCTGGATTTTCTCATACATGTTACTCTTTAAAAGCAAGCTTCTTCGAGTAACGATTTGTTCTTGTTTTGCTAACCAGAGATTCTGTAGTTCTTGAATGCACTAAGGCATTCATCCCAGATAGTCACCATTTGTTATGCCTTGCATCCCTATCCCTACATTTTGTGTGCAAAATGTTGGGTCCCCCTTTTTGTTTTATGATTTTGGCTCTTGCCTTTTTTTTTCCTTTGTTTCTTTATTTTCCTTCTCCAGGTTTTCTTTCCCATGGTGTTGGTTTTTCTTTTTGTTTTTTTCCTTTGTGTCTCTGGGACCCATTCCTGGAGTTGGTTGTTTCTTTTCTAGGATCTAGACCCCGGACTCTGGGATTCTCTGCCATGATGTCTTCTTTTCACAAGAAAGTATGGTTGCACGAAATCCCTAGGCCCGGAGGCTGGAGGTATACTTGTTCTAGAGTTTGCAGAAGAAAAGGTAACTTGCTTTTCACCTCATGTATAAATATGAATCACCTGTCATTTTCACAATTACTGTGATAAAAACACTTAATCAATTTCAGAGCCATTTGAGCGAGATTTAAGTGCGAGTTATTCAGAGTTGTTCTGAGCAATTGCCAGTTGTTTTTAGTGATAGTTGGTGATCATTTGGAGGTGGAAGCTGTTACAAAGCATCCAAAGCCTTTCCTTCCTTTCACTTCTTTGGATTCTAGGTTGGTGTCCCTTGTTCTTTCTTCCATTTTTTTGCTTTTTCATTGTGTGTTTGGTTTGTGTTTTCGTTGCCTTGTTTCCATTTTTTCTCTGTGTCTTCATCATCTGGTTCACCGCCCGTTGGTGGGTCAACTCTACCAGAGGGTTGTCCACCCTCTGTGCAGATGTAGGATAATGTAGGTATTGTATATGCTTGTACATTTTTGGTGTTGTTTTGTTAGGGTAGCTACTCTACGTTTTGTATATATGTATATTTAGTGTGTATTAGTGTATATCCTTCCATTTCCATGTATATACCTTTTGGCCGTACTGTAGTTTAGGTGTATATGTTGTGTATATTCATCCAGTCTCGTGTCGAGCTCATTGTGCTTCATCTATTTTTCATTCAAGTTTGTGAGCTCATTCAGGGAAGAATACCGCCTGGTTGAAGCTCAGCTCTCGACCAGTTTCAACCAGGTAGTTTTCTCTCTCCTCCATAAACTAGCCTTAATGATTCATTTATGTCCCACATATATATTCAAGACTGTCTAAGTGGTCTCCACTTTTTGTGCATTCAGACAGTTGGCTCTGCCGCCGTTGCCATAACTCCCATTTATTGCATAGCCATGTGACGTCCAGGTGGGCCTGACAACTCACTTTTCACTCACATCTTCCAACGGTTAGTTTTCTGGACCCCAAGTCATTTGTCTTCACCAACCCACACCTTACTTTCTCCAAGTATGCTGAAACCCCTGGGCCCGAATAATGGCTAATTCCCTAAGTTTCCAATATATATACCTTTCTGGGATTTTTGACCCAAACTAACTTTTCAAGAAAAGGACGTGCCACGGTGGTAAGATCTCTGGATCCCAAAATATTGTTTGTCTACAATTCTAATGGTCGCCTTGCCTTGTAGTTTTTCAAAGCAACTTACCTTAAAAATTTCTAAGGCTTCTGCATCTTCACCACCCGGAATTCCGGAACTTCCCTCCACAACGGTCACTAGGGTAGCGGTCAGATCTAAAATGGAGAGGGCCTTAGAAAAACTGCCTCTCAGCATGATGTACCTAAGGGATAACACCATCATGGGATAAAATATTGAGTCCCAAGTTCAGCTAATTACCGACACCAGCGTCAAAATGTGGCCTGAGATGCAAGCCCTGGTAAAGATAATGTTCATTCAGGGACAGTCTTGGGATCCATTAGCGATCAGCATTGGGGATTCTGGGATTCTAAAGGCTGCTTGTTTCCCATGCTTGGTGTAGGCCCTAGAGCTTATTCTTACTCTTGTAGCACATTACAACTCCTCTGTCTGGGCCGTCATGCTCGCAGCTTCAGTCCCAACTAGATATCCCACCCCCATGGTGTCTCTTAATGCCGCTACTTTTTGGGTAGGTCCGGGGATCCCTTAGTTTGATAAACCAACTGTCGTTACTAGAGCTAATGCCTTAGCACAATTTCAGCAGCTGGAGGTCGTAGCAAGGCAATACATGAACAACCATTGTCTCAAGACCCCGAAGAGGGACCCCAAGAAAATGAAATTAGAAATCCCTCGGTCTAAGTTTAAAGAAAGTATCTAGATGGGGATGATAGCACTATGTCGAATCTTTGGGCAACCCCATGCCTAGGAATTCATAGGGTGGATTTACTAATTTTTGCTTGGCATCACCACCGGTGGGTAATACTTCAATTGGGCCACCATTATTTCTAATCATGTAGATTCTCAGTTCCTTCATATGGCCCAAAAGAACAAATTCTACATGACCTCTTATGTTCTCTGGGCCTTAGGGTAACAACGACCCACCACTAACAGGCTACTCACATCAGTTGTACTTGGGGTCAGCCTAGGTCAAAAGGCTCCCTGAGATTATTTCTCACAAATTCAATGGGAGGCTAGTTTCCCCAGTTTCTGTCGGGTGAACGACGCCTTCATCTACTACAACCTACTCACACCTACCCGGGATGCAAGGTACCACCTCTCCAAGGACGCAATGGATCTAGTCAGAAGCTATGGCCATTATTACATACAATTCTAGCATCATACATACATAAGGGTAACCAGCTTCTCTGGGAAACCTTACTTGTTGCCCAAACATTGTGGGAACAAGATACTTCTCTTGGAATATTGCAGGCAAATGATGGAATTGCATGCCTTATATGCATTAAATAAGGTGACAGATATTCCATTCCCAATCACTTGTGGGAATTGCTTGTACAGTCTAGCCGTAGCCAGGGAGGCAAACAGCGAACTCAAGAGCCTAAACTTGGCAGAATTCTATCTAGCACGGAAGAAATTTGATCCACTTGGAAAAATTGCACTGACACTTCCCCAGGCATCAAAGCCCCACAAATATCACATGGAGCACTTGTGGGAAGATTACCAGGATGATGTTGAAGTCTAGAGCTGGCATTACGTCCAGATGACCATGGGGATGATGGAAAGGTTGAAGATCTCAAAATTTCCAGATGACTTCTCAGATGCCGGACCCATAATAGACCCCTAGTACAAGGCAAAGGGGATTGATAAGTTGGCCCTCCCACCGGTGGACTAGAATGCCCAAGAGGGGCCCACCATTGAGGAATTTACTCACAATGTGGTCAAGCATAGCCACGAATATTTTAAGAGAGTATGCCCTGGGAGTACCTGCAGGGCTGCCCAGGCGGTACCAAAGCTGACCTCCGGGGCCGAAACTTCTTCACAGGGAGAAGATAGGGGAAAAAGAATAATGGAGACTCCAACTCTATAGGAGACCCCCATAAAAGAATAACTAGAGTAGTCAATAGCGTCCACCCAACAGATGAGGGAGAAATTAATCACACGGTTGGCTACTCTAGTGCTCATGAACGGACCTGTTCGTCCTCCCTCTTCCCCTTCACTAGCAGCACTAATGGTTAAGACGACATGAGTAGATCTGGAAGAGGAGCAGGAAGCCTGAAGGGATGCAAGGCCTCCTTTGGTCACCAAGCAGAAGAAAAGGCTTAATCCAAAGCCAAAGGCAGAACCAGAGCTAGGGATGCCTCAGATCCCACAAGTAGAAATCATTTCTTCTAACTCCCCAGAGCCGGAAGAGGAACCAGAGCACACTCATGTCCTGGAAAATCCTCCCCCTCAAGAAGAATTTGATGATGTTTTTAGAACTGACGAGTTTGGGAATTTGCATGGAGACATCGTACTATCGGAGGCTGAAATCCTGGAGCAAGATGAAGCTCTAGAATAGGAACTTGCACAGGAGCAGGAGGAATAGGTAGAAGAAGAAAAAGGGACAAAGCAAGAGATCTCCTCCAAAGTCCCAGAAATAAAGGATGTGGGAGTTTCAGGGAAAAAAAAGCAAAGTGAACAAATGGCATCGGTTGGGGAAATTGAACCCATGGGAACAACCGTGACACCAACCGTCGTGTTCTAAACTCTACTCCTGAAGGTAATATTTGAGTAGGTAATCACTGCAACCCAAATGTTGAATCTTGGCTCGTTGCCTCCCCCACTACCAAAGGATGTACTCATAGAGGAAGACACCCCAGCAACAGAGGCTAAGGAAGAACAACAACATGAAGAAGAAGAAATCCCCAGGGGAACCGATGAGGACCCAAATATTGTTGAAGATGTAGGCGGGGCAAAGGACTCAAGTATCATCAGAGAATATGTTTCCGGTGAGACAAAAGATACAGGGAAAGAGCTAGACAAGGATCATACTATTGAGGGGGCACAATAGGATATTGGGGAGATGTCATAGGAGAAAATTTTGGCTGCAAAGCCACCCCGACCGCCACAGTGGTTGGTGGAATCTTGAAAGAGAAAGGCCCCATCAAAATCTAGAGCCCATCTTTCTTTGGCACATATGATGGCTAAGGTGCAAAACCCACCAAAGGCTAAGAAAGCCTAGACAACTCACATTCTTTGAACTGAGCCAGGCTGAAAAATAGTCACAATAATCACGACACCTTCCCCAGATGCAAATGAGGCAATGGTTGAGGCTGGAGATTACAATGTCACAGAAGTGTCACTGGGGAAGAGAGGAAAATAGGGTGAATTGGACCTATTGAAAGAAGTATCCAAGGAAGTGGAGGCTTGCTACGAAAAAGAGGCTCAAAAGTACAAGGCAAAAAAGGAGAAAAATGCAAACCTCATGGGGTTGTTGACTGAGCTAGCCTGGCCCATTAGTGTTATTCCTCCAGGGGTCTCTACATCAGATGCACCGCTTCCACAGAGCAATATAGACTCATTACGGGCAATGAAGAAGAAGGCCCAAGCGGTTGATGAATGGGTAGCCTTGTGGTTGGGAAACATCTGATGTTTCCTATTTCCACACTCCCAGATTTATATGTAGCCTGCCATGTCTTACACCAGGCCGAAACCACCATCAGCATATGGGAGGGGGACATTGAGAATTATGAGGCATGAAAAGTTGAGTTAGAGGAACTCATCGGCCTCAGAGAGGAGATTATTTCTGAGTCTAGAATTTTAGGAGAAGAGTCATTTGATTTTATAAAGACCCAACACTCCAAACTTGACCTCACATTGGGGGTAATCAAGCAATTGGTGGGGACTCTACGGGATAAGGTCAACACAGTCCAATGTTCTTTCAATTTATACGAGTCTTTTGTTTTGAAGGTCTCTGAAGCTGATCCGTTCAGCACCGACACATGCATGCTGGAGGAATATGTTTTGGGGATGTTTGATGAGTTAATGGAATCAAGGTATCAATCCCTGGAGGGGATAGACAGAGAAAAAATGACATGAATAACTCATATGGGTCTCAGTGGCCACAATGTGGCAAAGATGGCCGATGAATTTAAAAGAAATGTTCTGGACCTGGGGGAACAGATTGAGGTGGCCACGTACCGGCGGGCTGGCCTTAAAGACATCGATGAAGATGGAATTTCCCATCTCCTCCAAACCTTCAATGATAGAAAACAACAATAAAGATTCTTTGGGGGTCGGAGAAAACCTAAGTGTTTATATTCTTTATTCCTTCGGAACACAAGTTCCTAGATCCTGGAATTTTGGATCCTACATTCTGTATTCTTGCAGTGACCCGTGTCCTAGTCCCCAAGGCCAACTGGTCACTTTCAAAGCAGTTAATAAAGGTTTCCAGAGGTGGGTAGCAGTTAATAAAGGTTGTCAAAGGTTTTCAGAAGGTAGATGGCTACATCAAGGCATGTCAGATCAGAAAGAGGTTTCCTAATAGATGATCTTCCCAAGGCGCTGCTTAAATGTTAAACCTGGCACATCGAAGATAGGGTGCCACTTTTCCCATTTATGAGGCATGTAGCCTCGATCCCCGGGGGATCGTATTTCTTCTTTCTGCTTCTCGGCTCTCTTTTTGAGGCTGATTCTTCTACTCTACCTCTCATCTTATTCTTCTAACATGACAAGCCTATTCTGTCTCTAGGTCTTTTGTAGAGTGGTGTAGGTAGTACCGGCCACCGGATAATGTATTTCAATGTACAGCGTAACATAAGTTAGGGTTAGGGTTAGATGTGTATGTGTATAAATAATAAGTCCAACCTCATTCCAAGGGTCGACCAAATTGATGATTTTGCAGTCCACAGTTAATAGCTATCTGGTTTTCTCAGTTCTTAGTTGTAGAGCTCAATGCTCCTTAGTCTTTAAGCTTTCAGTAGTTAGATGCTCTGCTGGAGCCACCATTGTACCACGCACCAGTTCTTGCTAGAAGAAATGTTAATGAAGAAGAAATGTTAATGTTAACAGTATTTTATGCTTTGTGTTCTTAATGTCCTTTGCTCTGATACTTAAAGTAGATTAACGACCTCCTTTCCTTTTCTACTGATAAAATATGAACAGATGGTTGTGTATTTCTTCGGTATTTAGTGTAGTGTGTTAGAGCATTGTTGATGTCTTGAACATTTCGTGTAACTATAAGTAGATGAAATACTTCTAACTCTGCAGTATCTTTTGAGTTTATTTGTTAATGTAAATGCGTGCTTGCAGGAACCCCCACTCACTTGAATCCCTGGAGAGAACGAGTTGAAGATAATCAGCTATCCCCCTCGAAAATAGTCACATCTCCCAACCGAGCCCCGCACTGTCGAGACCCGACTCTCACGTGCTTGGAGGCTCAGGGAATCTCATTTTCCTGGACAACCTTTACTAGCAAAGTTGGCCGGTACCCCGGTACCCAGTGACAACTTACCATTGCTGGCAGACTTGGTCATAAGAGCCCCGTCAACACTATCCAAATTAAATCTTAAGATACAAAGGAGATCTAACACCAAAAAAAAATTGCATATGTCATGTATCAAGTTCACCAAAAAGTACAATAATAAAAGGAGAAAGGGCACGATGGTCCCCTTTTTCTTTTCCTAATACACAATCAAAAGGAAGATAACCCAATAACCCTAAGTGGGACAAAAGAACTAAGTAAATTGTATGATCCTTCACTATGTGTGAATATGAGTGAAATGGTTTTGGAAAATTAATCTAATGGTGTAAGATAAATGACTAAAACAAGCTAAATTAAGTAATTTCAAAATAATACAGTCTGACCAAAATAGATAGAAAATCGCAGTGACCGAAATGAAAACTTAAAAATTGTACTAACCTGTTGACCAAATCTTAGAGTGATCTTTCAGGAAAAAGAAGCCCATGACATTTTTTCCTAGGTTTTTGCCTAGTTTCAGTTGTAGACCTCTTGACACAATTTGTACTTTCCAGATTAAGTACTGACATTTGCTCTACCTATACTTGCCTATAGAAAAATAAGGAAGAAGGTTGGATAGAGGGGTTTGCCTCAGTCAAACCCCTGTCTAGAATCAACCTTAAATGATGTGAGCGTTACAAGGCTTGCTAGAACTTCACCCAAGAGACCTTATCTTGTCTCTTCTAGGAACCTAATCTTCTCTAGGTCCTGATTGGCTTAGATGATTAAATAAGTCCAATTCCAACTCTTCTCTTAGATTTCTTAACTCATGTGCTTCACCATGAAAGACTAAAACCTTTTAGTTAGTTCAAATCTTCACTTTTACCACTACACTTAGAAGGATCTAAGTGCCAACTCCACTCTAGCATTCATGATTCATTGCAGGGACATCTATCAACTTGAAAATGTTCATATCATTGTCACTTCAAGCCATTTACTAGGGTCTTCAACTTGGTCTTTACCGGGTTCAAGGATTCAGTCACTTGGAAGCCTAATTGAGGCCTATCCCTTGTAGCATTTTACTGTGATCTTTTCCCAATTCTTTCAAAAAATTTCCAAAGAACTTGAAAAACCAATCACACATTCAGATACCCTTTATCACTTTACAAGATATTTTGAAGTTTTTAGTTTCCTAAGCCCTCCGTACATAGGGTTTCTCCAATCTAGGTCCAATAGGGCTAATAGGCCTAATTTCTAGGACTGTCTCCAACCTAGTTGAAAACATGCTCAAAACTTGGTCTCATCCATTGGTATGAACTCAATCCTCATAGCATGTAAGGATATGACTATACCCTACCTAGAACTACACTTATCTCATACAGTGCTTCTCTACCCTGCAGGATATGCTCATTGTTTCATCTCCAAACCTCTAACCAGACAGTGTATGCTCGCCTAGGGCTTGGCACTAAAAATAGAAAATTGACCTTTCATGAATCCTAATCCTAGATATATACATACTAGTGACTCCCCTTTCATATCCAACCACTTTTAGGAAGATCCCATGGCTATTTTTCATGGGGGAGCCATGAACTAACTGACTGGTCAGGACAGGACCAGTGGACTCTCTAAATTGAAAACAATTTAACTACAACCCTAGACTAACTCAAAAATACTAGTTCACTAAATCAAAAATACTTCAAAGTATCCTAAGAACATAAAAAAAAAACTAAGTTGGGGCATTCAATCCATTAGATATCACTGTCACACACAAATGCTCGGGTTTTCTTAAAGCACAGAGTTGCAGAGCTCTATTCAATATTCAAAATTTTTTACAATGTATCCTCTCTGTCCATATTTGAGCCTCTACTCACATTAGATGCCTCATTCCATGTTTCTAGGCCTTGTTTGTCGATTCCCCACTCATATTTTGTAGGGGGATCCAAGGTAACCAAGTTGCATGCAACATTTGCAATAATTGCAAATGTTGTCATGACAACATTTTAACAACTTTTGGCATCTTTGCTTTCATGCCTCTTTCCTCATTTATAGGACCTCTAACCTCTATAATTCAAGGATCCAACCTCATTAATGGCCTCAAGGCATCTCTATACATCACTTATGTGTTTAATACACATTCATGGCTCAAATCAATCATTAAGAAACTAAGCCTAAGAAATATAAAAACTACTAACAATGGCTAATTTGGTGACCTTATTCCTAATGAATAACTCACCTAGCCCACAGTGCAATGACCTTATAAGGTCTAAAAACCAAACTAACTATCTTGACTTGGCCAATGTTAAGTACAAGCCAAAACAACATAACAAAGGAGGTTAGCCTAGGTGTGCTCCTGTACCATCCTTCCCAAAACAAAAAGTTCAATCCACCCTTGGATTGAGGATGCTTGGATCGATCCCCATCTTCTTGAACTTTGATTCTTTTACCCATACTACATCAGCATTAGTTTGACCATGCTTCTTTATCAAGTGTTCTTTGTATTTTTTAGTTCTAGTCTTTTTGTAGACTCTAGTATCCAATACATTGTCAGATCCTGTGACTGTAGGAGGGGGTAATTGGAGATCGTCCACATCTCTGATCAATTCCTTGAGACTTTGATCCATGTCTTGTTGTGGTCCTTTGTAATGGACTAAGTCTGCAATATTAAAAATAGGTGACAGTCCACTGTCTTCCGGGAGCTCAACTCTGAATGCATTATCACCATACATAGCTAAGATAAGACAGGGACCTATCCTTCTCATCTGTAACTTGTGAGGGAATCCCTTTTGAAGTCTTGGTTTGCTAAGATGCACCACGACCATGTCACCCACATTGAACTAAACTGTTCTTCTACCGTCATCAACCTTGGCTTTATGTTTCAAGGTGTTGTCTGTCAAAGTCTTCCTAACTGGCTCATGTATCTCATGCATTGCATAAGAAAAATCATCTGCATATCCACTTTCCTTGAATCCATCCTTCAAGGCTCTCAACTCATAGACTCATCTAGGATGCAATCCATATACTATCTCAATGGGGCTCTTCCCTGTTGACCGGTTGATGGCGTCATTGTAGGCATACTCATCTTTTCCAATAAATTGATCCCATTGTTGTCCATATTCCTTGGTCAAGCACCTTAGTATATTTCCAAGGCTCCTATTCACCACTTCATTCTGACCATCAGTTTGGGGATGGTATGCAGATCCAAAGGATAAATTAGTGCCCAATCTTTGCCAAAGAGTCTTCCAAAAATGACTCATAAATTTAGTGTCTCTATCTGACACTATGCTCATAGGTAACCCATGGATTCTTACTATCTCTCTGAAGAAGAGAGAGGCTATTTGGCTGGCATCATTAGTGGTCTTGCATGGCACAAAGTGAGCCATCTTGCTGAATCTGTCCACAACTACATATACACTATCCATGTCTTTTCTTGTCTTGGGTAACCCAACTAAAAAATCCATGCTCAAGCATCCCCATGGCCTAGTGGGAATAGGTAGTGGCTAGTAAAGGCCTACATTTGAAGAAGTACCTTTTTCTCTTTGACATACAATACAGCTTTCCACATACCTTCTAACATAAAGATTCATCCTTGGCCAATAATAGAACCTTTGAACAAGTTCATGGGTCTTAGTGATCCCAAAGTGACCACTCAATGCACCATTGTTCTTTTCTTGGATTAAGTTCTCCATAATAGACCCTCTAGGGACACACAACTAATTTCCCTTAAACAAAAGGTTGCCTTGCAAAGTGTATTCAACATACTTGCTATTAAAATGATTCTTGAATTCAACATATACCTTATAAATTTCTGCAAAGTCTTCATCATTAGCATATAGATCCTTGAAATGATCTATTCCCATACTCTTCAACTCAATTTCCTGAATTGTGAGGGCTCTTCTAAACAATGCATTTGCCACTTTATTGAGGTCACATTTCTTGTGTTTGATATTAAAGTTATAAGCTTGTAGGTACTCAACCCACTTCATGTGCTTGTGGCTTAAATTTTCTTGAGAGTTCAAGAAACTTAAAGCTTGATTATCCGAGTAGACTATGAACTCCTTGGGGAGTAAATAGTGTCTCCATTTCCTTAAATCCTGAACCAATGCACACATTTCAAGGTCATAGGAAGAATACTTCTTGTTGGCTTCACTCAAGTTTTCTAAATGAAATGCTACTGGTCTGCCCTCTTGGCTTAGGACAGCTCCAATAGCCACATTGCTTGCATCACTCTCAATCGTGAAAAGATTCTAAAATCTTGGCAAGACTAAGATAGGTTAGGTAGAAATTTTGTCTTTCAATAACTCAAAGCTCTTAGTGGCTTGTTCATTCCATATGAACTTAGTCTTCATCCCTCCTTTGATTGTGTCCAACATAGGAGGACAAATAGCACTAAACTACCTTATAAGTTTCCTATAATACTGAGCAAGGCCATGAAAAATTCTTACCTTTGTTGCTGACCTTGGATTAGGCCAATTCATGATGGCTTCAACTTTTCTTTTATCCATTTTTAGATTTCCATGAGAGAGAATAAACCCAAGGTACACTAGCTCTATTTTGATGAACTCACATTTCTCCAAGCTGATCATCAAATTTTCTTCATGCAGCTTCTTGAAGACAATCTCAAGGTGTTGAAGATGTTTCTCTCTTGTCCTACTATAAATCAGTATATCACCAAGATATACTACTACCAATTTTCCAATGTTGTCTTTGAGGACTTCATTCATGAGCCTCATGAATGTAGAGGGGGCATTAGATAGTCCATATGGCATGACAAGCCATTCATACAAACCTTCATTGGTTTTGAAGGTTGTCTTCCATTCATCTCCCTCATGTATACTAATATGGTGATACCCACTTTTCAAGTCTATCTTGCTATAGTACTTGGATTCACCTAGACAATCCATTAGGTCCTCAATCCTAGGTATGGGGAACCTATACCTAATGGTTATCCTATTTATGGCTCTTGAATCAGTACAAAGCCTCCATGTTCCTCCTTTCTTTGGTGCTAGGATAGTAGGTACTGCACAAGGGCTAATGCTTTTCTTTATAAGGCCTTGGTTAAGGAGTTCTATTTGCCTAGGAATCTCCTCATTTTGTTGAGGGGTCATCTTTTAGGCTGCCTTATTAGGTACGGTAGCTCTGGGTATGAAGTCTATCCTATGACTAATGGCTCTTTTAGGTGGTAATGTTGATGGTTTTCCATCACTTACTATGCCTTCATAAGTCTAAAAAATGCTTTGTATCTCCTTAGGTATCTCTGATTTCTTATCTCCTTTTTCTTCATTCTTTTCTCTTGGCCTTAGCACCAATGCATAACCAACTCCTTCTCCTTCTTCCATGGATTCTAGGAATTATTTTTCACCCACCATAAGCATATTAGGACCTGTTGTCTTCACATCTACATCCTCCAACAATGATTGGATTTTGAAAGTTACCTTGTCCTTCTTGAATGTATAGGAGTTCTTCACTCCATCATGTATAGCATAGCGGTAAAATTGCCATGGTCTTCCTAGGAGAAAGTGACATGCATCCATAGGTAGCACATCACATATAACCTTCTCCTTATATCTCCCTATAGAGAATTCCACCCATGCTTTCTCGTTGACTAAGACATGACGTCCCTTATTGAGCCAAGTGACCTTGTAAGGATGGGTGTGGGGTATCCTTGTCGTGTCTAACTTGCTGACTGTTTCTTCTAACACAATGTTGTTAGTAGACCCTGATTCCACAATGAATCTACATAATTTTCCCATCACCTTACATTTGATTCTAAATAGGGACCTTCTTTGGCTTGGCTCTTCTTTAACCAGCTCCTTGATCAATGTTCACCTCATCATGAGGTTCTCACCTTCTTCTAAATTTAGTGGTACCTCAGAGTGTGTCTCTACTACATTTGTCTCTTCATGAACTAAATTAGTTCTCTTGTTACCTCCTTGAGAAGTACTACCCTTCTCTGGAAACCTATAGGCAGGATGTCCCATTTGGCTGCAATGATAACATTTCATATTGGCAAAGTAATTGCCTCTTCGTTGTCCACCACTTCTACCTCTGAAATTTGAGTTCCTTCCTCTACCACATCTACTATAACTCCCCTCTTTCTTCTTAGTGTACTTGAATTCTCCTTGTGTCCTTGATTCTGAACTTCTTCCACAATAACCACCTCTTGATCCTCTAATATCCCTTCCTTTACCTCTTCCTTTGGAGGTTTTCTCTTGCTTTCTTTTGCCTTTCTCCTCCATCTTTAAGGCCATTTGATAACATTGGAAAATGGTTTTGAAGTTCACAAGACTCATATATTCTTGAATAGACCACTTGAGTCCATTCAAATATCTAGCTAGTTTGATGCTTTCATCCTCCACCACTTGTGATCTTAAGCACAACTTTTGGAACTCTTCGGTGTATGCTTGGACATCCAAATATTTCTATCTGAGGTTATGGCTTCTTCTATGCAACTGAACCTCATAATCATTAGGCAAGTAAGTCTGCTTGAACTTAGTCACCATGACCTTCCATGAGACTATAGGACTCTTTCCTTCTTTCTCCCTTTCAGTTTGAACAAACTTCCACCATGTGAGAGTTGATCCTCTCAACCTTGACTTGGCCACATTCACTTTTTGGACCTCTATGATACCATCACATTTTAAATGGTTCTCTATACTGTCAATCTACTCCACAACTAAATCTGGATCCATTTGTCCACTAAAAAGTGGTACACCCTCCAAACCTTTGCCACTTAAAGTGTTCAATGCCTTTAAGAAGGGTTCTTGATCACTCATAGGATCAGGGGTTGGAGCTTCCTCTTCTAAATCCACTCCCTTCTTCCTTGCTTCTTCTTCTTCTTTCTGATCTATCTTATCTTTCATCTTCTCAGGTTTGTCTTGGACTTCTCCCAAGAGTTTTTCCATTTGAGACAACCTTTCTCTTAACAATTTGTTGTCTTCTTCTTTCTCATCCAACTTTTTGGCCAACTCAATGTTAGTCACCATGTTTTTATCTTCTATTGATCCCAATGGTGTATTCTCTTCAACTTATTCAGTAGGCTGAAACATCCACCATAAGCCTGATCTTTAATCAAGCTCTGATACCAATATGATGTGAGTGTTCCAAGGCTTGCTAGCACTTCACCCAAGAGACCATATCTTGTCTCTTCTAGGAACCTAATCTCCTCTAGGTCCTGATTGGCTTAGATGATTAACTAAGTCCAATTCCAACTCTTCTCTAAGAGTTCTCAACTCATGTGCTTCACCTTGAAAAACTAACACATTTTAGTTAGTTCAAATCTTCACTTCTTCCATTATACTTAGAAGGATCTAAGTTCCAACTCCACTCTAGCATTCATGATTCAATCACTTGGAAGCCTAATTGAGGCCTATTCATTGTATCCTTTTACAGTGACCTTTTCCCAATTCTTTCAAAACTTTTCCAAAGAACTTGAAAAACCAATCAAACATTCAGATACACTTTATCACTTTACAAGAGATTTTGAAGGTTTTAGTTTCCTAAGCCCTCCGTACATATGGTTCCTACAATATAGGTCCAATAGGGTTCAAGGATTCAATCACTTGGAAGCCTAATTGAGGCCTATTCCTTCTAGCCTTTTACAGTGACCTTTTCCCAACTCTTTCAAAACTTTTCCAAAGAACTTGAAAAACCAATCAAACATTTAGATAACCTTTATCACTTTACAAGATATTTTGAAGGTTTTAGTTTCCTAAGCCCTTCGTACATAGGGTTCCTACAATCTAGGTCCAATAGGGCTAATAGGCCTAATTTCTAGGACTGTCTGCAACCTACTTGAAAACTTGCTCAAAACTTGGTCTCATAGATTGGTATGAACTCAATCCTCATAGCATGTTAGGATATGACTATACCCTACCTAGAACTGCACTTATCCCGTACAGTTCTTCTCCACCCTACAAGATATGCTCACTATTTCATCTCCCAACCTCTAACCGGATAGTGTATGCTCACCTAGGGCTTGGCACTAAAAATAGAAACTCAACCTTTCATGACTCCTAATCCTAGATATATATAGACTTGTGATTCCCCTTTCATATCCAACCACTTTTAGGAAGATCCCATGGTCAGTTTTCATGGGGGAGCCATGAATTGACTAACTAGTCAGGATAGGACCAGTGGACTCTCTAAATTGAAAACAATTTAACTACGACCCTAGACTAACTCAAAACTACTAGTTCACTAAATGAAAAAAACTTCAAACTATCCTAAGAACACAAGAAAAAAACTAAGCCGGGGCATTCAATCCATTAGGTATCAGTGTCACACAAATGCTCGGGTTTTCTGAAAACACAGAGTTGTAGAGCTCTATTCAATATTCAAAATTTGTTACAATGTATCCTCTCTGTTGAGATTCAAGCCTCTACTCACATTAGATGCCTCATTCCATGTTTCTAGGCCTTGTTGGTCGATTCACCACTCATATTTTGTAGGGGGATCCAAGGTAACCAAGTTGCATGCAACATTTGCAATAATTGCAAATGTTGTCATGACAACATTTTAACAACTTTTGGCATCTTTTCTTTCATGCCCCTTTCCTCATTTCGAGGACCTCTAACCTCTCTAATTCGAGGACCCAACCTCATTAATGGCCTCAAGGCATCTCTATAGATCACTTATGTTTTTAAGACACATCCATGGCTCAAATCCATCATTAAGCAACTAAGCTTAAGAAATATAAAAACTACTAACAATGGCTAATTTGGTGACCTTAGTCCTAATGACTAACTCACCTAGCCCACATTGTAATTCCCTTCTAAGGTCTAAAAACTAAACTAACTATCTTGACTTGGCCAATGTCAAGTACAAACCAAAATAACATAACAAAGGAGGTTGGCCTAGGTGTGCTCCTGTACCATTAAAATGGAATGAAAGAAATGAAAGAGTGATGTCATATACAAGAGGCTAGATGAAAAAATAGAGTGTATCATACCTTGTAAAATAAAATGCTTCTTTGAATATGATCAAGTATGTTGATGCAATAGCTTAGACTTAACATAAAAATCCAAAAGGAAATCAAGAAATACAAAACATCATGTAATGGATGTTGTAATTCGCCAAAATATTTGATAGAGAAGAAGAAATAATTAATTGATGTGGGTGTATCTTCTTCCTTAATAGATAACTCCTTTAATTGGCCTTCAATGAGGGAAATAAGTTGGATCCATCTAGAATAACACCTTGAATCTTTGGGAAGAAGTCTAGATCTTGGATGTGTGAATGTTTTCTTTTGAATTTGAAATCTTGGTAATATTGATCATGGTTACCAAAATGAGAAGAGATATGGTTTTTATATACCTCTCATAACATCCTATGGGTTAAAATATAAGTAGGTCGACTATAGATCCAAATAACCCACTAATCCACTAAGATGGGACCCCGGATCCAATTTGGAACTAATCTTTGGGTAATAAAACACCTTGGGAATTATATTGTCAAGAAAACAATGTCCTAGAGATTATGTTCCACCCAATCAAGTCTTAGATAAGATCCACAGTTCCCAAATAATTAGGAAATTCTAGATTACATAGTATAGACAGTTCTAAGATTTTGACACAACACAAAGGCCACAAATGGTAACATAGGTCCTAGGTGATGAAATAAATTATATTATTCAAGGAAAGAAAAAAGAGAACACTTATAAATAATGTCTTACCTCGATTTTGAAAAAAATTAAAATTGTAGAGGGCTTATATTTTAATTTAGGTATTCAATAAGTGCTATGTGAAGTCCTACTATGAAAACACACTAAGGTGGGTTCTAAATAAACCCGTAAATTATACACTAACAATTATCTTCTCACCTTGATATGTTTCTTTTAATGAGAAGTATTTTTTCTCTAATTTATTCTTTTGCATTCTTTAATTGTCAGGCCAATAGATTTAAAGAATGCTGAGATTTTAAAGTTCAATAATTGAAGATAGGTAAGGGGTTTGGTTTTGAATTCAATATGGATTGTTTCTAGAAATTTTTACAAGAATGTGATAATAATCAGACTCTTATGAGGGTTAAGGGACAACTTGATAGATCTCTATGTGTTTAGATCTTAATAAGGATTATTGTTGAATAATTCTATATCTATTATTCACTAGTTCAAGGAAAATAGAACATATAAATCAGTCTAAATGCTACACCTTTATGAAAATCACAAGAAATCTTGATGGAGATTAACCTAATTAAATATTTTGTTGTTTATAAAGGACCGTATATAAAAATAATAATTTATTTTATGTAATCAACTATTTTTTATGTAAGCCTTAAGGTGGGCCCCTAAGCAAAGTAAATTCTATGACTTGAAGAGTATATTTGGATGAGACATGTATTGAGGGGGAATGTTAACATTATTGCATTATACACAACTTTCTATTATATTACAAATGACAATTATTTTAATTCTTGTCTTTTTCTTATATTAATCACTTGGTCCATTATTTTTAATTGATTAGGTAGTGAAGGGTCATTATCCCAAGATATAAAATAGAAGTAGAATAAAAAAATAGTGGGCCAAACATGCATCACAACTAGTCACAGAAGTAGTTCTTAAGAACTTCAAACTTCAACCTAAACTTTTAGTATAATAGGAGAATAATTCTTATAATCATAAAAAGGCTTGTAGAACAATGGCTCATTCAAATATAAAACCGACACATGAGCCATAATTATAAACATTGTAAAATTTACTATACAAAATTGTATCATTCTAAATTATAAGCACCTCATTTCTATATAATTTGAGGATTATTTTGCTTGCTCCCACTATGGTCTTATGTCTATGGTAGGACCTCATATGACACTTAATGAATACCTACATTCAAATATTGGTCCTCCATTCCTTGCAATCTTTCACAAATTTGAGGTTGGCCCTTATTTCTAGATGTGTTCCTCTCTTTTTCCTCTAATTAGATAATTTATTTCCTCACCTAGGCCCTATATAATTATTTGTGGCTTTCATGAATAGTCCTAAATCTAGAATGAGTTGTACTCAGAAATCTCGCATATACCCTGTATTCTTAGAAGTGAGATCATATTTGGTCTAATTCTCTAGGGTACATGTTGCCATTGGTGATATGTCCTTGGGACATGTTAACATTGGTGACATGTCCTAGGAGAATGGGGCCCAAATTTTTCCTGGGGGTCCCTACCAATTGGGGTCCCCTCAAATTCTATGAGATATATATAAACCCCCTTATCTCTCCTTATTTGAGTATCTAACATCCATTTTTTTTTAAAGTATTTCAGTAATTATTTCAATATATGAAGTGTGAGGAAGAAAATCAAGGAATAAAGAGCCACCAAGATCAAGAATTCAAGCATTCATTATTTTCATGTAATCAAGGTGTTTTCTTCCATAGATCTATCTTCTTTCCCCATTCGAGACCAAGAAAAGGAGTTTTCTATCAAGTAAGGAGATCCACATCCATCTATCTCCATTCAAGTCTTCGCTCTCTTCTCCTTAATCAAACATTATGGTGAATTACAACATCTATTCTATAAGGTTTTGTCTTTCATAATTCCTTTTGGTTTTTTTCGTTTAGTCAAAGCTATTGCATTAATATATTTGATCACATTCAAAGAAGCATTTGCATTGCCAATGTATGATGTACTTCATTATCTAGATCTAGCCTCTACTACATGACAACACACTTTCCTTTATTTCATTTCAAATTTATATCCTAAACAGGTGTTTATCTAGGGAGAATCCATTTATTCAACCTTACTCCCCATTTTTTAATGTTCAGGAATAGGTTACGGACCTATCATATCATATCTTTGCAAATCAATCTATGAATAATTTAATTGAAAACACTAGGGAAAATTTGCCATTTTCATCATGTCCCAGGTACATGTCTCCATTGCCGACAAGCACCCTATATTTTGTGCTTAGATTTTAACCACGGGTTAGCTCTGTCTTTTGGTTTTTATTTCTTTAATTTTTTGCTCACTATCTATTTATA
This sequence comes from Thuja plicata, assembly GCA_018584345.1. NCBI lineage: Eukaryota > Viridiplantae > Streptophyta > Pinopsida > Cupressales > Cupressaceae > Thuja > Thuja plicata. The sequence continues at coordinate 7,482,522 of MU227649.1, forward strand.
ACAGTTTGTTTATTTACCATTTTTTGAATAATTTTCTTAGTTAATCATTCATGTTATATCATCTTATCATTTTCACTTTCCTACCTTAATTCAATCACATTTTTAGCAAAGGATCATTTTCCTCACTTAGCACTTGAGTATCCTCTTGAGCCTATTTGAGGCATTTTACTTTCAAATGTTTATGTGTGAAAATGAGAGGTGATTTACCTATTTACATTTCTTCCCTTTTTATCCTATAAAAAAATATAAAAGAAGAAAAATGATACCAAATAAAACTTTCATTTAATGATGTTCCAATTACCAGTAAGTGAATTAAGGGACTTTTTCCATGCCTCTTATTTTTTGATTAAAGGAAAACATGTTTTATAGGGACCAAAAACCTAAGTAATAAAAATATCAAAATTAATAAGTAGACAAACTCATCAACCAGCTGCTAACTAGACTCTAAATAGAAGCAAACCAAAAGGAGAAAAAAAGAGGGGAGAAGCACCCCAACATAGCCTACAGTTTTTTAACTAGATATTCATTCTTTAAAAAATTATTCATTAATGTTCTTAACCTTCTTCAAAATACTATCTATAGGGGGTAATCCCCTGTCCCTACTTCTAAGTTTGGTAACATGTACAGATAAAATGTCATTGTGTGTATTTTCATTGACACAATTTGCATCCCCAATAGAGCCTAAATCATTGCAATGAGAATTTTTGATTGACTTGATACTAACTGAAGATGAAGTAAGAGAACCTTTTGAAAGGTCTTGAAGAACCTCCTCTCGATCATTTAATTTTATCATTCCTTCAGTAGAGTTATCCATGGTAGTATTACTCATAGCAATCGACACCTTAATTTTCTCCTAGATATTTTTCAAGGTGTCCTCAAGTCTATTAATACACTTCTCATGGTCCCCCTTCACATCATTGATACCTTTAGCAAGATCTTATGTGTTTACCATGACACTATCCAACTTCTCACAAGAAGGGGATGTTTTATATTTTAAACCATTGATTTCCTCTGTAATCCATGAAAAACACGACTCTAGTTCTCTATCAAATTTTTAACATACCTACCAATATTTAGATTTTACAAAATAGAGGATCCCTTCTCAATTGGGTTATCTTTCCATATCTCAATAGGGATTTCCACATGGATTCTCATGTACACATCATTCCTCATACCCTGTAAAGGATGGATAGGGGACAGGGTGTGGGATCAAAAGTCTACGTGGTTTTTTTTATTTGAGAGGGCTTACTCTTATCCTCCATAGAGAGGGGCCCAATGGGAGCTCTCTTATCATTAGATTTACCAGAAATTCAAACCTGAACTTTCCCTTTACCTTTTTAATGAGAGCTAGGGTCCAGTGAATAAGGAACTATTTCATCTAATAACACATAATCAGACCCCTTAGAATAAAAAACAACCACTCTTTTATGGGAAGAGGAAGTAATCAAGGGTCATTATCTAGTGTTCAAATGAAAAAAATTCTCCATCCAAATCATAATCATCTTGGTCTCAGGAGCCCTCGCCATAAACGAACCCCTCATTCTTTTGAAACTCAAAGCCCATTTTAGGGGGTGGATTCCTCTCAATATGAAGGAATTTGGCATGTTCCATAATGACCACAATTAAGCCTTCATGAAGGATGGGTGAAGAAGGTATTTTTGTATGGGAATGAAGACTATGATTCAAGGAGGCCAGTAAATAAAATTGTAATAGAATGCATTTGTTATGATGAAAGCTATTGAGAATAACAAAGTGGTAACTGAATATGTTGCTAAATTTACCATCTAGGATCAGGTATCACATGATTACCTCATCCACATCCACCCATGATAAATTGAGGGATGTCTTGTAAAAACTCTCATCATAATTTTTGAAGACCTTCTCTCTTTCACCTGACAAGAAGACAATATCCATAGCCTCATTTGTACTCTTCCTATCATGGTATAAATTTCTCCCTTAAACCAGGGTGCTTGAAGCTATGGAAATCAAATCTTCATTGATTTCTAGTTCCAAACCATAAATTCTCAAAATGCCTTAATCCCAACATTAAAGTAAAGCTTCACTAACATGGATTGCTAGAATTATTTTTCATTGCACCAAGATCTTGAACTATCAATACCCGATACAAATTTTGTATTTAACATAACCCATGGGAGGCGGTTAAGCTATATCATGAATCTTGAAGGAGGTGCTTACCACCAAGTTGACAATCTTCCCCTCACCACTGATTGAGCCTTCATCACAACTAAATGGAGACTCAAACCCATGACCCAAGGCTCTGATACAAATTGTTGGAATCATTTTTCGTTGCACCAAAAGCTCAAACTATCAATGCCTGATACAAAATCTAGATTTAACCCAATCCATGAGAGGCGGTTAAGCCATGTTACAAATCTCCAAGGAGGTGCTGACCACAAAGTCAACATAGGTATCTATCCAATGGATTTTTTCCATATAGGTATTTCAACCCCCACCAAAGAACTCTGAACTAATCTATTCCTTCTTCTTCCACTTATAGTAAACAATGGGTTTGAGCCTGTTACAATCTCCCCCAATTTTGTTTGCATCAAGTCAAGCATAAAAATCTAAGTAGTAGGAAAAAGAAATGAAAACACAAACTTACTATGATGAAAAACTTCATCCAAATCAACATTAATGAGGTCCTAGTCTAGAATCTCATTTGTATGCATATCACCATTATTACTGAGATATAAAAAAGAATAACACATCCTGGCATCATTTTGAATTAGCATTTGGATATCTATTGGGATATTATCATTAATAACCCAATTAAACGTGTCTTGAAATATAACTCCCAAGTTTTCTATCCTATCTGCCATGAAGTTTCCTTCTTGGAAGACATAAGAAATTTTAAATTTCTTAAAATTGCCTAAGATATTTTTGGAAACTTGTATAATTTTCTTAATTGACCAACTCAGAGGGGTTTTACCAATTAAACAATTAATAATGTTAAGGGAATTGCTTTCAGTCCAAACTATTTCCATCCCTCAATCCTTTTCCATTTTAACTCTAATATAGGCTGCATAAGCCTTGACATAGTGGTTTATTTGACTACCCAAAGCGAAGGATCTCATGTCTCTTTGTTTGTGTTTTTTGTCTTTACGATCCTCAATATTTCCTTCTAAACCCTTCCTAGCATATTCCTTAAGCTATTTTTTAATATTTAAACTTCGTGGAACTACTCCCATAATATCTTTATTTACTATAATATTTGTAATGTTAATAATACCATTTAGGCCTTGTTAAAATTTGATGTATTTTTCCTAGTTAGTCTAATCAATTATTTCCTCAAGCTCTATCACATAGTTCTCAAGCCAATAAACTTGGTTTTTCAAAGAAATAATCTCTATATTATCCCCTAGCCTAGTATTTCCATTTCTCCACCTTAACGATAGTCATTATCTTGATTATAAACCACCTCTCTAAAATCATACTCATATTTATTTCCTTTTTCCTCTTTCTCTTCCTCTTAAATATCCTCTTCTTCATTATTAATTTCTTCCTCTTCTACATAATCTTTATCTATATTCTTGATAAACTTACCTACTTGACCACCCTCAATATCTTCAGCTACCTCCTCATCAAAATGTGGAGGGTAGTTATCTTTATGGGGGTCCTCTTCAAATTCAAGGGAAGGTTATTTTATTAGTTTCTATTTTAATTTTCTTTGGGAATATTAGCTACCCTTACAATTCTTTCAGATCTAAAGCTACAAAAAAAACTAGCATTTTTTATTTTATCATCACCCCTGTCAATTCTAATCAACATTTTCCTCATCCACATCTCCTTTTCTCATAATAATTTGATATTTAGGAATTTTGTATCAATTCCATTTTTGTTTCATTGTGTGGTGATCTTAAGAATAAGGAATTTTATCTCTTTCATAGTAAATTTTAGAATTCCTTCAACGAAGGACGTGATATTGGTAAAAAAATTTGTGACCCCTTCTCCTATAGGGCTACAACTTTTACACTTCCATTTACTCGACTTTTTTTTACCAAAATCATGGGGTTCACTATCAATCTAGTTAATTGTTGTATAGTTGATGCTAATTGTGACAAGTTGGAGCATCTAGGGTACTTCATCTTTCTTTTTATAGAAATTGAGATGTGATGCACCCTATTAACATTAAGAGGGAGTGTTAGAAAAATATGTTATTAGGGGTCATACTCATATAACACTTATATTATTTTATTATAATGTTACAAATCCTTATAAATATATGCTTTGTTAAAAATATTTTATTATTAATTATTTATGAATGAGGGTATTTGAAAAGGGGTGAATAATACCCCTTCATGCTTTTAGTCACCCTTCCTTCTATATTTAATGAGGTTCTCTCTCATTTGAGAGTTAGTAAATTTTGAGTTTTATAGTGATTTATATGATTATGTGTAGAAGATATTTATAGTCATGTGGAAGTAAGGAGGATATACCCTAGATTAAGTCTATATACATGATAGACTACAAGCTATAATTATTTTGATAAAATAGTGTTTATGGGAGTTTTTACTTGAAAGGCTTTTCCATGTGTATATTTTTTGTAATGTCAATGATTAATGCATGCATCATTCTCATTTCATTTATTCTATATTTGTTTATAAGGATTGCTATTCTAAGATATTGATTTAAAATAATATTCCCACAGTGCATTTTCTTGACCTATTAGATGTTCATATTTGGGCCTAAAAGATTGGACTATGGAACTAGGTGCCATATATAGTCTAGGATGTCTATGACACTAGGTAACATAATCTTGCCTTTCCAATCTAATCCCAAGATCAATGACCTCAAGATGGTGATTGGAATGCAATTTTTTCCATGAACTAATTACAATCAGTCATGAATCAAGGAAATTGAGGGACAAACACCAAAATGACTCCAAAATAGTTGTGAAATTGCATGAGGATACAACTCTCAATAGTATCATCATTGTTTTCCTCAATCATAGATTTTTGTGACAAAATATGTGTTGTAGAGGTGCCAATAATTCAATTATACTAAGAAGAGAATAACATTTATTAGGATGACATCATGCTTCTAAATTACCTTAATCTGAAATCTTATATTTATTTTCATTTCAACTCTCGAATCCATGATGTAGCATTAATTATCAAGTTACAATACCTATCATCATATAACATTAACTGTCCATTTTTCACCAAGTCTAAATACATAATCTAAAACTTATTTATTTTTCAACTTAACAAAAATTAAATGCTAGCATAGATATCGAAAATACATCTATCTAAAGAAATATCAACTGTAACTATTTTATTTATCTTTAAATTATTTTATTTTCTTTTACATTTTGTTTATTGCATATAAAAATATTTAAATTATTTGTATCTACATTATTTTCCTAATAATTCCTTTTATTATAAAATTTTACTATCTATTTTTATTACCTTATTTTTTATTAATATACCCGCCTATTAAACACACTCTAAATATCATATGTCATAGATAGATCATTTACTTTTATTCTAATTATAAATGTCAATAATTCATTATAAAAGTCATTTGCTTTTATTCTAATTATAAATGTAAAGGTGACTAAGTCATCCAAACATTATAATTCATGGTAAGAAGAAGAAAATTAGTAGAAAAGGAGGACTCCACGATATATCAATAGTTATAACCTAATGTACCCATGTACTTAACACACTTTAAATATAATTGATAGGTCATTTACTTTTATTCAAATTCCAATTCTAAATGTCATGGTGACTATGTCGTCCCCACATTATAATTCATGCTACCAAACAAAAGAAAATTAGTGCAGAAGGAAGACTCCACGATATCTCAAAAATTATAATCAGAAAATAATAAATTCCGGTCAGACTAAAAGCAAATGCGACTGTACCAAGAAATTTCACATATCTATTACGACATTGGAATGCATTCATTATCTCCTGTATCAAATTCCAATGGAGGGAGACATTCGAGAGTGTTATTTAAAGTGTCAACGTAATCCAACACAATAGATCAAACGTGAGGCATTTTTCTTCTCCTTTGGATTCTTCTTTCGCTTTGCGTATATTTTAAACTTTATTATTAGTCTAAATACAAACTTCATTTGTTTAGGTTTTTTTTATTAAATCGATCAGATTTCCACAATCCATAAGAATTTACAATTTGATTTCTGGATTTGATTGTGTGTAGTTTTTAGCATCAACGTTTCGGATCACACTCCGTGATCCATCATCAGGATGAGAGCAAAGAGCATGAA
>MU227649.1:7507679-7531304 GCA_018584345.1 Thuja plicata
ATAGATGTTAAATCAATGATTTTTTTATCTTAGAGGCTTTGAGCTAACCATTTCTAATTAATTCCTTCAAATGGAACCTCTCAAGGCTTAAATGATCATATTTTATTAAAAAAAAATTATTTCAGCATGAATTCATTCCTCAAAAAAAGTGTAACCCACTATTGTGGGTTCACCCATATACACATATATATACACATATACATGCATATATACACATATACATGCACATATACACATATATACACATATACATGCATATATACACATACTTACAAACAATATATATTAAAAAACATTAAAATACATATATACAAACAATATATATTATAAAACAATAAAATATGGAAATTAGAAACGTGAAAAACCTGATGTATTGACGTTTGATGAAACGGAAGCCCGCAACCACTGTTGCTTTCACCCCAGCTGAAATAGTCACAATGACTATTTCGGCGGATTTATTCCGCTAAACTAACCTAGTTACTTTCGATCGAAAGTAACTAGGTTACTTTCGATCGAAAGTACCTAGTTTAGGTACTTTCGATCAAAAGTTAGTCTATTTCGATCAAAAGTAATTAGCATTTTCGATCGAAACAAATAAAGTTGTTTTAGTGGGTCACGCTTTTCGGGATGAATTCCTTCCTCCCGAAAAGTGTAACCCACTATTGTGGTATCACCCATAAGACAATGCCAGTTTTGATAAATTTTTTGAGTCCGAGTACATGAAGAAATAAATGCCATTCAAAACTGCAGTGGACAACAGAAAGAGTCTTGGGTTTCCAAGTGAAATTACAGACCACCATCTTATGCCATGATGGAGATATATTTTTATTCTTCAAAAAATTTCTAACTGCATAGTGTTTGTCATATTGACCCTAGGGTATGCCGAGAGGCATGAGTTTAGGTTATGTGTTTTGAGCTAGGGTTCTTGTTTATAGGTGATCATATATGTTGGTTTATGTTTTTTAAAAGAAAGGGTGTATTTAAAAAAACAACATTATGGGCATGAAATATGACATATGTTATGCCTAGAATTTAGGGTTTTTCAGTTGATTGGAGGAATTTTTGGAGGGAGAAGCTATTTTTCAAAATTGGCTTGAATAGGTCATTTAGGATATATATTTGGACTTCATTGTTCATTTTAGGGGTTCAGTTTTTGAGGCATTATAGTGTTAAAGTGAATGTATCTTGTTCCTTGGCATGTTTTGCATCTTTGTATGTAACCATTGCATATTTTTGAAGAAAATAAAGCAAGTGATCCCATTATTCACATATTTTTCTAAATTTTGATATCAATCCTCTTCTCCATTTATGCATTTTGTGTAATGTGTTTTATAGCATAGATTAGTGAATTAATCCAATTCATTCTCTAAGTTATCAAAATATAACCTTTTGCAGAGATTGTATGTCTGTTGGTAGATCATTGTTTGTGGTGCAATCCCTAATAGTGAGTTCTTTAGGTCAACCTATATGTTGAAAAGTGAATGTCTATTTGCAAATCTTAGCAGCATGTGTTATGTTGATCCTTGTTTCAAGTTTTGATTAGTCTGAATCCAGTTTGGTGTATCACCCCATTTTATCTATTCAGTTTTCAAGTTATCCCTTTTTCCCTTTTCACAATCAAAGAATCAGTCATAAGATATATACCAAATCCAATAGGAACCGACCAAGAATCTAGAAATTCCTTCCTAATCAGAGGTACCCACAAATCAGGAAGGTTTCCATTGTTACCATGAGATATTATTATGCCCTAATGCCTGAGTTAGGGTGATATTTCAAGGCCTTAAGAGTTTTTGGCATGCCCGGTGGGACTCCTTGTGATACATGAGTAAAATCCCAACAAGGACTATAAAGGAGATTGAGTATTTATAGCTTTCACATGCTAGGAGAGGCAAAAGTTTTTAGAGAGTACCTAGAGGTACGCAAGACCTTTCCTTTTAGCCTGTAGTAAGGGGTAGGAAACTACGAAGACAAAGGAAAAGAAGGCATGAAAGGAGTTCAGCTCCTCCCTCCTACCATATTGAATTTCCATATTCAGATCAAGTGTCCTCAGAAATTCCTCCAGCACTTCAAATTCAAGTTTTTCTTGAACAACCAAAAGAGGAAGATTAGTGATCACCATCTAGTTCTACCACAGCGCCTCCAAGAATAGATAGAAGGCTTCCATTTGTTCTTTTTGATTAGGGCATCCCTTTAAGGATTGCCAATCAAAACAACATTCCATTGGAAGCCTTGAAAGGGTTACCATCTTTCACGGGAGAAGGACAAACAATAGCTATAGAGCATATCAGGGATGTTGCTTCTCTCTACGATGTTCATCACATCAAGGAGGAGGATGTATATTTGAACCTATTGGTTGCATCATTGAAGGGAAAGGCATTGGAATGGTTCAGAACTCTTCAAGTTGGGTCAATTGCTACTTGGGATGCACTAGGTGAGGAATTATCAAAGTTTTTTGAAGATAAATCTAATAATCTTTCTTTGGTGAAATAATTAAAAACTATCAGAAGGGCTCCACAAGAAGAGATGAGTTATTTCAATCTGCATTTTCAGAAGACATGGAATATAATCCCTACCACGGTAAGACCCCCTACTGAATATTCATTCTTTTACTTTCTTAAGAGTTTGAATAGTGATATCGCAGTTATGATTCAATCAGTGGGGGGTAATTCTTTACCTCAAGCTTTTGATATTTCTATTAGAGCAGAGAACAATCTTATTTAGGCAGGAAAGATAGCTCCTAGACCACATATGCCTTTCTTTCCTAGAATTTAGTCTAATATGCCATTGATTACCCCACCTCTAGCAACTTTACCATCTTCCAAAAATGAAGAGATGATGTCTGCTACCCCTATTAATGAGTTGCAAAGTATAAAGGACAACAAGAAAAAACATGAAAGCCTATTGCAAACCTTTGTAAATGAGTTGGTAATCTTAAAAGGTAGAAAGCTTAATGAAACCCAATAGTTCATCCTCAAAATTAGTTTGATAGTTCCTCATCACAACATCCTAACCAGCCCATTTACCAATGTAACAAACAACAGTACGAAGGAAACAACAATACTAATAGGAAGAATTGGAATCAAAGGCCTTATAGACCTTACAACCCTGCACCTCTTAATATTGTTAGAGATATTGTTCCTAACAAGAATAACCTTGTTATTGAATATGATTGGTGTTATCCTTGTGGTCAGCCTCACAATCAGTCAAATTGCACCAATGGAGTGCTTAATCGAGATCTAATGGTTCAAAGTGTAGTTGGTTCACGACAAGATGCATCCATTGAGGAGACTCAACATCAACTAGATCTAAGTGCTCTGGATGCTTCCTTTCTTAATTGGAAAGAGGAATAATTCGGTGGGGTGAGCAATGATTCACCTGTATCAGCAAACACTAGAGCCAAGAAAAGACCTCTAGAAATAGAGGAATCAACTGCTAAGCTTGCTGCCATAACTCAATCAGTACCCATCACTCCTATTTATATATTGAAAGAACACACCTCTTTCACAACATCAGAAGCACACAGATCAGATCAATACTAAATCGCCTCAAAAGGTACATTTTGTTGTTCCTTTTAATATTGTTGATAACATGAAGAAGATGAATGTCTCTATTTATATGTGAGATTCTCTAGCCATTCCAGGGAAAGAAGAATTACTTAAGGAAGAGTTGTCTAAATGTGTCATGAGATCACTAGAAAGCCTTAAAGCAGCCTTAAAGGACTATTTCAACAAATACAAAGGCAGTAGAGGTTCAAGGAACAACAGTAAATGATGGTAAGAAAGTTTCAAATGTTAAGCCACCTCCTTTTTATGAGTCCTTGATAATCGGTAACAAGTTAGTACATAATTGTATGGTTGATAGTGGTGCAACCATCACAGTTATGCCTAAGAAAATTGCATATTTTCTTGACTTAAAGTATGAACCCCTTGAGAAGGGAGTGATTTAGTTAGATGGTTCATCAGTCCACACTTTAGGTGTTGTAAAGAATGCAAGTTTGACCATTCATGCTTTCCTATTCCACAAGATATTTATGTCATTGATTTGCCCCCTTATTTTTCCCTATGTCAGTCTAGGGATTTTACAGCAAAGATAGGTGGATATTTATCATCATAGTGGTCTCATATGCTGTTCAAAAGAAGGTATGGTGTAAAAGTAACCATAAAATCAGAGTTGTTGACCAAGGATCACATAGAGCCTTATGTTCCAAGCCCTATTAATGTTAGTTGTGTGATCATAGATGCTAATGATATTAAGGATTATCCAACCTTTGAAACTCAAATAGAAGGGATCCCTAATATATTATTGGATGAATGGGAAACTGGGAATGCTTTTAGTAATCAAGACAATGTTATTTATGATGATGGTTTTGGTAATTATAAGATAGCTAAATCTAATCCTATTATGCCAAACTTGATAAAAGCTCATGATGTTGTTTCACAACAGCCTAATCAGCTTTGGGACTTGTATTTTGATGGATCTATAAATACAGATGGATTTGGTGCATGGGTTATGCTTGTGTCTCTAGAGGGTGACAAGTATTATGCTACATTTAGATTATCTTTTCCTTGTTCTAATAATGTGGCTGAATATGAAGGTTTGATACAAGGCTTCGAATGGGCAAGGAAAAGAAATGTCAAGTGTTTGAGGGAATTTGGAGATAGTGAATTGGTGGTCAATTAGGTGAGAGGTTTGAATGCTGTTAAGAATGATCTTCTAGAACTATATAAGGCCAGAATATCATATATTTTAGATGATTTTGATGCATTCAACCTGATTTATGTACCTAGAAATAAAAACTGGCATGCTGATAGGTTAACTTCTATTGGTGCTCAAGTTACAATTCCTAAAAATAAAGGTGTAATTACTGATTGGTCTCACATTAAGATTGTGGTTAGGCCATCCATTCCAGATAATGAAGTTAAATACCAGGTTTTCAATACTGATGAACAAATTTTAAACTTTATAGTAGAAATAGATGTATTTTCAGCTCCTAAAGACAACAAAGTGAAATAGTAGTTTGAGGACAAGATTATACAATTTAAGTCAAATAAACTTCCCAAAGGACTATTCAGTTTGGATTCCATCTTTAATTCTGATGATCAATTCAAGAAGAATAAAACCAACATGCTCATTAAGGAAGATCGTTATGAGGAGTTGGAGATATTCAAAGATAAATTCTTAAAGGTTGGTAAATTTAACTCTCCTCAAGAGAAAGAGCTTCTTATTTATTTATTTAAATAATTCAATGATGTGTTTGCTTGGGATTATGTTGATTTGAAAGGGGTTGACCCTCAATTGACCCAACACACTATTGAATTAGAGCCCAATTCTAGGCCAATCAGGCAAAGGCAAAGGCCAATTAACCCCAAATTATAGCCCCTAATACTTAAGGAGCTCAATAAACCTATGGATAGTGGCATAATCTTCCCAATTAAACATACCTCTTGGGTTTCAAATTTAGTTCATGTAAGGAAGAAAAATGGAGAGATTAGACTATGTGTGTATTTTAGAGACCTTAATAGGGCATCTTTGAAACATAGACACCCTCCTCTATCAATGGAACAAATATTGCAATACGTCTCTGGTTCTGAAAGGTTTTCACTTCTAGATGGTTATTCTAGTTATACTCAAGTGTTAGTGAAAAATGAAGATCATTTTAAAATAACTTTCACCTTTAAATGGGGAATAATGGCATACATAAGAATGTTATTTGGTTTATCAAATTCAGGTGCCACATTTTAGAAATCTATGGACATGGCTTTTAAAAATCTAATGTACAAGTTTGTCTTAGTTTACTTTGATGATGTTACTATTTACAGCAAGATTACAGATCATCATATAGGTCATTTAAGGAAAGTTCTTCAAAGATGTAGAGAGATTGGAATCTCTATTAATCCTAAGAAGTCAATTTTTTCATTCCATGAGGGTAAAATTTTAGGGTATCAAGTTTCAAAAGAAGGTACAACAATAGATCCTGAAAGAATCCATGCAATTCTTGATTTATCTCTGCCAAAGCACAAGAAGGGATTGCAAATATTTATTGGTAGAATTAACCTTTTTAGATGCTTCATCCCAAACATTTCTAATTTGTTAAATCCCTTAACTGCAATGCTGAAGAAAAATGTGGCTTTCAGCTAGAATAATGAGGGAAAGTCAAGTTCTGAACAAATTAAACATGCCCTGTCCTTAGCTCCTACATTAGCTAACCCTGATTTTTCTAAAGATTTTATCTTATATGCTTATGGAGGATATGATATTGTTTCAGATATAATGGTGTGGAAGAATGATGACAATCTATAATAGTCGGTTGCCTTTTTCAGCAAAGGGATGGATGACTATGAACAAAGGTACAATTTTGTTGAGAAACATGTACTTTCTGTTATTAAATCTTTGAATAAATTTAAATATTTGGTTACTGGAAACAAAGTTCATTTAATGGTAGCTCATCCTAGCATTAAGGAGTTCTTGTTAAACAAAGATGGGTATGTGCAGGATCATGGTATGCCAAAAAGTGGCGATATGAAAAAGAAGTCATGATTGGTAGACTGATTGAAAAATAGCTATAACTTTAAAATGATATATCATTTTTTAAATTTGACACGTGTCACATTCTATGCTTCGCCTACTACAATTAAAAAAAAATCAATTTGATGAATTTTAGACTAAGTTAAGGTGGTCAGATGCGGGAGTTTTTATATTCTGGAAAATTTGTAGAAGAAAAATTACAATTAATTATTTACTTGGAAACAAATTACAAAAAACTATGCGTCACATCCGAATGTTAATCTACTACTTATATCTAGAATCTAGTGAAACAATATTATCATTTGATTGTGTTTAAGGTGGTCAGACATATGGCTACTTCTTATCTTTTTAGTCCTAATTGATAGACTGATTGAAAAATAACTATAACTTTTAAATGGTATAACATTTTTGAAATCCAAAACATGAGTCACATTCTATGCTTTTCCTACTACGATTAAAAACTATAAAATTCAATTGGATGAATTTTATACTAAGTTAAGGTGGTCAAACATGATATTTTTTATATTCTGGAAAAGTTGTAGAAGAAAAATCATAATTAATTATTTACTTGGAAAAAAATTACAAAAAAATATGCATCACATTAGAACATGAAATTTTCATACTACTGCATTGAAATTTGAAATTTCACCATATATAATATTTTTTTAAAAAGAAGGGATAATAGCTTAGAAACTAGATTCAATTTTCTACAGATTCTCTTCTTACACATTTTTTATTTAAGATTGATATCTTGTCCAAATTTTTACGTCAACTTTCCTAACCCTGATTTTCTGAATTTTCATTGCAACTTAAGGCCTAGTTTGGCATACCATGATCTTGCACATACCCAGATGTAAATGAAAAAAGAGCAGGATGGATTACTAGAGTCATGGAATATGATGTGCATATCCATATAACTAAGCTGGTTGGAGGCAAGGGTTTGTGTGCACAAATGACACAAAAGGAAGAGGATTCTTAAAGCAATGTGGAGTTTGTACTATTTTAAGATATTTATGTATTTAATGACCAACCAACAAATTGGTTGGCTGATATGAAAAGATTTCTACAAACTGGACAATGTCCACCAGATCTTGATAAGGAAAAAAGGAGGTATTTCAGATTGTAATTTGTTCCTTATGTTTTGGTTAATGGGATGCTTTATAGGAAAGATTTCTCTACAATGCTGCTTAAATGTATTGATATTGCTAATCAAAGCAAAATATTATCTAAATTTCATGATGGATAATGTGGAGGACAGTTCAATCCTATGACGACAGCTTTGAAGATCTTAAGGGAAGGCTATTACTAGCCCAATTTATTTAAGGATGCCATTCTTGGGCAAGAAAGTGTTAGAAATGTGTTATTTTTGCAGGAAAATAAAGGCTAGCAGCATTGCCACTGAAGCCTATTATTGTTGAACAACCATTCATCAAGTGGGGAGTAGATTTCATAGGCCACATTGATCCTAATTCAAGTGTAGGTCACAAATGGATTTTCACTACTTCAGACTACTTTACAAGGTGAAACAAGACTATTGCATTGAAGGAATCAACTGGATCATGTATTCTCAACTTCTATGAAGACATTACAACCAGGTTTGGGGTCCCTCAATCAATCATTTTAGATAATGCATTGGCTTTTGTTGGTTCTAGAATATCATAATGGGCTGTTAAAAATGGGATCTATCTAAATACATCATCTAACTATTACCCTCAGGTTAATGGACTTGTTGAGTCTACAAATAAAAACCTTATAAGGATTATCAAAAGGACTCTATAGGAGAACAAAAGGGATTGCTATTCCAAGCTCAAGGAAACTCTATGGTTAGACAAAATTACACCAAAGCAGATCACTGAAAGCTCACCTTATGTACAGGTTTATGGTAAGGAAGCAAGGTTACCAATTTCTACTGAGTTTCCAGCCCTACAACTAGCTGATCAAATGATGTTGTTTGAAGAAGAAGAATCCCTTAAGCTAAGGTTTTCAGAGCTATTGCAGCTAGAAGAGAAAAGGAGCAATGTCTTAAATTTAATATGGAGCTAAGATAGATTCAGACTAAAAGATATTTTTATAAGAAAGCTACACCTATAGAGTTTAAGAAAGGAGATCTAGTTCTTAAATGGGATGTGTTGAAAAGTAGACCAGGGTAGCATGATAAGTTTGACAAATTTTGGTCAGGCTCATTTGTCATCACTGAATGTAAAGAGAACAATGCCTTTCAGCTATCCACCATAGATGGAGAGATCTTACCTATATCAGTCAATGGGATCTTCCTCAAGATTTGCTTTGAGGGTTAATACTTTCTAAATCAGAAGTTTCATTTCAATAAGTGTTGTCAATCACTAGGTGTCATTAGGTTTCATTTTTGATAAAGCACCTTCAAGGCACAAGGCCAGTTGTAGGTTGCACGAGTTGTTAGTATAGGTGTATTTTCATTTCAATAAAGGTTGTATATGATCTATTCTAGTTTTTGACTCCGTTTCTCAATGAATAAGGTCTATAGTTTATGTCTAGTAGGCAGCCATACAATAGAAGTCACCAGAATTGTTATCCTAATTTTGTACATGTAGGATAATAATCAAAAATAGAAAAATATTGCATAAAGATACACCTCTTAAATACTATTGTTCAGCTAATATAGATGAGATACATTGCTATTGCATTCATATTATTAGTTACATTGTACTCTAAATATTGATCATTTTCAAATTCTCAAATTTATACTTGATCATTACATTGCGCATTCAAATTGAATGTGATAAAGAAATTTTATTTTCAGATTAAATATTTCACGTTGGAAGTTAGTGGAACATATTTAGAAAAGACAGCATGATAGAAGCATGAGGTTTAGGGGTCCATGCATTGCCTTTAGAGGTCTTCTGCATTCTGGGGCTGGTTGTCTGCATTGTCTGAATCTTCATGTCCTTTACATTATTCATCATGTCTTTCATCCTAAGTCTTTAGGTCCTATGTCTTGCATCATGGAAGAAGAAGTGTTAGATCCAAATTGGATCAAAGCAATGCATGAAAACCTAAAAAACATCATACAATAATCATACTTTCAGAATTGCGCATTTTCCAATAACATCAATGAAATAGAAAAATATGCATCTACATTAGCATAATAGTATTATCAAAGGGACATGTCTCCATGAAAAATTTTAGTATCTATGTTTATCATTCTGTATTATACAAAAGAATTGTTGTTTTATAAACCAGAAATCTGAATTAAAGGGACTTACAACAATCAATTAAACAACATTCATGCATGAATGTTCATGACACATGAGATTCCCACACAAAAGATGATCAATTGGTCATGTTTACTATTTTAACCTTTGAGATTTGTTGTGATGCTATCAGGCAGAAGAAATAGGTGTGCATTCAAATTCAAAGAGTGATGAACTATGAATTCACTAATAGCAAAGAACAAAGAAAAGTACAGTGAGTATCACGAGATCATGCTCGAACCTCACAAAAGAGAAAGAATGCTACGAATTAATGAAGAAAATATGAAAGGTAAAAGGAAAAAGAGGAAGGGAGTGCAGTTCATAATAGTCAACTATAGAGTGCAACAAAACTAGAACGGGCAACATTGGAAGACAGTGAATGCATGTTGTTGTAGTTCAAAGGGAGAAAATATGCTACGGAATTAGTAGGTGAAAGACAAGTTATGCATGTGAAGAGGAGAAATAATTCAATACTAATATGAAGAAAGAAGATTAATTATAGTGCTATAAAATGTAAGTGATGTGCATATGTAGATGTAGTTCATAACATTATATATTCAAGAAGAATAAATGACAGTGTTGTTTAAGGATATAAAAGATGCATTTCACTGTGAGCTTCTTTCTATTTTTTACAAAGTAATATACATATACAGATAAAGATCATAAAAGTGTTATCAAAGGTAAAGAAAAACAATAAGAGCTCAAGTTCTATTGATGCTAAGGAGGATAATGAGTAATCAAATACAGAGTAGCAAGATTTCTACACACTGGTATGCATATGCAAAATAAAGAAAACATTGTTTTTTTCAAGAAAGCATGTAACAGTACCAATGCGTATTCAAATATAGTGATGTTGTTACAAGTCATCAAATGTAATATTGTTATGCATATGCATAATGAAGATGAATTATAGTGTTTTTTAAAAAGGTGACTACTGGTATACATAAACAGAGCAGTGATATTTTAATCAGAAGTATCATTTATTTGTCTAGGTTATACATGTAACAGAAGAGAAGGATAAACAGTGTTTTTCTATAGAACAAATATTAGTAAATTTGTTGTAAGGTGGTGCCTAGATGACAGTGTTGTAAAATGTAAGTGATGTGCAAATGAAAGTGCTATTTAAATAAGAAAAAATGTATTTTACTATCGGGCAGCTAAGTATAGTAGTGTCTATGGGTCTCATGCGCTCGTGATCGAACCCCAAAGACCTCAAAGATTCAGGAAAAATCAAAATGCATATGTATAGGTGCAAAGTGAACAAAATCTCTTGTTGGAGTCGAAACAACCATGAATAATAGTGATACATATTTTCCAGTTTCAAGAAGGCCAGACATTTGACAACTTCAAACATGTTTTGTTAAAAGATATGTCACGGTCCCAATAGCTAGAAGGACATAAAAAGAAGGCATGATGGTCACTCTCGAACACAAGCAGAGAAAGAGAAAAATCCCCAAGACAACAAAAATTAAGACCGCAGATAAAGGAGGCAACAAATTAATGATTCTTTAAAGCCACATCTCGAAAGCAATATTTCCAAAAGAAGCATCTTTTAAATGTAAGATGAGAAAAACTCAAGTGAACAGTAAAGACAGCTAACAAAATAATACTTTAGAAAAACCCAAGTTCACAAATGCATAAATCTCAAAGAAAATAAAACCCAAATCATTGCAGTGAGTTAAGGAGAAACATTAAAGCTAAATAGTGCAACTCAATTTTTTCAAGCTATGAAATGACAATTTCAGCAGTGACATTAACAACTAGAAGAGTGGAAAGAGAAGATAGAGGTAACTTATCTAGAGTTCAAAAGCCAAGACATATAAGTATAGCACTAGTGATATAATGATGTGGAGCCCGAGCTTGAGAAAATATAGTGAAGAGCTCTTGTTCAAAACCCCAAGCCTCAGATTACAAGCATAGTAGACTCCATGTCAAGAGCTTAAGCTTCATGCTCAAACAAATTTTCTATAATCAAAGATGGAGTAGAGCGACAGACTTAAAGATAGTTCTATCCCAAAATCACAGAGAGGAGCTTCAAATAAATAACCCAACTTCTAGATCATAGTTACAACTTCTAATCCAAAATCCCGATGACAGAGAATCATTAGAAACACAGATTCATCGCCAAATGCAAATACAATAACCGAGATAAGACAGTGCAAGTTTTGATAAAACTTTGGAGTCCGAGAACATGAAGCAGTAAATGCCATTTAAAACTACAGTGGGCAACATCAAGAGCCTCAGGTTTCCAAGTGACACGACAGACCACCAACTTATGCCATGATGGAGATATGTTTTTCTCATTCAAAAGAGTTCTAACTACATAGTGTTGGTCATGTTGACTCTAGGGTATGCTGAGAGGCATGAGTTTAGGTTATGTGTTTTGAGTTAGGTTTCTTTTTTATAGTCGGTCATATATGTTGGTTTATGTTTTTAAAAGAAAGGATGTATTTTAAAAAAACCAACATTAGGGGCATGAACTATGGAATATGTTGTGCCTAGAATTTAGGGTTTTTCAGTTGATTGGAGGATTTTTTGGAGGGAGAAGCTATTTTTTAAAATTGGCTTGAATAGGTCATTTGGGGTATATATTTGGACTTCATAGTCAGTTTTAGGGGTTCAATTTTTGTCAAATTATAGTTTTCAATTGAATGTATCTTGTTCCTTGGCATATTTTGCATCTTTGCATGCAACCATTGTAGATTTTTTAAGAAAATAAAGAAAATGCTCCCATTATTCACACATTTTTTTGAGTTTTGATATCAATCCTCTTCTCCATTTCTGCATTTCAAGTATAATGTGTTTTATTGTTAGAATGAATTTAGAATAACTAAGAGGGGAGGGGTGAATCAGTTATCCTCAGGTCTAGATGTAGAAAATAAAAATTTCTGTATTTCAAATCTACTTGGCAACAGTAGCATATGTCAACAACTTAATCATGGAGTTTATTGTTTAATGTAATTAGCTTGTAGAAACACAATAGTAAAACAAACCATAATCATTCACACAAGTTGACACAATTATTTAACGTGGAAACCCAATATGGGAAAAACCACCAGTAACATGCTACCAAGTTTCACTCTTCTGAAGTGAGCTCTGTGAGGAGCCAACCCTATTAAAGGTTACAATAACACACTGTTAGGTGTGACCTGGTTAAAGGATTTAATCACCCTGTCAGGAGTGGCCTTGTTAGAGGACTTAGAACATTCCACCTGAATGTCACCTTGCTTAGAGGATCTATACAAATGACTATTAGGTCAACCTTGTTAAAGGATTTTAACTGATACAATGGTTAGAAAGTAATCAACAGTTGTGATCTGATACATACAACTTACTTTGCAAATTCAGATCCAATTACATATCTGATGCTAATTACTGAGTGACCTGCATTGTCATTTCAATCTTCTGATCTGCTTGGAAATCTATCAAGCAATCACACAAGCAACTTTCTACTTATGTGTTCAGCCTTCTCTTCTAGGTCATGCCAATCAGTAAATCAACTATGCAATCCTCTTGCATACACACATGTAAACCAATCAGTACATCCACCACCACATCCATACACTAAAGAATAACCCCTTGAGGTTATCACATACCTCTCTGTCTAGGTCAGATAAATCTTTGCCACTTAATCAAGATCGTAGATCTTAGGTTAGGTCAGATCCAATGGATTATTCCATCATTACACTATATTTACTTCTCCAAACTAGTTTCTAATTAAATCTTGAATCCATGCATTAATTACGGTTACCCATACATTGAATGACATGGATTAATCTTTAATTAAATTTACATATCCCAAGAAAATTAACTACGTTGGCCAGAGATCTCAAATCTCATCATTAATACACATATTGTAAGTCGTCCATGATCACTGTTTCCACTCAGCAATTTCAATGGTGCTTGGCTCTAAACAAACTTGCTCGTCACAAACAACTTCGCTCGGCATCAAGCTAGACTTGCTCGACACAAAACAACCAGAAAAATTATCTTAGAAAGATAGGCAACTAATTACTTTGACAGAGTACCAACTGATCAAGTACCCTTTTATTTTCCTTAACTCAACCATTCACTTGGTCTTCTTGTTAAATCTTCTTCTTCAATCAATATATATGGTACTTAAACAAATAACAATAGTCTCACCAATTAAGGTTTAACATCAATGAAAAAATAACAATTGCTTGCATTGTCACTTTCCAACATTTTATAGCATCTAGATTAGTGAATTAATCTAATTCCTTCTCTAAGTTATCAAAACATAACCTTTTGTAGAGATTGTATGTCTGTTGGTAGGTCATTATTTCTGGTTCAAACCCTAATAGTGAGATCTTTAGGTCAACCTATACATTGAAAAGTGAATGTCTATTTGGAAATTTTAGTAGCATGTGTTATGTTGATCCTTGTTTCAAGTTCTGATTAGTCTGAATCTAGTTTGGCGTATCACCCCAACTTATTCAGTTTTCAAGTTATCCCTTTTTCCCTTTTCCCAATCAGAGAATCAATCATAATTTAACAAATACAATAGGAATCAGCCTAGAATCCAAAGATTCCTTCTTAATCAGAGGTACCCACAGCTCAGGAATTTTTCCATTATTACCATGAGATATTATTATTCTGTAATGCCTGAGTTAGGGTGATATTTCAAGGCCGTAACAACTTTATCAACTCTACTATTACCAAATAGAATTTTAATGTTTCTATTTCTTCTCTTTGCAGGTTAATGTGAAGCATTTTGAATAAAAATTCCGTTGGTGGGTCACATGAAAGAATAGACTGAGGAAGAATGCCAAGAAGGAACAAGATGATAAGGATGAGAAGATTCCCATAAGGAAGACAAAGAATACTAGCAGAAAAAAATCCATTGTCTCTCAGAGGATTGGAAGACTATTTCTAAATTTAAATGGTAGTTTATTTACTTTTCTATAGACTCATTTGTTATATTTTTATGGATATGGTTGTTCTGGTTAAACTTTTCATCAAGTTTTTTTTGTAGTTCTTTTATTGGTTTAAACTAGGACTTTGTGACTCTTGCTACAAGACAAAAGGAGATTTTTTGGTGCTTTTATCAGAGGAAGAAAGACAATAGCATAGTTTAAAATTATAGTAGTGTTAGATTAGAGGCAGCTAAAACTTATAAACTATTGTTTTTTATTAATTTTTCTTAGTGTTGTGTTTTTGTGGCTTTCGGTTGTGATGCCTAAATATTGTCCTTTTTTTTTTGTAATGTGAACTGTTATTATCTAGGTTCATGGCTATTTCACTACCATTTTAATTAAAAAAAAAGAAATTTTTTTTTTCTTTTGCAAGGTTTTTCATCTCATAATCATCTAAATTTTTATTCTTGTTCTTCTTCGCCTTCAAATTTTCATTAAATCTCCTTCCCTAATACATATTTTATTTGGCCCTCAGCATTAGCAACAATTTATAACTTCACCCTATTGGATTTTGGACCTCTCTTTCCTATAGGTTTGATATTTGGTTATTTTAGTTTGGTCTTCGATTTTTCAATGCTTCTCTCTATCATTATCTCCCCTTCTCCATTTTTATAGCTTTTCTCTTCTTCAAAATGAGAATCAAAGTTCACATCCTCTTCCATTTCATCATTTGATTTTGCTTGCTAGAAAATGACAAGGGTAGCACCCTTCTCTATTTATACATTGGGGTTTTTTTGTTTATAATGTGATTTTGTCTAATAGTTGTTCCTTATCTAGACTTGTCACGACAACTTTTGCAGCAAGATTCTTTTTGTCTCCTATTAATTATCTTGTCTCTAATTCTATATTCCCCTCATCTTCATCGATAGTTATGTGCTATTTTTCCTTAGTGTATATTATATTGCAATCCTTCTTCATTGAGCGAATTGTCTTCTAACTAAATTCCATTTCTTTTCCTTAAAGAATATTCTTTGGAGTGTTTGTTCACTCTATGGGTCTTTCCTCCTCTTTAACCACCTCTAACGATTTCTCATATCTATTTGAGGTTTTCCAATTGAGAATATTCTCCTCTTTTATTCTAAATTTTGTTCCACTCTTATTTCATATGAGTTTCTTCATTGCCAGCTACTGAGATCTAGCATTCCAATTTTCCATGTCCCTTTTATCTACATGTTTGTCCTATTCAACTCTTAAACACATAATGTAGCATTAATTATCAAACTAAAAATCCCTATCACTATATAAGATTGCTAATTCACTTCACCGTGTCTAAATTCACAAATGAAAACCTATAATTTTTTGAATTTAACATATATTTACTTATTTCTTTAAATATATTCAAAACTGCAATGGCTATGCGATTTTAATTATATATATATATATATATTCAAAATTGATTTATTTTTTATTAAGATGGAGGAGAAATGACACTGAACTTGAATACAAAAATCACATAATACAAAAATCCAAATAGCACTGTTTCAGCCCATTACAGCAGGAAGCGACTACTACCATCACTCAACAAAATAATCAAAAACCAAAAGGAAGGCACTTTTACCACTAACAAATCTACCCATACTACTAAAATATTAAACCTACTATCATCATAACAAAAATTTTAATACTATCTAACCTCAAGTGCTTATCAGTAGAGAGGGAAATATTCCAAAAGCTATTAACATTGCAGTTCAAAGTATCAACAGAGAGATCAGCTTTAAACATTAAAAAAAATACAACATAACTTCTGCAAACCCCATTAAAAGGAAACTCATTGAGCTTTAGTAATAGCCTCCCAATTCATGGTTATGCATTTAATTTCTTTCTTCCAACTCTGAAAGTCTTCCTAAGATTGATCTTCACTTGAACCATCTTGTTTCCTCTTTCAACCCTCTTCTCCAATGTACTCTTGCTAGCGACCATACCTAGCACAACTTTAATCATGAGACTTTCCCTAATCCTGCATAGGGAAGTGAAAGCATAATTCAAATTATCAGTAGACATTTTCTCAGGGATAACATTCTCCAGTATGGTGACTCTATTTTGTAGGGCCCAAATGTAGTTCATTAGGGCTTCTCCATTGAGAATTTCCTTCTTTTGGGCATTAGGCTTATTCTTCTCTTTTTCTTCTACCTCAAAAGAAGGGGAGGTACATGAAATATTCACCATTTCAACCAAACCATTTGCATTGATAGTGAGTTATACAAATTTTTCATCCTCAGTATCCTCTTGATCTTCAACCTCCTTATCATAATCCTCATCATCTGAATTGTCACTTTCCTCCATCTATTCTGGTTCATATTCCTAGACCATTTCCAACACCACTTCTTCCTCCACACTCTTCTCATTATTATCCTTCTTTTTTTGAGCGTCGTAGATCTTTTTTCACTAGAGATAAAATCATTTTTCTTTTCATTGGAGGAGTCACCTTTTTTTCCCTATTGAGAATTGTTTTTTGTATCTTTGCTAGAGTCCTCCTTTTCCACATCAATTTAGGTACTCTTCACTCCTTTGTTATTTTTACAAAGCTTGGAAGAAACAATATTCTTAGAAGGGGCTTTCCTCTTGGGGGGTGGTATCAAGTAAGGATGGTATCAAGTAAAGTTCCCTCAAAGGAAAAAGGGGATAAGGTTTTCTCCTTATCTATTGAGGGATGGTTTTTTCCCAAGTTTTAAGTATTAGGGTTCTACTTGGGGCTGTAAAGAAGTGGCTTGCTGCTAAGTAATTAAATTCTCACAGAACAAGCAGGTATTTTTTCAGTCTGGGGGTAATTTAAAAACCTATCCATAGAAGGAGAGTTTCTGAAAACATGTTGATACAGAGCATACAAAAGCCCATGGTGAAGTAGAGAGGAATCACCTTTACTGAGAGTTTCACTAATGGAGGAAAGAAAAAAGAATGACATATTAATTTTCTCACCATTAAATATATACTTTAAGAGGGGAAAATTGTAGCCATGAAAGGAAAAAATCATGCCCTCTAATGTAGAGTACATAATATATAAAAAACCCAAAGAGAAAGGGGAAAGAAGAGATGACCTATCATAGCCATTGGCAGAAGGAACACAAATATCCCTCTCACCCTTTCTTTAGAACTTCTAGAATTTCTTATAGTCTCCTATGCTCTTCCGTTCAAAATTTTCACCACTGCAATCCAAACTCATAGCTTTTGATATAAGCTCCGATGTAACTACAAAATTAACACTCCCAATCAAAACACACCCTTGCTGTGAGGAGTTGAAAATTTTCATCAAGAGCTCTCTATTAAACCCCTTCATGGATTCAATAAGATTTATCAAGCCTGCCTCGGTGAATTTATCCCACAGATCCCCATTTCATATTCAATATTTATAGTCATGAGGTTCCACCTTCTTCAATGACCCCCGAATCACTTTTACTTCTTGAAAACTAAACTGGGTATCAAATTTCTTCATACCAGTAGGCCCTACCTCCATTAAAATTAAAAGCATCAGAAAAGGTGAAACTTCTCTTTTATAAAAACCTAGAAGTTTCTTGAAGGTTCAACTTAAAGTTTCTCCAAAAATATTACTTTTTATCAATGTCATAATGGCATTAATGTCCAACCACTTGAAAATGAGATCCTTGCAAGATATGACAAAACCATTTCCTTGATTTGAAGGTTGCAACTTCATATTATAATTAGTTCCCCGTATCATTATAATAAAAATGATGTCATCATTAATTTGATAAAAGTGATCATGGATAACTAAATCATTATTCTTTCCTATCTCTATAAAAAGTCACTTGAAAAATGAATTAAATATAATAATCATCTTTTATAGCTCGGCACCTCTATCCCTCTTAGTATCTTTTCCACCAAAGTTAGTGAAAGTGTGATTAGTATTAGTCACCATGAAGAAACTTGAGCCAAAGTTGCTCGACCCTACGTTCCCGCCATTCAAAGGGGATTTTAAATTTTGACCATTAAACATTCCCTCCTCGTAAAATTGAATAATTTTGTGATTACAACAAAAAAATTCCTCTCTTAAAATCATACTCCTCTTATAGACATAACTAATAACAATGCTTTACAACAATATAAAACTCATAAAACTCCTAGCAGATACCCAATCGTGGGTAATCAATCTAAAATTTACTTCTAGGTGAGTTCATAATAGTGTGTCCCACTTTTTTGGGACGAAGGATTTCTGACTTTCCAAAAAAAAAATAAAATTAGTGGCTTCACGTGAAGTGACTAATAGGCTTCGCATGAAGTACCCCATGTAGGGTACTTCACCCGAAGCCAACACTTCACGTGAAGTACCCCACGTAGGGTGCTTTGTGTGAAGCAACACTTCGTGTGAAGCCATTTATCGTCAGAATTTGTATAAACTTCCGACTACCCATTTCATTTTTACTATTCACTTTTCAGGATTTTGTGGACCCAATGCTTAGAGGGAACCAGTGACGACCAGTGCGACGTCAGCAACTCCCAAGCTTCTTCGACCTCTTGTGATAGTTTGTAGTATCAGGTACACACTTTTTCCTCATTTTTTATTGTAAATTGTATGTTTTATATTTATTTTAGTTAATTATTTGTTTTAAATAATATTTAGTTTGTAGAAATGTTAGAAAGTGATAGTTGAATTTTAGAATATGTTAGAAAATGATAATTGAATTTTAGAATATGTTAGAAAATTATAGTAGTATGTTATAAAATCATCGTAGAATGTTAGAAATTATTAGAAAACATTAAAAAATGTTAATGTAATGGCACTCAAATGTTAGAGATTTGTAACTTAGTATACATTAGAAAATATTAGAAAATTACATAACTTAATATATATTAGAAAATTGTAAATTTTAGTATACATTAGAAAATATTATAAAATTCTAACTTAGTAAAAATTAGAAAATATAATATAAAATTGTAACTTAGTAAACATTAGAAAATTGTAAAGTTTAGCATGTACATTTGAAAATATTAGAAAATTATAACTTAGTTATAATTAGAAAACTGTAATTAGAATGTTAGCAAATGTTATAAAAAAATTGTAACTTAGTACATGTTAGAAAATGATAGAAAACCATAGTACAAAATGTTATAAATTAAAAATATTTGCTTTTAAATTTTTTTTAAAGTTAGTAAATTTATTAGGAATCTCTCTCTCTCTCTCTAAATTATATATATATATATATATTAGAGTTATGTATATATGTTATTCATTTAGAGTTAGATGTTAAAATATTACATGCCTTAGTACATGACCTAGTACACTTTAAGACACTTAGAGGACCCAATTCTAATACATGTAGCTTAGGACCCTTTAGGAACCCTACATTGACATTTAGACCTTTTTAAGAACCCAAGTATTCAACCCTTTAAAACACATGACCTAATGACCTATTAGAACTCTTTAATCCATACCTAGGACCCTTAAGATCTAATAGGTCCCTTAATCATATTGAACCCTAAAATGAAACCAGGTAATCATATTCAACCCTAACATGAAACTCTAACAAATTAACCCTAGATATGAAACTGAAACATAAATCAACATAAACTATAGCATTAACCCTAAAATGAAACCTTAACCATATTGAACTAGGTTAGATGAAACCCTAACATAAAACCTTAACCATATTGAACCCTAACATGAAACCTTAACTGGATATGAAATGTTAACATGAAACCTTAACTAGATATGAAATGTTAACATGAAACCTTAACTGGATATGTAACCCTAACATGAAACTCTAACAAATTAAGGTCCTAACATGAAACTGAAACATAAATCAACATAAACTCTAACATTAACCCTAACATGAAACCCTAACCATATTGAACCCTTACACATGAAACTCTAACAAATTAAACCTAGAGACGAAATTGAAACATAAATCAACATATTTATTGTAATGTATTAACCCTAACATGAAACCTTAACCATATTGAACTAGGTTACATGAAACCCTAACATAAAACCTTAACCATGTATATTGAACCCTAACATGAAACCTTAACTGGATATGAAACCCTAACATAAAACCCTAACCATATGAAACCCTAACATGAAACTCTAACAAATTAAAGTCGTAACATGAAAGGTCCTAACATAAAACCTTAACCATATTGAACCCTAACATGAAACTTTAACTATATATGAAACCCTGACATGAAACCAGGTAACATGAAACTCTAACAAATTAAGGTCTTAACATGAAACTGAAACATAAACTTAACATTACCCAGGCAACATGAAACCTTAACCATATTGAATCAGGTTACATGAAACCTTAACCATGTATTGAACCCTAACATGAAACCTTAACCATGTATTGAACCCTAACATGAAACCTTAACCATATGAAATGCCTAACATGAAACCTTAATGATATGAAACCCTAACATGAAACCTCAACCATATTGAACCCTTTTTAACATGAAACCCTAACCATATTGAACCCTAACATTCAAAACTCTAACAAATTAACCCTAACATTAAAAGGAAACATAAATAAACATAAACTCTAACATTAGTTCCATGACATGAAACCTTAACCATATTGAACCCTAATGTATGAAACCCTTTAATAGGACCCTAAAGACCTAATAGTACCCCTTAAGACCTAATAGGACCTAATAGACATGAAGACCTAATAGGACCTAATAGGTAGATATGAAGACCTAATAGGACCCTTAATTTACCTAATAGGACTTACTGGACTTACTTGACCTAATATGACCTATTAATACCCCTTAGTACATCCAAGGACCCTTAAGATAGGTGATAGGACCCTTAAGACCTAATAGGACCCCAAGTAAGAACTATAATTTTATATATTCATCTATATTTATTTCCATTTTACACGCAATTATAACGTGTAATCAAGTACTTAATTGTTAACACTTAGCTTTAATATACATGTTACATCTAGATGGCCACCCAGGATGCACCTACCCATGATGTACCATCTCAAGATGCACATCATACTCCTGATATGGTGAGTATTATTTAGATAGCTCAGATAGAGATGGATAAACTTAGAGAGAACATCTACACGTCTGGGTCAGATGGCATATATAGAGATATTTGTGCCACTATATTGAGAAGTTTGGAGGACATGACTACTAGATTGAGATTCCATTCTTCTTTTACACCACAGGTTGTAGATACTATTTTTCAAGAGTTGAGAGCTGAGGTATCAGGTGACGTTTCCTTAGAGATGGTCCAGATCTATGTCCCCAAGGAAATCATCAAATGAGAGGTCTTCCAATTTTATGATTGGAAGACCAAGGTGAGGGCTTATCAGGTTACACAGTGTAGGATTCCTTAGATTGCATGCATGATATACCCACATTTTCTTGTAGCACATGGTCGTTATCCGAATAACAACATATTCCATTATATTTTGCACAATAGTTATACATTGAGTTCCGTTTGGGACATAGGGTCAACTATTTAGATCTACCTGGATATTACGATCAGGGGCATGGTAGAGTTACTGACCATGATTAGTATCGTAGGGCTGATCGGGTTGTACATACTCATAGAGAGCTAGTTGGGCACCTGACTTCGGTAGTGGCACCATGATGGCTGCCACTGCAGATAGAGTGGTAATTTCTTGCCAGAGGGGATTAGTCGATAGGATAGGTGATATCACATCTACAGCCACCTCCATCACTACAGATACAGTGGGCAGATATATTTTGACTAGACCGAGTCGAGGCAGATCATCCATTGAGGCTTCATCTAGTACTGCTGCAGGGCTCAACGATGATAGATATAGAGCTTTTGTTCTTACCCCACCTGGAGAGATACAAGCACTTTCTAGCCATCATTGTCATTTGGATGTGGAACTTTACTTTTTGGAGGATCTCCTACAGTCCTATTCTTATATTACAGACATGTAGAGTATCCCA
Organism: Thuja plicata; assembly: GCA_018584345.1. NCBI lineage: Eukaryota > Viridiplantae > Streptophyta > Pinopsida > Cupressales > Cupressaceae > Thuja > Thuja plicata. The sequence goes on from MU227649.1 coordinate 7,530,250, forward strand.
GCACATTAAGTTAGAGATGTCATCAAATTTTCATGAGGTCCTATAGTTCCATTGATACAAGACACACTATCTATCCAGGCACAACATAGTTCACAGCACTGTATAGAGCGCTTTGCACCATCTACTCAGGCACAACATAGTTCACAACACTCTGCAGAGCGCTCTGCACCCATTGATCAGTCTGCAACTACATAGCCAGGTATACGGGTTGGAGATGTATGCATCACAACTGAGGGCCTAGACACATTTTATGAGTAGCTACATAGGTTGAGTCAGGTGGACTCTGGGAGTGATATTGGATCATATATGCATTTTTTATTTCCTCCTAGTGCTTCAGGCTCTACATCAGTCCCCTCCTAGCTACACACACCCCTACACTCTTTATTACTAGAGACCCTCAGGATAGGAGGTGGCATGGGTGATGATGTTTTAGTTGATGATATGATGGTGGGTCACGCTGATAATCCTCTTTGTCCTGAGACCCAAGTATATAAAGTTTTCTTTTCTCCTTTCCTGGAGTTTTAGTGAACAATTAATTGTAGATCTATGTGTATTGATGTTTGTTTAATGTATAATATTTTGCAGGCACAGTTAGCATAGCACATTACCTCTAGTGTGGGCTCAAAGAATCTTCATATGAAACCTACAAGTGGTCATGTAAGTTTTAAATATATATACATACATTTAAGCATGCATGTGTACACTTGTACTTTATATAATATATTACTAAATTTGATGCTTCACAGTTAGAGGATGCTTGTGAAACTCAGGCAGAGCACATTACCTCTAGTGTGAACTCAGAACACATTCATAGGAGAGATTCAGCAGATGTGACACCTACTAGTGACCAAGTAAGTTTTAAATTATAATGTAAGTTTAAACGTGCATTTATATTCGCAAGAATCAGTTGCTGCTTCACAGCCAAAGGATGGTCGTGGCAGGCGGTCAAAGTGTCACTCTATTTGCATGTGTCTGGATGACTCCCTAGTTTAGGACATGTTGCACATATATTTGATTTGAGACTCATATATATATATATATATATATATATATAT